>CM033462.1:3867496-4433753 GCA_019425755.1 Amaranthus cruentus
GATGGAACCAAGAGAAGAGAACAAGGAATTTTCGAGACAGATAACAAAGTAAAGATGCAAGAAGCTTCAAAGAGAATGAAACAAGAAACATAAATAGATCCCAACAATATTCTTATTGACATTTTGACACTTGAATGTTCAAGGAAAATATCATTGAATAGGTTAAATAGCATCTTTAACAAGATATGAAGAACAAACAAGATCACAAAAGACTAAAAAAAATAATATGATACCTATCTACAAAAACAAAGGGGATGCACATTAGTGTTCTAACTATAGTCTATTAAGGGAATCAAGCTTATGCACCACATCACAAAGTTATGGGAGAGGATGATAGAACATCAGACTTAAAAATTTATAAGCATTTTCAAAAACCAGTTTGGTTTTATTTTAGAACGATCTATTATGGAAGCTATACATCTAATGCGTACAACGGAGTACAAAATGATGTAGATAAAGGATTTGCACATGGTTTTTTTTTTTGATATAAAGAAGGCATATGACAAAGTGCTAAGTGAAGTGCTTTGGCAGGTTGTGGCAAAAAAAGGGTATATCATGTGGTTATATTAGTATAGTCTAAGATATGCAAGAAGAAAATGTTAGCATATGTGAACCATGGAGGAGGACCTAAAGATTTTCAATTTTTAATTGATCTACAATAATGTTCTCCTTTAACCCCTAAAATGTTAGCAACAGTTCTAGATGAGATAACATAACTTATTTAGGATGAAGCTTTATGGTACATATTGTTTGCCGATGATATTGCATTAGTGAATGAGAAACTATAGATGTTGGGGTACACAAAAGGGTTTAAACTAAGTGAATGTAAGATAAACTATATAAAAAGTCATTTTGAAACAAAAGATTATAATAGAGGTGTTATAAAGTTAGATATGAAGGAGCTCATCTAAGATAAACTATATAAAAAGTCATCTAAGTAAGTGATTCAAGTACATTGGATCAATTTTATCCTTGAAATGAGATATTGATCAAATTCCCTCATTGTTGATTTTTTTTTATTTGTCCAATTTTGAACTTCTACATGATAATTAATAATTGATCAAACTGGATTTAGAAAAAAAAGTACCCGGACATAATTAGTAGTATTGTATATATAGTTTCACAAGGAAAAGTAAGTAATAATATTTTTGAATTTTTTTGTGTCAAGCAAGTATATCATCATCATCGTATCCAGTGTATTCCGCTCATAGATAAACTATGGTCAGGGTCTGGGGAGGGAAGATAGACGGCAACTCATACCTATGTAGGAGAGTACGGTCAAAGAGTCCTCTGGCTCCATCTGTTCTGCAAAGAGAGAGATACCTGCAATTATATGAAAGACTGCAAAACACACCCACGTTAACAATACATAGTAATCGACTACTAAAAAGTAAAAATACACAATAAAAAGAAAATGTACTAATAAATAAACAAGCAAGTATATATTTCAATTTATATATAAGAATGTGATCCTATATAAATAGTTATCCAAATTGTAGCAAATTTGAAATTTTATTCTCTCACAAATTAACAAGTAACAACACAAGAGTCAAGACAAAGGAGATGGAATTAGCTTATCTTTTTCTATCATATCTTCAAAAATCATAGAGAACTATTTATTTAACCTATGTCAACGTTTCAGTAGCTAGTAAAATTCAAAAATCCTCAAAAAAAAAAAAAAAAACATTTTTTTTTCTTTAATTGCATTTTTTTTGAATACCCAATAACTAAAAATTCAACAAATACCACATGTTCGTGACATTAATTATACTACTCCTATCACTATGTGTTAATAATAAATAAATTCAGTACGATTTATTTGAAATCAATTAGAATTTTTTTCAACTTATAACATTTTATTGATTTAATAATTATAAATGCGACACTCAATTTTCAATCAAATAAATCAGCGAAATAATTTTATCCATTTGCAATTTGTGTGTTTTTTTGCGAATCAATACAACTAACATTTTCAAAATCAATCCCCTTATAATAATTTATGTTTATATTTTTATCAACTCTTACTGATTTACAAATTAATAATGTTATCGAATTTCACTTTTCCTAATAGATAAAATAAATATTAAATATCAATAAAAAACGCATTTTTAAATGAAACGGTTTTATGGTGAAACTATCTCTATTGGGCTGACCCATGTACATTAAATCTATTTAAGTGATAACCTAAATTTAAAAGTAATCAATTAGAGAAATAAACAATTTATATGAGTCTGTTTCATGGTGAGACGATCTCAAACAAGTCGAGCTTTAACAAAACCCACATAACATTATTGTAAAAATAGAGAAATAATTATTCCAATAAAGTACAAATTAGTTTTTACATCCCAAGAGTAAGCACTTGCATTTTTTAGGCTATGTGAATGTGCTCATGAAACTTAAAATTTATTCTGAAAACTAATATTTTCTATCAAACACTATAAAACCGATTGTCAATTAGCAGCACTTTTATATTTCTTTCGTTCCATAATACTTGGTACTGATGTAACATATTTTCACACAACATGTCACACTCAGTTGCAAATATTACAAAACGGAGGAATATTTATTAATCCCGTAGACTTATAGGTGAAGTTAAACTACCCTCCCCTGTTCCCCAACGGTCGATACAAACATAATTTTAATTAGCGCCGCACATATTTTCAAACTTAATTGACTCTCTAATCTTCCAACATTTCCCCTCAAATTTCTCCTTCCCGTGACATCCCAATTGCAAATATTTTCATTTCCCCATTCTTAATATAATCCCATCTTCTTCTTCTTCTTCTTCTTTACCCTTCAATTACTTCTCAAACCCAGAATAAACACTAAATCTTTCAATTAACCACAAACAAAAATGGGTAATTGCAATTCTTCACCAAAAACTTCCCCAACAACACCCAAAAAATCTCAACATTTAATCCAAATCATGACGGATTCGGGTCGGGTTATCCAAATCAATGGCCCAAAACTAGCTCAAGAAGTCCTTGATGATTTTCCGGGTTATGGAATCTACCAAAGAGGTCATTTAACATTGCCATTGTTTGAGGATGAGCTTCTTATTAATGGTCAAGTTTACTATCTTTTACCATTTGGGTTGTCAAGTAGTAAGAGTTTAGCTGCAACGACGTCGTTGAGCTTTAGGAAGGATCAAAACTCTGCGTTTGAGGTTTTGCCGTCTAGGGGAAATGGTGTATGGAAAGTTAAAATGGCTATAAATAGTAAAGAGTTAGAGGAAATGTTGTCTGATAATGCGGAAGCTTTGATTCAAATGATGAGATCGGCGGCGAAATCATCGGAGAAATCTCCTGAGAGGGGTTTTAAATGGAAATCAATGGGTTTGATTGCTGCTGGGCTTAAAAGCCCGGTAGTCCCGAAGAGGTTGACTGCTTGTTAACGTCAATCTATTTATATTTGATTCATAAAGTCGATAAATGTGATAACATTCGGTCTCTTGAAAGCCCATTCCTCCGAGAGACGTCTTTTATTATGGGCCGATTCAATTAGAGTTGGTCTCTAGAAAAGGCCATCTCTCATAAAAATTTGCGATGTAATATTTGTTTTCAATTGTAGGTAATTCTCGAGCTAGGTTTTCACCGGCCTCAACATCTATCTATTTATTTTATGAGCGGAATATATCGGATATGATGGTAGGAGGAGATTGTTTGTAATTATGTGTTTACATGAATGATGATTTTTAGTCCTAATTCTTAAACAAATACTCTGTTTCCACAATATTTTAGTACAAGTTTATGTTATGAAAGTTTGAGTAGCTTAAAAGTCGTGTTCATTTTATTGTTGCTTTACCTATTTTTTTTGAACAAATGATGATTTAAGTTTGAAGGGATAAGATCGTAGAACGAGTAAATTTAGAAGTTGTACTTATATGATGATTCAGCAAATGTGAGTCATGAATATTAAGGAAATACCTTACAAACATTAAAATAAAATTGGGTTTGATAATATGTTTTTTTTTCTTAGATGAAAAAAATAACTTAAAAGATAGCAAGTAGGTGAAAATTACTCGAATAAAATTTACATGTGGAATCAATCCAAACTAACCCAAAATGTATGATTTGAATTGGAAAAAAAAATATAGTAATAATTTGGGTTGAATTGAAAAAAAATAATTTAGTTGAATTTGGCCTAAAAATCTAAAACAAATACAAATTCATAAATGAGACGATCTGACAGTGAGATTAGGAGTTCACTTTTCAAACCGGCTAAATCCTTGGGTTTGGTGGTCTCATTTTACATAAAAGCTAGTGAGAGATCGTCTCTCGGTGAGACACCTAAAACAAGTAGTGCATAGTCTCATAATATGTATAAAATAAATTATTTAACTTATGTATAAGACGCAATTCTCGATGAGTTCGTTTCATATAATAATTTACTTAAATAGTATGACTTCCATTTGGGCTTAGGAAAAATTGCAAAAACTGGGCCACTTTTAGGTTCTAGTTCCAGGTCACCTAGGTTGAATAAAGTTGCTAGGCTAAGTGTCCTGTGAGATGGCCTTTGCCGTGCAACCCGCCCACACCTAATAACTTTTAAAAAATATTCTGACATACTAATTTTAAGACTTAAAAGGACAATTTCAAGACTTAAAATCTAATTTTAAGACTTAAAAAGTCAATTTCAAAGTTTTAAATATATCAACTTTATTGTTTGAGAAATCATATTTTAAAGTTGATATGAGAATTTAATGTTCTGGATTTGGGTTTTTAAGTCTTTAAAGTATTAAAATTATCAAATTACATGACTTAAAATGTCAATTTCAAATCCTTGAAATTGGTCTTTTAAGTCTTTGAATTGGTCTTTTAACTCTCAAAATTGACGTTTTAATTTGTGAAATTGGTAAAAAAAACAATTATTCAATTGGACTGGCCCAATATGATGCGTCTTACAAGTGAGAAGGTCTCGCCCAAGTTTTCGTGAAGTTGCTATCCAAACCTACTTCAATCAGATTGGGCCTCGATCAGTTAGTATTTATTATATCAACTCGTCTTGTATGAGACCGTCTCATCATAAGACGGGTCTATATATAATAGCCTTTTTCTTCAATTGATTACTTTAAGATCATAAGTAATTATTTTAAGATTATTAGTAATTACTCTAAGACTATAAAAAGTGATTATATTAAAATTACAAGTGATCACTTTAACGTTATAAGTTATAACTGAACATTTTAAGACAAAAAATGTATATTAAGTCAGCCCAATAAAAATAGTCTCACCGTAAGACCGTCTCATTTAAAAATTAGTGTTAGTATATATCAAACTATTTAGTGAAAAATTAGGGTACGATTTCAAATTAAATCATAACATGACAAGTCTTTTGATGAGTACATTACAAATTGACTTTGATATTGACTTTTACTATCAGTTTTTGAACCTACTTAATAATGTAAATGTATGGATCTACCACAAGAAAAAGTGCAAAACTAGAAAAAAATAATCTATAAATCTAATGACAGAGTGTGAATATTGAGGTTAGAGTTTGAAATAATATTCACCTTAATTTGTACTCCCTCTTATTCTACCTATTAGTCCTATTGATTTTTTTTCACTATTCACTTATCACTTTTAATTTGTATTTTATTCTTAATCTATAAGTTAAAACATATTCATGTGGGATCTTGATTGATTTGTCTCAATACAAAGATTATTAATATCTATTTTTTATAATTTTTGATTAAAAACAATTAGAGATACTAATGGTTAAAATGTTGTTTCGGCAAGTATGAAAAATCAAATGGGACTAATGGGTTGAATAGGAGTTAGTATTTTGTATGTCTACTAATTTGGTTAATAAGCTTACAAACACGGCTTGAAAACGTAGGTTTATAATCATCAATCATGATAAGATGTTCAGTTTATCGAAAAACATTTTATTGTAATTTATATACAATATGAAGTACAATTGTCTTTTGATAATAAAATGTAAAGAGTAAAAGTAAAGATAAAGGACTCTTTTAGTATCCCGCACAAGGCAGGGTGCGGTGAGGTTTTTTCTTTGATGATAATAAAATGTAATGAGTATGATGATCAAGAAAAGCAAGAGTATTCAAGCATGATTTAGATGGGCTAGATTTTGAAAACAGCGGGCCCTTTTGATCCGGTCATCAAAAAAATCAGATTGGGCTTGGATCAAACTTATGACCAAAATTATTTAAAAGTGTTTGGGGCCATATTATCACAAAAACTTGCGTAAGACCGTCTTAGAATGAGACGCGGCCCAATATGGAGTCCATCAGCTTTTTTCCCTTAATCTGTGCATTTTTCAATTTTGCTCTTAGAGGTATTAATTTTTACCTTAAATATATCAATTTTTCAAAATTGATATATTTAAGGTAAAAATTGATACCTCTAAGAGCAAAATTGAAAAATGCACAGATTAAGGGAAAAAAGCTGATGGACTCCATATTGGGCCGCGTCTCATTCTAAGATGGTCTTACCCAAGATCTGCTGCCATATTATTGAAGCCCCAAACAAAAATAAATAACTATTAATATTCACTTTATTTAGGGGTTTGCACACAATCAAAGAAAAACGTGAAAGTGGGCATTTTAGCGGACAGTGGGCCTATTAATATTCACAAATTCTTGTGAGAGACGGTTTTTTAGAGATCATCTATAAATGGGTCGGCCCATAAAAGAAAATATAGCGTAAAAGTAGACATTAACCTCTAATGAACTGAATCTAAAAGACGTTTAAACTTAAATTTTTTTCTCATAGAAACGGTCTCTCAAGAGAGTGGCAGATCATATAATATCATCATTACAATCCAAAATCCCTTCAACAGTTAAAATAAGTATTCCGAATTAATTGGACGATAAAAAGGTTCTATTTCCAACAAGTTAATAAACATTTGAAACTTTTAGTCGTCAAATAAAATTATTATGAAACTTTTAAAACTAGTACATTATCTGGATATGAAGAAAGTCGCTTTAGACTAAGAAGATATCAGAGAAACAAAGCATAAAGAAGCTTTTTAGGGTTGCAAGTTGCAACAAATTTGGATTGATTTAATTGAAAGACATTGAATAATACGACACACAACCAATTTATCTTTTGTCAGTTCGTAACATTATAGGACATTTAGAGTATAAAATATTCTTATCTAATAGTTGCAGCAATATATATTATAAAAAATATTATAGCAATTTATTTTAACTCAATTAGAACTGAAAAAACAAATTTAATTCAAAATTCTTTGTGTTCGAGTCGCAATTATTATACAAAAAAGAAATTTGCCATCAAACACATAGGAGTATATAAATTTTATATATGATATATTCAATTTGATTCAAATTATTTGAACACTTATACAATAATATTATTATGCATCAATCATCAAATAATATTGTTTAGATTATTAATAAGAAAAATATACTAGTTAAGTAGCTACGCTCATTTTCATAATTTTAACTTTTATAATCTTTTAATAATTTACAGGTTATTGTCCCTTCATTTAATAGGTCAAATATTTATAACTCTTTAGTTTTAGATTATGATGGATTACAATTACAACAATATAACTCATAAAATCAAGAACTACTCTTGTGATAGACCATTTCTAGGTGAATAAAGCTTAAAACAAGACGCGCACATAATAATAATTTGTATACATTGGGATATTTAACCTATATATGATGTGCATTTTACGGTGAGACCATTTTATACAAGAATTTGTTCAAAATCTAATGTACTTTCATTTACATGAAATGAAAAAATAAGTTAAATATATGAATGACAATAAAAAAGTAAATAATAGCTAAAGAATTGAGTAAATTAAGTGAAATGAACTAAAAAAAGTTTAAATTTGACATGACAAAACAAATATAAAAGTTAATTAAAGTGCAATTTCAAAATCAATGGGAATTAGAATTTAGAAGTATAGTTGCTATTTGCTAAAATGTTTGTATAGATTGTCAAAGGCGTTGGGCCCAAATAGTGGGCCCACTTTAAAATCCAATAAGATTTAAGGCATGATTAGAAGATATTGAATACTGATCAGCTTGACTAGTGTTGAAAGTCGGAGAAAATGTGGCCGGCTTTATAAGTCTTGATATTCAAATATTTCTAGATTGTTGTTGAATACTGAAATTTTAATGACCGTATAAATTTTAATTACAAAGGATATTTTATAACTTTGATTTTTCATTAGAGGATAATTATTATTTCTAGATTATTGATTTTACTATAATGTGTGTTTGATACTCTTATTTATTTATTTTTTTTAATGTTTTGGTTAGTTGAAAGTAGCTAGAAATATAAGATTAAAAAATAAGTTAATGCTAGATGCTACCTTGTGGATAGCGATATTCATTTTCTGAAAAGCTCATTCAAATGTGCAAAACGTTCTTATAAATTATATTGATTTGCTTACAGAAATATAGAAAAATTAAAAAATCATTTGACTGATTTAACATGATATATGTATTCAGAATTTTGCAGGTTCCTATCTTTATAGACCCTTTTTGAGCCGTAGGACTTTTTTGGCTGCCCTCTCCTTATGGGTATGAGACGCCGTCGATCTTCCTTCCCCAGAACCTGACCATAGATATATCTATATGCGGGAACACTGGGTATGATGATGATGATGAAGATGAACATGATATATATATTCTATTAAGATTATTATAACGCCCTTTTTTTAAAGAAATATAATTACGATGGATAAAAAGACGCTAAATGTGTGTTTTTTGAGATCCATTGTTGAGTTTTAGGGTTTAAGTGATATAATCAATATGTTGAGATACTTTGAAAACTAAAATTTTAATTTGAAATGAATTCCAACATTGAAATTACTACAAAAATTGATATTGGACATGTGAAATCGGGTCGGTCGGTTCATTTTCGATCGGGTAATTATCGAGTCGGTCATGTTTCGAATTAAGTCACATTCGGGTGGGTCGGGTCCGAATTTTATCGGGTCAGGTCCCGAGTTTATTTTCAGTTAGGGTCAAATTTTCCCAGGTTTAATTGTTCCCTATGATTAGCAAATGAGGTTTTTTTAATGGAATATAATAATTGAGTTATAAATAAGCATCAAGATTAAATTGTATGAATAATTTTAAAAGCAAATTGAAATGTGTGAATATAATTAATTAAAAGAAATTGACCAAAGTGGTCCATTATTTTTTAAAGAACAACGAGATGAAATAAATAAAACAATTCAATATAAAAATTGTAAAGATGAGGTGAAAAGGGAAATAGAGTTTCTAAAATAAGATAGTGTTAGGGAAAAAGTTATGAAGACATAAAATTGTAGATCAATATACTAGCTTCGTTCCAAAATACTTGCAACAGCAGTTATTTTTATGCAGTTTAATGCACTAATTCAATTCTTAATATCTATAATTATGTATAATATAAAATTATAAAAATTTGATATTAATAATTTTTACGTCGTGATGAATAAAACAAGATCTCACTTGACTATGTTTTAACTTATAGATTACTTATTAATCACAAATTAAGGCAGATAAGTAAATAATGCTTATTTTTCATATGTTGCGACTATATATATTGGAACTAGAGGTGTTCAATGGGGCGGGTCGGGGCGGGTCAAGCCCGTTTAAATCCGACCCACTTTGATCCATTTTTTAAAAGTTAATAAAAATAATTTTTTAATTATATTTTATGACCCGTTAGGTCGATCCACTTATGTTTATAATAACATCATTTAAAAATAAATAAATAAAAGCGGCAATTTTTTTTTCGCAATTAATTCGTATAAATATCCAACCCGACCCTTTACATCAAGACCCGCCAATAATTCGCCCGTTATTGACCCGACCCGCTAATAACCCGTTAAAATGTGATTCGACTCTTGACCCGTTGGGTCGTCCCGCCCCATTGAACACTGTTACGGGAATTAAAGGGTTATTTTTGGGCGAATATTTTGGGCGAAAATTTTGTATAGTTTTAGGGAATGTAATCTATATATAACGTTTGGATGATCAATAACAAATCAAGCCATTAACTGCTAATTTCTCAAACACTTCTAATTAGACCGGAGAAGGTTCATGTATTGTCAGCAACCTGCAGGTAGTTAATGACGACAAAAGTTATCAAAATAAAGTTAACAAAAGTTATATGTAAAAGTTTTGTAATCTATTCAATTCACATCATGTCTTGGTGACATACTTTTTTAATTACTCTTAGTTGTTATTTGTCTTTATCTATAAATTAAGAATAATAGTCTAATGAATTTTAGCTGTTTGATCCCAACGTAAATCTTAACACATACTCCCTCCCTCCACCCCTTTCTTATTGTCCACTTTCTAATGAACACGCAAATTAAGAACAATGGTAGTGAGATTATAATAATTGTAAAGGTGGTAGTTGGGGTATTTAAGTGATTATAATAATTGAAAAGGTGGTAGGTGGGGTATTTTAAATGATATAAGTTGGGGTAGTTGGGGATATTTAAATAAAAAATCTTTGCCAAAAATAGAAAGGGGACAGTTAGAGTGAACTGACCAAATAAGAAAAATGGACAATAAAAAAGAAACGGATGAAGTATTTTTATAAAGTATAAAAAAATAATAGAAACATTGCTCAGAATTAAAGGAAGTATTTATTATTTGCACAATATCCACAGAGTTAAATCTCGTCATGTCAAGGAACTAATTCAACCAAGAGCTTAAGCTTATGGTTGAGGCGTCATGATAATGTTATATAGATTCTACCACGCCCCATCAAACGAGTGTCCTTTAGATTAGAAGTGTAGATGCAACACATGTCCTCCTATCTTATACCTAACGCTTCATATTCAACTTTAAATCAGGGGTGAACATACTGAAATATAATGTTTGAATTGACATTTATAGATATTATATTGGAAAGTACATAAATTAACACACTTTTAAGCACGCTAATTAGATTAAATATTCTCATTATCATTTTTACATTTATATTATCTTTTTTATTTTTGGTTAAATTTCTCTATACTTTAACCTATTATATTAATTCTTAATTTCCGTACTATTTAAGATCGATAAACAACTTGAACATAATATTAATTTAGAATAAAAAAATAACATAAAGAATAGGTTTGGAAAAATCCTTTTTCGAAGGTATGTTCCATTCTCATGTTGATGCAAACAAGAAAAAGTAGGATTCTCTATTCTTTTCATATATACTATTTGTATGTGTTTGTTCTGAATTAATAAAACAACTTTTATTTTAAAATAAAAAAATGAACATGCAATATTGTATGATTATCAATCATGCATACGTAGCAGTAGGATTCTGCCAAGAGAATCCAGATCAGAACTCCCTTTTCAAGTAATAAGAACCCCTAGCTATCAAAAATCGACAAAAAGATCACACATTATAATCTTTGTCGCACACGCGCGGCCATTTTAGTATAAATAAGTAAATAACTAACGATATATAATTGGACAATAGATTCAGAGAATACAGTCCTAGAGTGAGGTTTTGCGAAAATAATTAATAATGTCCGGAAGTGAGATTCTATTTACTAAAGTAATAAAAGATACAGATGTTAATGTTCGACTCTCTTGGCCATCCAGGCATTTGGATGTCTTACGTCGTTGGCATAATATCAATCTCAATGATCATCCACCACTTAATTTTGAAGATACTAATTTCGTTGAATTTGATGTCTACGATGTTAATCGTAGAACTTATCGACTTGGTTGCACTACCAGAAAGATCACTGACCCTAGCAAGCCCTACTTAAAGCCCGTTCTTTCTCGTGGTTGGAAGAGGTACGCTTCTTTATGTCAGTATTAACTTTTTAGAATTTATAAATTAGATATAATTAGATAAAAATGTACATATATTTAGTTCAAAGTTTATCAAATATTGAAAATGTTTATTTAAAATAAAAAAATTTCTCTCCAACTTATTCGTTTTGCATTAATTGTTATTTTGGTTCGTCCCACTCAACTAGAGTCATTTTTAGTTTATGACAATGGCCCATCAGTATTTTAATTTTTTTAATACAATATATCTGTTTTTGAATTTCATGCACATAATTCATTCTCTATTTTCATTTATTAGTAATATTCAAATTTTCATTTATTAGTAATATTCACTTTTTATACGGATGGATTTGATCATTAGAGATTGAATATCATACTATCACTTCTTTTTTTTTTTTAAAAAAAAGAATAACTACATCTTTATTATGCCTTAGTTGAAAGTCTAACTTATGCGAATTATTTTGTACATTAAAAAAAAACAGGTTTGTGAAAGCTAATAATATACAAATAGGTGATAAAATTACCTGCTACAAGAATTTGGATCCCTCTTCATCCGGGAAGGTGCCTTTTATCATCCTTGTGAACGTACAATAGAATGGTAAGGTTTCATAACGTTAATTAACCAAAAATATATGTAGCCTAAACTTACTTGTACTAGGCTACTAGCTAGTACATTTTCTATCTCATGCTTTTGGTTTTTAAGATTAAATTTAAATATTCTTAGCGCTCTCATTTTACTATCACAAATTTTGGTGAGAGACGGTTTCTTTAAGAGATCATCTCTAATTGAGTTGGCTCATTATTAGGGAAAATGTAGAGTAAAAGTAGACAATAAGTTTTAATAAATTGGGCTTGAAAGACGTCTCTCAGAAAGACAGTCTCTCAGGAGACTGGCTGTTTTACTATTACTATATGGAGTGAAAAATATTTTTTTTTGAAATGGAGCAAAATTATTTTATTACTCATTCCATCTTCAAGATTTTCTTTAATATTTCGGTCTTGAAATATGAGAGACTAATGCCGTGAAATATTAATTATGGACTATAACTGTCAATCATTAAAATATCGTTTCTCTAATTTATTTTTTGATGGGCTCGGGACATAGGTCCTACTAACTCCTTATAGAGTTGGACCTTTGATCCACACATTTTGCATTTTTAGTACCATTCGCACAATTTAAATGTTCCTATTATTTCAAAACATTGTGTCATTTCATATTGTTGTAAATTGATGGGTATTGAGGGATAGAGTAATATGTAGTGAGAAAATTTAGATAAAATAATGAATAAAGAAAAATGAGTTTGTTGATAAGATCAATACATAGATCAAAATTTTTGAGATCATAAAAAAAATACCTATGATCAAATAAAAAGACAACGGTTAATAAAAAAATATAGCATTATCAAAAAGTGAGAACAAGAATTAGTTGATCATTTGATTTGATTCTTTTTTTAAGTTTGAACTAGTTAATTCAATATTACTCCTTGAAATTACTTTATTCAAGTTTTAAAGAATTTATAGAAAAAAAACATAAAAATTATAATGTTTTATTCTTATCTATCTCTTTAAATATGTTACAAACGTACATTAAAGCAAATATTTTTAATTTGAATATTGTGTATTAATAAGTGTATAAATTGTATAAGCTCTTTAAGCTGCAATTTTTAATAATTTTTTCGACCATATATTTTTGTTTTCTTTACTATTAATGATATATATATATATATATATATATATATATATATATATATATATATATATATATATATATATATATATATATATATATATATATATATATATATATATATATATATATATATATATATATATATATATATATATATATATAAAACTCCCTTAAATATTTACTTTCTATTGATATAAAAATTATATTGCAGGAGGTGGCCAAGGAAATTAAACATAATCAAGTATAAGCACTCAGAGTAATATCTATGAAGCTTACAAGCTAATGAATTACTAGTATGCTTCAACACTATAGTTGACGCCTACATGCATGCTATAATAGGCTACCTTCGTCCATTAATTATATATATGTTATTTTACGTGAGAACTTTTTAGAGAAAATGTAGCTGGTCATAATATTATAATTTGTATTTTGTTTTGTCAACGGGTTATATTTTTAGTTGATTAATTTAAAGGTTTTTGAGTCTAAGCTTATGTATAAGAATTGAAAATTGAAATGTATGCGTGCTATATTTAAGGTCACAAACAAACTTTACAAAGATAAGAAACTATGACATAAATCTGAAGAGTGTTCTTATTTTATAACATAGTTATCTTTTTTGGTATATATAATAACTAAACGAAAATTCTTTTTATTTTTTTATTTTAAAATCCTTATTATTTGGTATATAATCATTCGGCGATAATCGTGCATGTGTTAAGGGAGTAAGACGTTAGTTTCATATACTTGTATATTTTAAGTAACCAAGTTGGGTTTGATAAATATTATGCACCACAAAGTCTATAATACATGATTCTATTATTGGGATTTGGGACCACAAATTAATATCCATTTTTATAGTTATTTAATTTTTTATTTCTATTACCTTCAAACACATATATATACTAATTCACACAAGAGTATGTGAACTAAATGCTATTGACTTCAAACTATTAATAAAGAGAAATATTATAAGTTATTTCAAAGTATGTGAACTAATAGCTATTGACTTCTACATATGTTATCTCCTTTTCAAAATCTCACTATCATTTTAAATTTTTTTATTGCTATTGGGATAATACTCTCTTCGTTTCTTTTCAAACATCTCATTTGCTTTTAATTTATATTTTATTCTTAATTCCTGCATTAAAATATAGTCAAATGAGATCTTATTTGATTTGTCTCAACAAATAATTTATTAATATCTAGTTTTTATAATTTTTAATTATACACAATAATCACTATTAAGAAGTACATTAATGAATTTGCAAACGTAAAAAAACAACTGGGACATCTAGCTAGAGATGTTAAGAAATTCCATCCAAATATTATTCCATAGTCTTTATACTTTATACTAGGATAAAAAAATATTATGTCCATGCATTTCTAATCTTCTACAAATAACTAAAATTATATTAAAGGCATTGCTAATAATTCATGCATATTCATGTTGATCCACAATATTTTATTAAGAATATAACACAAGAAAGATTTACATTAGCAAATAGTAAATTTAAATCATAATTAATATATCATATCTTGATAGTGTCATAGAACTCGTAACAAATGCTCACTTGAATTATTTCTCTAAATTTATTTTAGTATAAATAGATGTGAATTCGAGCGAGTATAAACTTATACCACGTTGACTTGACTTTCCAATGATATAGCTGCCTTTGTATATATGTTAATACTATAAATACTTGACGGTGAGCCAATATTTTCCGACCCAAATTCTCTGTGTAATTATTAACGAATAGTTGTTGGCACGTACGACATCATTGTTTGCTGCATGTATGTTGTTCTGCAATGTTATATACATCAATAACATATTAGCTAGATCGCAAAACCCACATACGTACAAATTAATTAAAAGTGAGTTTCTAATTAAAAAAATGGGTCCAATGTATTACATTAACAAATCAGGGTTATATATATAAATTTTTCATTCACTTTTTAGGAGATTTTGCCTTTTTAACCTACAATTTTATAAAAAAATTAAAAACAAACAACAAATAATTAGGGTTGCAATTAGTTGCAACAAATTTGGATTGATTTAATTGAAAGACATTGAATAACACATCATCATCCTACCCAATATATCTCGCTCATAGAAAACTATTTTTATCTAAATAGCTCTTATCATGATAGGACTGTTGCGTATAAAATATTTTTATCTAAATAGTTGCGGCATTATATTATAAAAAATAAATAACTAAATCTATTATAGCCATTTATTTTAGCTGTTTACTGTATCGATTAGAATTGAACAAACAAATTTAATCTAAAAATCTTTATGTTCCGAGTGGCAATTATAATACGAAAAAGAAATTTACCATCAAACACATAGGAGTATATAAATTTAATATATGATATATTCAATTTGGTTCAAATTATTTGAACACTTATACAATAATATTGTTATGCATCAATCATCAAACAGTATTGTTTAGCTTATCAATAAGAAAAATATAGTGAAACAGAATTTTATTTATTTCATCTTGCTTAAATTTATATAATTTTAATTTATATGATTTTTTATTAATCTAAAGGTTATCGTCCCTATAGTTGATAAGTCAAAGATTTACAACTCTTTAGTTTTAGATTATGATGGATTACAGTAATACAACTTATAAAATCAAGAACTACTTTTGTGAGACCATCTCTCGATGAGTCGAGCTCAAAAAAATGCACACATATTGATGATTTGTATATATTGGGATATTTAACCTACGTATGAGCAGCATTTTATGGTGAGATCATCTTATACAAGAATTCGTTTAAAATCAAATGCTCTTTAATTTACGTGAGATGAAAAAATAAGTTAAATATATAACACAAATTCTTGTGAGAAACGGTTTCTTTGAGAGACCAACTCTAATTGGATGGCCTATAAAAAAATATACAATAAGAGTAAGAATTTAACTCTAATGGACTGAACCTGAGAGGCATCTCTCAAAAAGACGGTTCTATATTATATAAATGTATATCAATAAAATAAGTGATTAATGGCTAAAGAATTTGTGTTAAATAAATTAAGTGAAACGCCCAATAGTGGGCCCACTTTAAAATCCAATGAGATTTAAGGCATGTTAGTGTTGAAGATATTTGCGGTCCAATAAATGTACGGAATGCTGTTTAGCTTGACAATTGGAGAAAATGTGGCCGGCTTTATAAGTCTTACGTATTCATATATTTCTAGATTCTTGTTGATTAAGAACTCACTCGCGATTAACTCAAAAAAAAAGAACTCACTCGCGATGGTGACTCATACACCTTAAAATTTCGCTTTAATTATGACGACTAAAAGAGATGTAGTTGGTTGAATTCAATCTATTTTTGAAATAAATAATCCGCACACACTTCCTTTCCAATAAAATTAATACAAACTTTAATGACAAAGGATATTCTATATAACTTTGATTTTTTTTATTAGAGGATAATTATTATTTCTAATTTATTGATTTTAATATAACGTGTGTTCGATAATTTTTTTGTTTTGGTTAATTGAATGTATAGCTAGTAATAAAAGATTAAAAAATAATTTATTGCTAGATGCTACCTTGTCAGTCGTTCCCTATGATTTACAAATGAGGTTTTTTTTATGGGAATATAATGATTAAGTTATAAATAAAGGTTAAGATTAAATTCTATGGATAATATTAAAAGCAAATTGAAATATATGAATATAATTAATTAAAAGAAAGTGAACAAAGTCCATTATTTAAAAAAGAAAAATGAGATAAATAAATAAAAAATTCCGAAATATAAAATGTAAAGATGAGATAAAAAAGGGAAATAGAGTTTCAAAAAGATAGTATTAGAGAAAAAGTTCTTATGACATAAAAGTGTAGCAAACTAAATAGAATGATTTATTTTGTATACATCTATCCGGTAGTTGTTCTCAAATGTATAAATGACAAAGTCTATAAATAAATTCATGGATCCACTGATCCACATACTTTTTTATCTTTATGTAAAAGTTTTGTGACCGGTATTCCATTTAATTCAGAGTAATTATCATATTTTGTTTGACATAATTCTTTAATTACTCTTAAACTTTATTTATTTTTGATCTATAAATTAAAAATAATTGTCTAATGAGATTTAATTTGTTTGATAATGTAAATCTTATTAACACATATTTTTAATAAAGTATAAAAGAAAATAGTAGAGTTAAAGCTTATGGTTGAGGCTCCATGATAATGTTATATACTCTAAAACACCCCATCAAACGAGTGCCCTTTAGGTTAGAAATGTGGATGCAACACATGTTCTTCTAATATCTGACACATAATATTCAACTTTAAATGAGGTTGGTGGTTAACATTCGAACCAGTGAGCTCTTATTACTCTGGCTTCTGATTCCATGTCAAAAAATCAATTCAACCAAGAGCTTCAACTTATGATTAAGGCCCCATGACAATATTATATACTCTAATATGCCAATTACCATAAAAAATATTAGGGAAATTCCACATGGTAGCAGCCAATTTTCATGAAATGCTAGTGGTAGCACTTTTTAAAGAAAATTCTACATGATTGCATCCAGTTTATACACTATCTCATTGTCGTAGCATTTTTCATTAAGTTCTTGTTAAATTCCGTTTAGTTCTTCATTTTGCAAGTTTTTTCTGCATGGTAGCATCCAATTTTTGTTCTCAAATATTTAATTCACAATCTTAACGTTTAATTCAGCGTTTAATTCATTAACGCCCATAAATGTTATAATAATTATGTTTTCATTCAAATTATTGGCATTATAAAATTCAAAAGGCGCATCTCAATTAGGGGTGTTCATAACCGGGTACTCGACATTTGGGGTACCCGGAAAGCCGGGTATCTATTTTAAAGGCCCATGTCCCGACCCGATTTATCCGGGTACCCGTATATTGGGTTTCCTGAATCGGTTCGAGACACCGTGTACCCGATTTTATTTTACGCAAAACAAAATTTAAAAGAATAAAAGAAAAATTAAGAGTTGTACATTTGTGATTTTGATTCTTCCAATAGTATTAGATTATTAGGTACTGATCACAAATATTATATTTCTTTCTTAATACTACTTTTAGACTATTAGCTACTGACTTCATTGTATTTAAGAAGCTACCAACTTTTTTTTCTCTCTTAGACTATTAGTTATCGACTTTTTTTTTCTTATTACTTAATATTAGTTATTACATAGTCTAATAGCTGCAAGTAGACCAACAAATTATTTTTGAAAAAAATTCTTCTAATATAACGAGTCAGCGAGTAGCCGTTTTAATTTATTAATTGCCCATGACACGACCCGTAACATATTGTTGTTATTGAAAATTGACCCGCCATTTAAGATGCGGGTCGGCAGGTCGGGTTTTTTTAACATCCCTAATCTCAAGCACTAATAAAGTTGTTGGCATTATAAAGTTCAAAAACTGGACGCTACCATGTGGAAAAGACTTACAACATGATTAATTAAATGTAATTTAATAAGAACTTAATGAAAAATACTACGGCAATTATATAGTGCATAAACTGAATGCTATCATGTGGAATTTACTTAAAAGATGCTACCATTCACATTTAGAAAAACTAAATAATGCGAGGTAGAATTTCACATAAAGTTATTTAGAATTATAAACCTAAAGTCTATAACTAAAACTTCAATATGCTTATATAATTCACGTTTGAATTGACATTTATGGATATATGGGAAAGTACATAAATTCACACACTTAAGCACGCTAATCTAATTAAATATTGTCACAATCATTTCACATTTTATATTACCTTTTTAATTTCTAATTTAATTTCTCCATACTTTAACCTATTATGTTAATTCTTTAAATTCTGTATTATTTAATAATTTTTTTGAGATACTGTATTATTTAATAATAGGGATAAATAACTCGAAAAAAATAGTAATTTAGAATAAAATAAATAAATGAACATAAAGAGTAGTTTGGGAAACCCTTTTTAAAAGGTGTGTCCCATTCTCATGTTGGTGCAAATAGGGAAGAGCGGACTCATTTCAATACTATTTGCTTTTCAATAATAATCTTTACATCAAAATGAATCAAATAAGATCCGACATGACTATATTTTAACTTATAGATTAATAATAAAATGCAATTTAAGAGTGATAAATAAATAATATCCCAAAAATAAATAAGACATTTTAGATGAATAGAAGGTAGTATAATTAATTAATCATACCTTAAAATAATTGTGTGCCTTTCAGTGTACGCCGTACAGGCTAATTATAGAAACGTAACACAGTTGAATGTTTTAACTAAAAAAAGAGATCTCCCACATGATTGGAAGAGAATTTAGAACTCTGTTATAACCTTTTCAAGTAATAAATGAACCGTATCAAACCGACAAAATGATCACACATTATCTTTGCAGCACACCATTTTTTAGTATAAATAAATTTGGAAATATAGATTCCAAGAATAGAGTCAGCTAAATAGTGCAAAATAATAATGTCTGATCTACTATTAAGAAGTGAGGTTCTCTTTACTAAAGTAATAAAAGATACAGATGTTAATGTTCGACTCTCTTGGCCATCTAGGCATTTGGATGTCTTACGCCGTTGGCATAATATCAATCTCAATGATCATCCACCACTTAATTTTGAAGATACTAATTTTGTCGAATTTGATGTCTACGATGTTAATCGTAGAACTTATCGACTTGGTTGTACTACCAGAAAGATCACTGACCCTAATAAGCCCTACTTAAAGCCCGTTCTTTCTCGTGGTTGGAAGAGGTATGCTTCTTTATGTCAATAATAACTTTTTAGAATTTATTGATTAGATAAAAATGTACATATATTTAGTTGAAAGTTTTATCAAATATTGCAAATGTTTATTTAAAATAAAAAACAATGTCGTTAGTTTTTCTTTTTTCTTTTTTTTTTTTTTTTTTTTTGCAATTAGCAATTATGTATCACACTTTTAATATCACTTAAATTTGATTAATTCTCCATCATTAAATCATACTCTCTCCGACTTATTCGTTTTGCATTAATTGTTATTTTGATTCGTCCCACTCAACTAGAGTCATTTTTATGACAATGGGCCATCAGTATTTTAATTTTTTAATATAATGTATCTTTTTTTAATTTTCATCCACATAATTTATTCTCTATTTTCATTTATTAGTAATATTCAAATTTTCATTTATCAGTAACGTTCACTTTATATATACGGATGGATTTTCATTAGAGATTGAATATCATACTACTATCACTTTTTTTTTTAAAAAAAAGAATAACTACATCTTTATTATGCCTTAGTTGAAAGTCTAACTTATGCGAATTATTTTGTACATTAAAAAAAAACAGGTTTGTGAAAGCTAAAAATATACAAATCGGTGATAAAATTACCTGCTACAAGAATTTGGATCCCTCTTCATCCGGGAAGGTGCCTTTTATCATCCTTGTGAACGTACAATAGAATGGTAAGGTTTCATAACGTTAATTAACCAAAAATATATGTAGCCTAAACTTAATTGTACTAGGCCGCTACTAGCTACTTGCTAGTACATTTTCTATGTCATGCTTTTGGTTTTTAAGATTAAATTTAAATATTCTTAGCTATCGCTCTCATTTTACTATCACAAATTTTGGTGAGAGACGGTCTCTATAAGAGATCATCTCTAATTGAGTTGGCTCATTATTAGGGAAAATGTAGAGTAAAAGTAGACAATAAGTTTTAATAAATTAGGCTTGAAAGACGTCTCTCAGAAAGACAGTCTCTCAGGAGACTGGCTGTTTTACTATTACTATATGGAGTGAAAAATATTTTTTTTGAAATGGAGCAAAATTATTTTATTACTCATTCCATCTTCAAGATTTTCTTTTATATTTCGGTCTATCCGTGAAATATTAATTATGGACTATAACTGTCAATGAATAAAATATTATTTCTCTGATTTATTTTTTAATGGGCTCGGGACACAGGTCCTACTAACTCCTTAGAGTTGGACCTTTGATCCACACATTTTGTCTTTAGTACCATTCGCACAATTTAAATGTTCCTATTATTTTAAAACATTGTATGATTTCATATTGTTGTAAATTGATGGGGATTGAGGGATAGAGTAATATGTAGTGAGCAAATTAAGATAAAATAATGAGTAAAGAAATATGTGTATTTGACAAGAAAAATGAGTTTGTTGATAAGATCAATACATAGATCAGAATTTGAGATCATAAAAAAAGTACCTATGATCAAATAAAAAGACAACGGTTAATAAAAAAATATAGCATCATCAAAAAGTTAGAACAAGAATTATTTGATCATTTAATTTGATTCTTTTTTAAGTTTGAACGATTTAATTCAATATTACTCCTTGAAAATACTTTATTAAATTTTTAAAGAATTTATAGAAAAAAAACATAAAAATTATAATGTTTTATTCTTATCTATCTCTTTAAATATGTTACAAACGTACATTAAAGCAAATACTTTTAAATTGAATATTGTGTATTAATAAGTGTATAAATTGTATAAGCTCTTTATGCTGCAATTTTTAATAATTTTTTCGACCATATATTTTTGTTTTCTTTACTATAAATGATATATATATAAACTCCCTTAAATATTTATTTTTTATTGATATATTGCAGGAAGTGGCCAAGGAAATTAAACACAATCGAGTATACCCACTCAGAGTAATTTCTATGAAGCTTAGTAGCTTACAAGCTAAGGAATTACTAGTATGGTTCAACACTATAGTTGACGCCTACATGGATGCTGTTATATGCTACCTTCGTCCATTAATTATACATATGTTATTTTATGTGACTAACTTTTTGGAGGAAATGTAGCTGGTCATAATATTATAGTTTGTATTTTGTTTCGTCAACAGGTTATATTTTCAGTTAATTAATTTAAAGGTTTTTGAGTCTAAGCTTATGTATAAGTATTAAAAATTGAAATGTATGGATGCTATATTTGCCTTTAATATATCGTTATTTACTTTTTACGTTATGTGTCACACAAAATTATTTTCATCTCATGTCTACTTATTTAGTTTAACATTATCTAATAATTTGAGATTGTGGTATATAGATATAAGATCAAATAAGAAGCCTACTTAATATTACTATATGTCTAAACAATAACATAAAGAAACTTATTAAAAATATTTGAATATATATATATATATAATATATATATATATATATATATATATATATATATATATATATATATATATATATATATATATATATATATATATATATATATGGGAGGATCCAATGAGAAAAGTGTTGAAATTGAGAAGGGGGAGAAGGACTCTACACTGATTTCACTACAATAAAAAGTCTATGACATTGATTGTAAAACACATAATTTTAAAAGTAACTATATTACACAGAAAAGTAACTATGACATAAATTTTAAAGTGTTCTTTTTTCTATTATCCTTTTTTGTATATATAGTAACTAAAAAAAATCAAACAAAATCTTTCTCATCCTTCTTATTTTAAAATCCTTATTATTTGGTATATATATAATCATTCCGCGATAATCGTGCATGTGTTAACGGATTAATACGTTAGTTTCATATACTTTTATATTCTAAGTAAACAAGATGGGTTTGATAAATATTATGCACCACAAAAAATAGAAGTATTAAAATCCACCACTAGCTTGAATAACCCTTGTATAATAGCTGAAAACATAAAATTAATAGAGTATACGGTCTATAATACATGATTCTATATTATTGGGATTTGGGACCACAAAATTAATATCCATTTTTATAGTTATTTAATTTTTTATTTCTATTACCTTCAAACACATATATATACTAATTCACACAAGAGTATGTGAACTAAATGCTATTGACTTCAAACTATTAATAAAGAGAAATATTATAAGTTATTTCAAAGTATGTGAACTAATAGATAATACTCTCTTCGTTTCTTTTCAAACATCTCATTTGCTTTTAATTTATATTTTATTCTTAATTCCTGCATTAAAATATAGTCAAAAGAGATCTTATTTGATTCGTCTCAACAAAAGATTTATTAATATCTAGTTTTTATAATTTTTAATTATACACAATAATCACTATTAAAAAGTACATTAGGTTGCGTTTGGGAACAAGTATTAATTTGGAAATATAGATTTCAATTATGAATTCATTAAAGAAGAATTTGAGAATCACAAGGTTAGGGAAGTGATTCTCAAATTCTTATCTTTAACCATTTTTTAAAACATTGGTGGATTTGACTCAAATCCAAATTTGAAAATCTTTTACTTGCCAAACACTAAATTTGAGCAAAATCCACATTTTCAAATGAAATCAACATTTCCAAACATAGCATTAATGCATTTACAAACGTAAAAAAACAACTGGGACATCTAGCTAGAGATGTTATGAAATTCCATCCAAATATTATTCCATAGTCTTTATACTTTATACTAGGATAAAAAAATATTATGTCCATGCATTTCTAATCTTCTACAAATAACTGAATTATATTAAAGGCATTGCTAATAATTCATGCATATTCATGTTGATCCACAATATTTTATTAAGAATATAACACAAGAAAGATTTACATTAGCAAATAGTAAATTTAAATCATAATTAATATATCATATCTTGATAGTGTCATAGAACTCGTAACAAATGCTCACTTGAATTATTTCTCTAAATTTATTTTACTTTTATTTTAGGCTGTTTTATATATAAAATTGGTTTCATTTTTATTTTTAATTATAACTCATATTCTACACAGTTAAGTTAATAAACTTTTATCTCATTCACATATTTAATTTTACAATGACTCTATAATATTTATTTTTATTTTTCTTTATTTCCCACTAAAATACCTAGGTTTACAAGACAAACTGATTAGGATAGTTGTAAACATGTGACGAGTGTTGAAATTTTGACTAAAGATCTTTTTTTTTTTGAAATAAAGATAGACCTTTCAAAAAAGAATATTGACCAAAGATAGAATTTGTAATTAAGCTTATCTAAACATATTGACCAGATAGGCAGATACTACAAGAATAGGTTGCTTTTCTTAAATATAAAGTTGTCTTTGACCTTTCAAAAAAAAAATCTAAAAAAACATAAATGCTAAAAGACTAAATTCATAGCGATAGAATTAGCTCGGTCATATATTTTTAATTATATAGTGTAAACAAAACTCCTTGACTTCTGTTGTAGAAAATTAGCCTATTCAATAATTAGATTACCCGTTTTTATCTATTTATCTATTTAAATAAATATTTATTTATTGATAGAATACAATATTTATATCTATATAATCATACATTACACTAAAAAGATTGTAAAAATTGAAGTGTTGCAAATAAAAAACTTTGTCAAATGAAGCTTATTTATTGACTAAAGAAAAATGACATGACATTTTGATCTTGACCAATATTCCAAACATTAAAGTATCTTTGACTAGGATTTATTTATAATTAAATTGAGTACATTAGAGGATATAATATGCAGTATATTAAATTGTTGACAAATTCAAAAATAACAAAGTTGATTTATACATATAACCGTCAAAATTCAGTATTTCTAGTACATAATATCTCTTACTTTATATTATTATTATAGACTATTCGTTGATCTCAGTTGTAGGTGTTGCGATCATATTTATTTATTTTAATTAAGTTAAAAATTCTAAGGACAAAAAGTAAAATATTCCACAAATCAAGACACATTTTTTTTCCATTTACATTAAGCAAGGAATAGTATACTTCATGATAAATATAAAATTATTCTCAAATATAATATTTATTTATAAGAAGCTAACGTTAATAATGTTTGTATTAAGAATTTCGTGCATTTACACATAGATTAAGCTAATTTGAACTGAACAACTTCTTGATTGTTTTTAGTGAGATTAACTTGTCTTTTTATCTAATTCACGTAATTTTTTCATTTTCTCATAAAATACTATCTTTCCTAGCTAGGGATGTTCATAAGTGGATACCAGGCATCTCGGGTACCCGGAACGTCGAATACCCAGTTAGTCGTGTCCCAACCTAATTAATGTGGCTACTCGGATTTTGGTTATCCGGGTCGGGAAAACGGATATTCAATTTTATTTTTGATTTTTTAATTAGCATGATTTTATTGTTAATTTCTTGGGCAATTTTTGTAACTAAAATCCGGGCAGAGAAATCTAATGCTGAAATTCGTGCATCAATGACATTGCCAGAATTTGTTGAACCAATGCCAGCAAGGCGCGCCTCAAATCAAGACCATTAACAAAATCACAAATACCTCACACATGGCTCAAATAGACCATCTCATATAATATCAATTATAAGAATATAGCCTCTTTTTTTAAGATTGTGTTACCGACATCACGGTATTATAAGAGAAGCGCACTACAATAAATTTAACTTTTAGCGACATTGAATTTAGTGACATTAAAAAAATGCCACTAATCTATATTTTTAGTGTAATAATTGTTGGTTTTTATTTTAAGTTTCAATATAAAGTGATTTAGCGACCCATTATTTGATCTTTAGTGGCATATGTAATTGTCACTATAGTGACATTTCTCATAAATGCCACTTACCCACAAAAACGTATATGTAAATACAATTATTCGAACTAAATTAAAGAGACATTTTTTAAATTTTTGTATATATATTATTGATATTGAAAATAGATATTTGTTGAATATCATTATAATTAAAGTTTTATTCTGAAAAAATGGTTAAGGAAACTTAATTTGTTGGACTACAATATTACATTATATATATGTTCCTAACAAAATACCGTTCCACCACATACATGGAACTAAAATAGATTTTCTCTTTGGATAGTCAATTAGTAAACATTCAATTCAATTAGTAAACATACATGGAACTTCAAAAAAAAAAAATAGCTGGAGACTTGGTCAAAATTGAGTGACTAACTCTTATTATTACTTATTCAGCTCACTTGCTTATACTTTTTTCATTAATTTTAATTTTTTACACTAATTTTTTTGTTTTATTCATTAAAAATAATAATTAATATTAGAAAAAATTATATAAAACCACCTAATCTATACACTCTTTTTTAAAAAACTATCTTATATAAAAAATTTTGCAAAAAACTACCTTATATAATACAATTCTTTGCAAAAGACTACCTATTACTCAATTTCGTCAGTTGACCGGCATAATTAACGGTTGACCAGCACATGCCAGTCACGTGAGCAATGATAAATCCATCTTCATCCTTATTAACATCACAGAACAGAAAAAAAAAAAAAACCAATTCATTTCAATTCTCTTAATTCTACAACTAAAATCCTAAATTCAAAATCACCCATTTCTTCATCTCAAATAAGTGTTGTTGCTGTCAGTGTATAATGGAATAGATTGCTTGCTGTGTATCTTAATTGAATAGGTATGTTCTGTCACTGCTTTGTGTTAAGTCATTGTTGTGTTAAAACAACAATTCACACAGTAGCAATACACACAGTAGCAAATAGCACTACCAATGTATTGTGTATATGCAGCAAGATAACAACATTAGTGCATCTACCATAACAGCAAACAACAAACATCAAACAACAAGAAATAAACAGCAAACAGCAAACAAGTTAATGAATGTATATGCAGCAAGATATACCATAAAACCCATTTCATTGATAATAATCATATTACAAAAGCAATCATCCTTTCAATTCATACCCAAATGACTAATACAAATTCTTAAATAAAACATAATCTTCATTTACTAGACTTAAGTAGTAGAACAACACCAACAAAAAAACAACACAAAAACCCTAATACAAAGCTCAACTCTTGAACCTTCTTTTAGGATTTTCCTTGGTCCATGAAACTCTCCTTGCAAATGGAGCTCCACACCCACATTTCTCGGGCTTCGATGTTGCTGTTGAAGAGAGGGAAAACATTAGTAAGCAATTGAAATAGAGATATCTTCAATGAATTAAGGAGAGATGAAGAAATGGGTGATTTTTAATTTAGGGTTTTAGTTGTAGAAGAGAATTGAAATGAATTGGGTTTTTTTGTGTTCGGTGATGTTATAATAAGGAAGAAGATGGGTTTCTCATTGCTCACGTGCTGGTCAATCGTTAATTATGCCGGTCAATTGATCAAATTGAGTAATAGGTAGTCTTTTGCAAAGAATTGTATTATATAAGGTAGTTTTTTGCAAAATTTTTTATCTAAGGTAGTTTTTTTAAAAAGAGTGTATAGATTATGTGGTTTTATATAATTTTTCCTTAATATTTATGATCTTTTTGATTACTCATAATAATTAGTTATGCTATAAATATATCTAAAATTAATTAACCAATTCATCATAAATTGTTGAAGCAACATTTCTTTCCCTTTGAATAAACAACATAAGGGTATAGTAAATTCAAAAAATTCAAATAAAATTCAAATATATTAAACATGTATTATCAATGCAATAATATTACTGACTTAACTGTAGTACTACAGAGTAATACTCCCTCTAAATTACAACTATTGTTCCATTTTCTTATTGGGTTCGTTCACCTTAAATGTCTTAATTATATTTTTAGTCATGATTTTTTACTTAAATACCTCATGTTCACATTAGTAATGACCAAAATACCCTCACTTATACTACTTAAAATACCCCAACTACCACCTTTACAATTAATTTAATCAATTAAAATACCTCAACTACCATTTTTTTTGTGGACCTCATCCCACTCTTAATATCTGTATCGAACCAAATTGACCATAGATGTGAATTGGAGGGAGTATAAACTTATACCACGTTGACTTGACTTTCGAATGATATAAATGCCTTTGTATATATATGTTAACACTATAAATACTTGACGGCCGTGAGCCAATATTTTCCGACCTAAATTCTCTGTGTAATTATTGACGAATAGTTGTTGGCACGTACGACATCATTGTTTGCTGCATGTATGTTGTTCTGCAATGTTATATACATCAATAACATATTAGCTAGATCGCAAAACCCACATACGTACAAATTAATTATAAGTGAGTTTCTAATTAAAAAAAAAGGGTCCAATGTATTACATTAACAAATGAGGGTTATATATATAAATTTTTCATTCACTTTTTAGGAGATTTTGCCTTTTTGACCAACAATTTTATAAAAAAATTAAAAACAAACAATAATTAATAATCAGTTGCCATAATTAGTTTTCAAACTATATGACATATTTTGCGGCCTCAACCACCAGTTTAACTTTTTTACTGAATTGGTTCCTTAGCATGGTTTCAGTAGCCATCGTGATAAGAGGTCACGGGTTCTAATCTCAATCGCTCCTCATTTAAAGGGGAATATTCTAGCCCAATGGGTTCTCGTGTGAGTTAGGAAGCGTATTAGACTATATAACATATAATTGTGGGGCCTTTACCATCAGTTTAAACTTTTTAGTTAAGTTGGTTCATTAATACAAACGAGTCAACAATCAATGACGAAAAGCCAATTGTCAAAAGACCTTAAAAAAATGAGAAGAGTTTAGATGATGTTACCTACGTACTTTGGACACTAATCATGCTCTAACCACACGAACACCAAGGCTTACTTGAGATGCAGAATTGTTGTATGTGTAAAATTGAACCCGATCTCCACGTTTAAGGCTTCTAGCTCGAACAAAGTGGAGCCAATCCCCAGAAATTTCAGGCCTAAAATATTGACGATTTGGCCTAGTGATCAACCGAAAACACCAAATTCGACCACCTTCTTCATCCAATACTTGAAACTCAAAATCATACAAACCAAAAGGGAGATTAAGATCCGGTAAACATCCTAAATTCTCAACCAACATATCCACGCATTTTGTTGGACAAGCCAATCTATGCTTTATGTCTGTGTTTGACAATGGTTTGCTTAATATTTCATGAACTTTTGCCATCACTTTTTTCTTGGATAACACTAATAATGATAAAAATATGGTTGAGATATGCAAACAGTATCAGAGAATAAAAGATTGGGTTGTTGCTTATATTATGTAACTATTATATATTTATAATACCCCTTAATTCAACTATAAAACAAATCATTTTTTATTTTATTTTTTATAGTTAGAAACAAATATGATCATTGGGGACCTACAAATACTAATGATCATTCCACTTCTTAAAATGATAGTATTTTAATGAGATGAAATTCTTTGATGGGCCATGCCACTTTTTTCTTAACATATATACTTAACATAATTAGAGAAATTCTCTTAAAAAGACCGTCTCTCACAAGAAATTTTTTAGCATGTAATTTTCATAAAAAAAACAAAATTTAAGTTTCATTTAATTTGTTGCTTGGGCTATTTCTCCGAGACAAAGGGAGTATGTAAGATTCTAGGCCCCCACAAGGCACATATAGGTACAAATAAAGTATATAATTTATATCTCAAGTTGTTAACCAAAAACTTAAGTTAATGGCTAACTACACAATATATATCTTCTGCAAAAGAAAAAAAAAATAACACATATATTAATTATAAAACTAATAAAAATAAAGCCAATGTTTTTAAATTGGTATTTTTGTCAATTATTTATATCATTTAATTAAGCAACTCTTTTAGAACGAAGGATAATTTAAACATGCAATAGAATTTCTAGATGATTAGTTTTATAAAAATATATTCAAATTATTTAGTTTATAAAGATGGTAAATTTATGATAAAAATTAGAAAATGGGTCTGGGCAGTCGATCAAACAAGGAGGAGAAAAAGTAGCTAGTATACTCATAAACCCAAAGAAGATTCACTACTAAAACCAATTGGTAATAGTAGGAGTTACTCCTTGAGTATATATATATAAAGTAATGCATATATATTTTTCTCTTTTTTCGATGTGGGACAACTCACATTTGGGTAACACATGGGCATTTCAACAATTTATAGTATGTCGTAATAAATTGATTAATAATTTAATTAATATATCTTAATCTGAATTATTTGTGTGAACGTGATACTAAAAACATGACCAACAACAACTACTGGATTTGGACAACAAGTGAACAACTACAATACAAAATTGACTGATCCCATAATTCACTATTATCGCTAGTCAAAATTTCAATTTTGCATAACATATTTTGTATTACGTAAGTATACCATTCTTTTCAAATTTATTATATAAGTATTCCTTTTTCATTACATTTACATATGTACTATACAATTGTGCTTATGTGGCATTAAGTTTACAATTAAAATTTAAAATCTACATAAAATTAAACAAAGATAATTATTACCATATTAAAGATCATTTGTGACAATTAAGTCCCAATAACAAGTTGTTTTAGTAAAATTTTTGTCAAATGGTATAAATATAACATTATGTATCTATATTATTTTAGGTATATATTTTAAAATTTATTGTATGTTAATTAGTTATGAATTACTCTTGAAATTTTTATTGTAAAAATTTACATAAAATACTAAAACTAATGCTTTTTTACATGTCAATATCTAAAATATCTGTGCATGCATAGGTTTTAATACTAGTACTTTATAATTACCTATTTTTTTGTTTTTGTTTGTAGGTAGCATACTTCATAATTACCTTTTTTTTTGTAATAAGGTATGTTGTAGGCAGGGCCGGTCCTAGGTTTTTAGGGGGCTCGGGACAAGAGATTATATATGGGCCTCTAAAATATTGTACACATATAAAAGTTCAAACTTTAGCACTAATTGAAAACTAAAATTTTTGGGGGCCCTGGGGCGTAGGCACGCTTTGCCCTTGCTCAGGGCCGACCCTGGTGGTAGGTTAATGCATGAAAAAATTAGATTATATTAGAAATTAATCTAAATGAAATTATTCACAATGAAAGAGTAAAAGAAGATATTATTAATAATTTTTTCTATTTTTATATATAAATATTATTTGATCAAACATTCCTTTTAACTTATAAATATTGTATATATATTTTTAAAACATTTCCTAAGGGCTAACGAATTCATTACTCCATCTAGAAGACTAAAAATACTGCATTGAAGACTTAATTATACCCAGTCCTCACAGAGGTCCTACATGAATGTGATGTTAAGTGCGTTAGTCATGTGTCAAAATAAAATGTTCAAGTAGTCTTAGATAGGTTTTCTAGTCAAATACTAACTGTATCTAGCTTATATAATAGGAGTAGCAAATATTGAGAGTTTTATAAATTTAAACAATATCAAAATATGTATAATATCACTTATGTAGAACCATTTTTAAAATTATGTATATCAAATTTAGAGTCGTCTTGTAAATTTAAAGGGTTTGATTATTCCATTTTATATACACTAGACTTTTCACTTTTAAAAAAAAACAAGTATATATACATGCATAACCTAGATCATTTTTTCTTTGGTCAAGTATACTTTTTCAAAAACACTATATATAAGCATATGTGTTCACATTGCTTAAAAAATATATAAATAAGAAAAATATAAATAAAATAGAATTCGATCTCACATATTTGAGTCATATAATATTTTTTAATAAAGATAAAAACGTAACTTTGTTAAATTAGGCTGGACTTATTGTGAATATCAGAATATTAATGGGAAAATACGAGGTGCACACACTTCATAAGCCAAGGAGATATATACCATACCAATTAACCACATGGCAATGGGAAAGACTCCAATAACTTATAAAGTGTGCACACCATTTGTCGATGTTAAATGTCAAGGAACCAACTCAGCCAAAAGCTTAAGCTAATACTTGAGACCCTAGAATATGTTATATACTCTAACACACCCCCTCACACGAGAGCCCTTTGGGCTAGAAGTGTGGATGCAACACAGACTCTCTTTATACCTGGTGCTAAATATTTCACTTAAATGAGAGATGGTTGAGAATCGAACCCGTGACCTCTTATCAAGTTGGCTTCTGATCCCATGTCAAAAAACCAACTCAACCAAAAGGTTAAACGTATTGATTATTAATTATATATATTATATATATATATATATATATATATATATATATATATATATATATATATAATATATATATATATATATATATATTATATATATATATATATATACTATATATATATATATATATATATATATATATATATATATATATATATATATATATATATATATATATATATATATATATATATATATATATATATATATATATATATATATATATATATATATATATATATATATTTTGATTGGTTTTTAATATACTCTAACATTAAATAACTCATATTCCCAACGACCTTTTATGTGCTTTTGAAATTCATTGATAATTGGACAAGTTGGGTATCTATTTGTCAGACTTTATATTTTGATTGGTTTTTAATATTCAATTACAAAGGTGAATCTCCAGTTAAACATTCAATTACGGTTCTATTATTAGCTTTCCCTCTGCAAAATGGCACAAGAATCACCCTTTTCAAACTAGAACTAATTATTAATTTATTTATATTTATTTATTATTTCGTTAGGAGTAGTACATATAATTAATAGGTTGACAAAAAGAGAGCACTACGGGAAGTGAGCAACAATGATCAGTCTAGACCATATTATTATAGCTCTTTATTAATTAATAATACCGGTATGAACTGAATGTATTAATCTTATCCCAATTTCCACACAATCCTGACCCTCGATTAGCAAGGGTAATGTAAGCAATCTCCTAAGTCTCCAAATTTATTAGGGTCAAAAAATTATTTTTTTATATATAAGGTTGATATTAATTTGAATTAAATTTAGATATAATTTATAGTTTTTGCTACTCCCTCCGGCCTTTTTTGTTTGTCCTACTTACTATAACGGGTAGTTTCATTAGTTTGTCCCATTTCTATTTTAGGAAAGTTTTGATTCTCTTTTCATTCCTTCTCTCTTCATTTTGCCCGTTATTTTTGAGAATCTCTAATACCCTCATTATGACAACTCTTGGTTTAAGAGTTTCTCTCTCTTTTCACTCTCTTTTCTGAAACGCCATTTTCGTTTCATTTTGCAAGCTTTGCCCCCTGATATTCCTTGATTTCGTTTCCTTTAATTGGACTAAAATACAGATCGTTTTATTCTCTACAATTTGAGGTAAGGTGGTGAGTTATGTTCATGTTCAATCCATGGCCTCTCCCATATAAAGGTCTTTGTGAATATGGTGAGTTATGTTCATGTTCAATCCATGGCCTCTCCCATTGTTATTCAAATGAGATACTCAGATGGTCAAAAAAAGAGCTTGAGGCTTATCAAAAAGTACTTGAAGACGATGCTTGTTCGAAATTGCGTGGTGAGCCAACTGTAAAAATAATATTTGTTTTTGATTCTCCTACTAAATCAGCCTCCTAAAACTCCTCCTGTTGAAGATGATGAACATAAGGAAGTCCACGACACTCTGAAGAAGTACTCACTTTGCTAGGGCAAAAGAAACCCTAAAAAGCGCGTGTTGATTGTAAGAAATCTTTGTTTAAGTTTATGTTAATTTTACGTTTTTTTAGTTGAGACTAAAAGAGATTTTGGGTTTTAGGTTGTAAATGATCATTTTGGGTGACTTACGGATTTTTATGTTCTTTGTACATTTTGGGATTTTTTGGTTGATGATAATGTTTGTTGATGATGATGAATTGTTAATCCATGCGTTTTGTTTTGTTCATGTATTACGATTTAGGGTTTTGTTTTGTTCATGTTCGATTTAGGGTTACTGTTTTGTTCATGTTCGATTTAGGGTTACGTTTTGTTCATGTTCGATTTAGGGTTTTGTTTTGTTCATGTTCGATTTAAGGTTCTTTTGTTCATGTTACGATTTAGCATTCTGTTTGTTCATTTACGCTTTATAGTTTACATTTTGTTCATGTTGATTTAGCATTCGTTTTGTTCATGTTCGATTTAGGGTTACGTTATGTTCAGTATTCGATTTAGGGTTCATTTTGTTCATGTTACGATTTAGGGTTCTTTTGTCATGTTCGATTTAGGGTTACTTTTTGTTCATGTTTTGATTTTGGTGAATAATGATACCCCAATGATGATTTTAAAAAGTCTGAAAAGTTTGGTTTTAAGATTTTAAGTGAGTAGCTTTTGATAAAAACTTTTGAAGTCATTGTGTTTTATGCATGTTTAATGGATTTCATTTTAAATGATGAGCAAACACATTCTGAGAGGTCTTATAACCTCTATGATGAAACAGGGGGCATTTTCTTAACTAGATTTAAAAAAAAAATGATTCATTACTTCTAATGTAAATAAACCTTTGATTACATTTGTTTTTTCAAAATGTTGCTCCTTACTTTCTTAAATCAAAGCTTTAATGATGCTTTTACAAAACAATAACCGAGGGGTTGAGTTCTAATTTCAAAACATAAAAACTAATCAACCTTGAGTCTCTTCTAGTACTTGATCATAAGCTTCTTGCATGTTGTTTGATGATTGTGCCATATCTTCATTCTCATTTTGTGTTTGGGAAGCTTGAGGATTCATTGAAGGATTCACAAACATAGCCAGATTCCCTAACTAGTTGCATTGGAATCCTTACTTGAATTCTTAACCGCCCATTATCTTCTTCAACTTTCTTCCCCAAATGTGGTTGTACATAATCATTACTTCCCTTCACTTTAAGGATTTCATTCAAGTGATGTTGCAATGAAATCCAAACATTTGTCAACGTCTTTGGATGAAGTTCTTCATAAGCATCTTCCACGGCACCAATCAACTCATTCATATTCTTAGGCATCTTTTTATGCATCAACGATTGAATGCTTCTAAAAAATCCCAAGTCCAATATATTACAATCCGGACTATTGGGTGGTTGTTGTGTTAATATGAATGTAAGCCCTCCTTGTACATTGTGTTGTTGCCAAACCGGATCGTCTTGTGTAATGTGTACTCTTGCGTTGTCTTGTTGTATGAAAATGATCGATGGACCTTCTCTTGGCCACTTTCTAAGTATGGCCGGAATAAGATTTTGTATTAGCATGTTTCTATATACCTCTTGTGTGACGGATTCGGTTGGCTTTATTTCTATTGCTCCCCTTGGCCTATTTTTTGACTCTCTTTGGGCAGCCACCCTATTTATGAAGGGAAAAATTCCAATTTTCCCATCAAAAATACATTGCCCATGTGTGTTCCATCTAGGCCTAGCAACCGCCCCTAAGAACATGGCCTTCGGTATGAATTTTGATGATTTTGCTGCCCTATAGGGGATTTTCTCCTTGTGTGCAAGGTAGACTCTTTGAGTTTTTTTGGTTAAATAAAACCATTTTTCATCCATGTGAATAAAATCGAACATACCCTTGTATATTGGATGCCTTTGAATGCTATCCTCTTGAATGAGACTCAATATCCACTCCACCCTTCTAACCTTATTAGCATCGGTTAGACAAGGGTGAAGAGGATTTGAATGTTCTTTGATTTCTCCTCTTTTGATTAACCTCCATACGGTCGATGGTGCCAAGTCTAGGCATTGTGCCACATCCAGGTATACAACATCTTTCCCCCATCGGTCTACACTCAACAACATTAGGAGGAACAACAACACGTTTCCTCCACAATTCTTGAACTTAGACTCCACCATATATGGCTTGTTTGGTTCCTTAGATTGCATTGCCCTATGCCATAATGCCTTATGGTTCTATGATGATAAGTACTTTTGACCGATCCTTTGGAATGTTCCATGTGGTAAATTCGTTTGTGTGTAATGAAAGCAACTCTTCAAAAATAAGATGTGCATTTCATTTGTTAACCTTGGATTATGTACTTGTTCTTGTCTGTTGCTCTACAATGTTTTGTTGTGGTTCATCTTGGATTAGAACTTGAATGAGGATCGTATTGAGTTGATCCAAAGTACCATGCCCCTCGATCTGTCTTCACTTCACGAGGCCATTTGCTAGCCAATGATGGGTAATTGAAGTGAAGCTCTTGTATAGTGATCTCTTGTTTTGGCTCTTGAACTTGTTTTTGGCTCTTGTAGTTACGTTTTGTGAAGTGATGAAGTATATGGCCCGAACTTCGTTTTGGCTCTGAACTTCGTTTTGGCTCTTGTATGGTGATGCTCTTGTTTTTGGCTCTTGAACTTACTGTTTTTGGCTCTTGAAGTTACATTTTGTAACGATGAAGTATATGAGCTGAAATTCGTTTTGTGCCAAGTCTATGTGAAGCTCTTGTTTTTTGGGATGAATTTGATGGCGAAATTCTGTTTTTATAGTGGTTTAAGATCAATTTTAGATTAGAATTTGTATAGTCATGCAATTGTAATCCTTGATTATTTTGTTAATCCATGTCAATTGTAAATGCCCAATGGATGTTTGGGTATCAAAAATCTGATTTTGTGTAATTCCCTCCAAAACTTTCCTTAAATGGAAAGTTGCAACCAAAACAGAATTCTGTTTTTGGCTCTTGTACGGTTCTCTCTCATAATAATGACAATTTTTTTTTTGTTTTCTTTTTCTTTATCTCTAATTATTTTATACTTTCTCTCTCATAATACCAATACAATCATTAAATTATTCCACTATCTTAATAAAATAATACCCAAGATTCCCACTATCTAATAAAATATTACCCAAGATTCCCACTTTCTTAATAAGTGTGAAATCCTCAAATAGGACTAACAAAAAAGGTCGGAGGGAGTATATAATATGAATTATTAGGATTTTTTATAGTTAAAATATAAACAATACAAAATAAATAAATAAAAGAATTATAATTTTGCTGTGGGGTCCAAAAATAAACGAGACAACCTTGTTTCAATAATTATAGGAAAGTACTTCCTCCGTTCCATAATACTTGCTACATTTCACTTTTTTACGCAATTCAATGCACAATTTTGATCATTATTATCTTAAACTACACTTATCTAAAAATTATAAATATTTAATATTTTGAAAGTATGCGATTAAACGATTCAAACAAGATCCCACTTGACTATATTTTTACTTACACATTAGTCGCAATATGTAAAATAAGCTTGAACGATGAATAGTGCACAAAATAGAAATGTAGCGAGTATTTTGGAACGGAGGAAATATAAGATAAGAGCTATTTATAATTTTAGAATCATAACTTCAACAAAAATCTTATAACTCACATCATTTAATGTATTATAAAATCATATAAATTATTTCTTTTTTTCAATTATTTATAAAATCTTGTTTTTATTTATTAGGATTTTTTGTTATTTATACAATTGGTTACTTAAATGAAATACTTAATTCTAATATTATTCACGTTGTGACTATTTTTATTTAAGTCAATTATATTTTTCTTGACAAAAACTATTTATGCTCGTTCAAACTTTTATAAATAATTTTTCATATTTTTGTGTTAAATTTAATTTTGAAATATATTATTAATAATGCAATAGTTTTTATATATTAATTTACTTAAATCGAAAAATTTAATAAAATTATACATCGCGCAACCACTATTTAATAATCCTATAAACATGCAAACAGATAATCGCATAAATAATAAATGTAATCATTGTACTCATGTACCGTTAAAAACCTTTGATTTCAGTGAACCTTATCATATCATTTGATTAAATTAGAAAGTACAATGACAATAATTCACATGTATCAATTATAGTTCCAAATATCTAGCCGTAATTTCTATATATATAGTGCGTAGTACTACTCTTAACATCTTGTGAACTACCCACAACTTTCGTAGTTTCTAGTACTTCCCCAACTTAGAAACCATATAAGATGGCTAATTATGGTGCATTCGAGTTTATTTTCGTAAAGAAACTCACAAAAACCGATACAAAACGTAGGCTTTCTTGGCCAATAAAACATTTAGGGCTCTTAACAAACTTAAGGATCGAGGAAATTAATCTCAATTTCTCCGGTCACAAGTTTGATTTTGTGGCCATAGACTAGGATGGTCTTTCATGGCCGCTCAGTTGCACCATTAGAAAAGAGGACAAGTATGCAAAACCCGTAATCTCAGCCGGATGGCTATTGTTTGTCAATAGCAAGTGTCTTGCTATTGGAGATGAAGTTATTTTTTCCAAAATCAATGATCCTAATGTTGGAGCACCTACATTTATCATTAATGTGAAGAGGACTACCTAGCGAAATCATGTATCATGGTAATATATATATATATATATATATATATATATATATATATATATATATATATATATATATATATATATATAATACTCCCTTCAAGTCTATTTAATTGTTCCATTTACTTAATTATTATATTATGCTACATGAGGTAGATGAAGCAATGATTCCAAGTACATTTATTTACCTTAAAATTAAAAAAGTTACTTTTAAAAGGAAAATTGCTGTGAATAATGTAAATTTTTGCTCATTTCCCATATAATGATACAAAATTTTGATTAATTATGAATAATACCAATTTAAAAAAGTATTTTTCTAAAAATAGTATCAACTTTTGTACCATTATTGGGAAATCAATAAAAGTTTTTATTTCACGAATATTTTCTTTTTAAAAAACTCCTAGTTTATTTTTCAGTTTATTGACTACTATGTTGAAGTTATTTTACCATTCTGCACGCATCTTAATATACACTTAATGTACTCCGTTTCAAAGTTGAATAAAAACTATATTATTATAATTTATAAGCTTAGTTTACGGCATTTTATATTGGAATTGCTATATACACATGCAAACTTAGTTGTTTGCCCTATATATATATATATATATATATATATATAATATATATATATATATATATATATATATATATATATATATATATATATATATATATATATATATATATATATATATATATATATATATATATATATATATATATATATATATATATATATATATATATATATATATATATATATAAATTTTTTAATAGATATATTTATAGTTATCAATTCAATAATTGGCAAAAGTTAGAGTCCTGGGAGGAAGGTAGGGGCCGAGACATACCATATTCGTGCCCCTTTCAAGAAGAGGGCAACAAAAAATGCGTGCACTCAATGTATCTCCAAGTACAGAAGGTCCTACAAAGAGAAAGATGATTGACACCATGCCGCACAGCTCGCATGAAAAGGCACCCGCAACTTACAACACATTAAAACTGTGAAAGAGCTAAAATAATACTCTCCCCTATTTAACCTATTAGTCTCATTTAGTTTTAGCATATTTGTCGAGATAACGTTTTAACCATTAATATCTTTAATTATGCTTAATTAAAAATTATGAAAATTTGATATTAATTATTATTGCAATGAGACGAATCAAGCAAAAATCGTATTTGACTGTTTGAACTTATAAATTAAGAATAAAATATATATTAAGAGTAATAAGTGAATAATAACCCAAAGTAAATAAGACTAATAGGAGTAATAGAAAAAATGAGAAGCATTTATATTATACTTTTCGTTTGTTTATGGTCTGCATTAATAGAGTACATTGGTCGGTATTATTAGAGTAGATATTTGAGGGAATTATTTAATTAATATAAGCTATTTTTCTAGCAACTGTTGAAAGTTGAAATATAAATAATTGATATTTTTGCTTTAAAAAAGAGGCATTTATAAAACAGAGTAACGTCATTTAAAAAAAATATATATATAGTTTTGACCCATGTAATCCTTCTTCGGTTACCCAATATTTGCAACATTTCTTTTTGCACATAATCAAAATAGTTTTTCGACACTATTCATTGATCACTATTAATTTACATTTTATTTTCAATCTAGACGTTAAAATATAGTCAATTGGAATTTTGTATAATTCGTCTTAATGTAATTTCATTAATATTAAATTTTTAAAATTTTTGACTATGCACAATTAGGAATATTCAGAATTTAATCAATTCATTAGATAGTGTGCCAAAACTAAATAGGACAACTTAAAAGAATTGAAGGGGATACAATTTAAATCATCTCTATTATTATATCAAGTGATTATAAATGAATAATAAAGTGTTTTTTAACGTAAAAACTCAACTAAAAGCTTAAATTGATAATTAAGGCGCCAAGATAGATTATATTATAATTTTACTTTGTGATAGCCAGGTTTAATCAATCAATGTCGTCAAAGTAGGCTCAAAAGTGAAGTCATAATAATGAGTAAAAAAGGTCATTTTTCCCAAAAGCATTGGATTATTTTATTGATTAACCATCAACGTTGATCGGCTTCAGAAGCGTAGAAACACACTATTCATCAAAAATAATTGAATTGACTTTAATAGCATTATTGTGTTTAATTAGTACTAATCATGTTGTGGGGCAACTCACACTCACTTAATTAGTTACTTAATATCAACAGCTAAGGTTTAAATGGGCATGCTCCCTTGTTCAAACACAAGTTACAGTTGATTAAATATTACTCCTTTCGTTTTTTTTTTTTTTCAATATTACTTTATCACGCATTTTATAGTTAATATTTATTTATGTTCACATCATAAATAATTTAAGACGAATCTAACAATATTCTACATGAATATATTTTGTTTTTAATATGTACTTTAAAATTCTAATTTAAATTTCTCTTTCCTGAAAGTGAAAAAATATAACTTAAAAAATAATAATAACACTGAAAAAGAATTAAATTTTCAAGAAAAAAAAATTGAAAAACACCCCCCAGTCGCACAAAACGTGCGACCTAACCTGGGTGGAGTCGCACAAAGCGCATGACTGGACGTAGGTCGAGAAGCACATTTTGTGCGACTCGCCCTACATCAGGTCACATATTTTGTGCGACTGAGGGTATTTCTCAAAAAAAATGAAAAATATCGAATCGATCAATTACTTACCAAATCGTAATAAATTATATTATTTATTAATTTAATTTATTTTATTTTATATGCGTTTTTTATTAGTTAAATTATTTATTCGATATTTTTGTATTGATATTGTTAATTTATTTAAACTTGAATTATTAAACTAAGTTATTATTTAATTAATATTTAATATTTTAATTTTTATTATTAAAAAATAAATTTATATTTGTTTAATAATTATTAAAAATGATATTGAGTGAGATTCAAGTGTATTTGCAAATTTTAAATCTAGCGGCATTTTTGTCAATTTATTGAAATAGGAGTGACTATAAAATAAAATACTCCTTCCGGTCCAGTTTACTTGTCCCATTTTCTTTTTTGGCAATTCCATACTACTTGTCCCATTTTCTTTTTTGACTATCCTTTTCTTACCTAAATACCCCCACTTTTCCAATTTCCAATACTCCACTACCACCTTTACAATTAATTTAATCAATTAAAATACCCAACTACCACATTTTAAATGGACCCAACTACTACCTTAAAAACCGTGACTAGTCAAATGGGACTAGTCAAATGGACCGGAGGGAGGAGTATATAAGTTTAGTAATGCCTTAAAAAGGTTTGATGGCGTATGAAAAAATATTTAATCGTGTGACGTCGAGATCAAGGACATCATTTCATTTGACATCATTTCACGTGGGACCATTTTTGCTTTTATAACGGTATTCCAACAGTAAACTACTCCATACTGCTGACAGGGCTCCGAATTTTGTGAGTTCCACTGATTCTTCCTTCGATTTTATTTAGTTGTGACATTTTCTTATTACGTAAATTCATATAAATTGTCTAAAATATCATTACTTTTACTATTTATAATACTTTTACTACCACCTTTACAATTAATATAATCATTTAAAATACACCAATTACTCACCTTTTAATAGTCCACACACCACGCAAATAACTTATAACCGTGCCCAAGCAAATGTGACATCTAAATAGATTTATAATTCAAATTCTTTGCCTCAAGATGAATCTAATAAGATCACACATGAATATATTTTGTCTTCTATATATACTTCAAAAATAAAAATTAAACTACTCTCCTAACGTAGAAAAAGTTAAAGTGGACAAATAAAAAAACAGAAAGAGTAGTTCTTTAATAATTTTAAATAAATTTATATGTTTAGAGCAATAATATTTAGAGGGCACTTATCATCATAGTGATGTTATAAGTGGATGGTTAGCAGTTTAGCACCTACTTATTTTAAGCTTTAATGATTGTAATGTGAGATTTGGATGAGTGTGAAGTGTGAAGTGTGAAGTGTGAAGTGTGAACTTATGAGATAAATGGAAACATATACTCATCTTGTGTGGTGCATGCATTATGTCGAGTGTTCATGAGTTACGTTCGGGTGATCAAATCAACCATAGGATATCACTAAATATTTTCAATTGATATTGACATTTATATACCATGAATACATGTTACTATTATGCACAAGTCTGAATTTATTTTTGAAACTCAAGAAGAGACGAATTAAAAAAATTGCAACGAAAATATATTTTAGATTTTTAAGTGAAAATATTATTATTAATTAAGTTTTAATATCAATGTCTTTTATAATTCATTTATGATGATTTATAAAGAACATATATAGAATTATTTTTCTCTTGTTTTGCTATATATATGTAGAAGTATATGAATAACTTTCTCAAAATATAGAAAAATCTGATCTTCTTATATGAGTTTATATATCTCAACTTGAGACAGACTCATATACTTAATCAATTTCTCTAATTAATAATTGGAAAAATTACCTAGTATTATCCAAACTATTTATGACTTTCCTACAATAATCCCACTTACTGATTAACCATGTATAATCTCAACTTTGAGGGGTATTTTCCTAGAGTAAACTTGCGTAACCCGATAATCTGCTATAGTAGGTAATTCACCAAAAAAATAAATTAAATGTTTTTAAAATTAGAAAATATTGTTGAAAATTTACATAAAAAATTGTAAATAATAAAAAATCATAAATTTTTAATGAACATTTTAAACATTTTTTTCGACATTTTATTTTATTATATTTTTTGTAAAAAAAATAAAATTTGCTATAGCAAGTTATCCGGTCACCCGGTTTACTCTAGGAAAATGCTCCTCAAAGTTGGGATTATTCATGGTTAATCAGTAGGTGAGATTATTGTAAGAAAATCGTAAATAGTTTGGATTATTCTAGGTAATTTTTCCTTAATAATTTTAAAATTATAAATTATTTTAACACACTAAATTAAATAATGTACATCAACCCTACAAAGAATGACATATTTAATTATTAGAACTTCTAAAATGACAACAAAACATCATTTTTAAGAAGACTTGAACACGTAGCAAATTATCCGAAAACAAACATTAAATGGTTGATTATATAACCGTTATTCAAAATAATTAGATGGTCCTATACACATGGGATAACGAAGTTAAGACCATTTTTCAATATCTCTACGTACTAGCGACCACAAATTAAGTTCTTAAATTCTGGGTCCGTGATTCCATTCATACGTGATAGTGCTTAATTTGTCTTTCAAAGATTTTTTTTTTGTGAAACGACTTGTCTTTCAAAGATTGATTTTCTATTCCAATTTCCAACAATATATATAATCTAATATAGTTATATACTCTCTCCAACTCAATTTAATTGTCTCATTTGAGTTGAGCGCGGATATTAGAAGTGGAATGGGGTCCATAAAAAAGGTGGTAGTTGGAGTATTTTAATTGATTAAATTAATTGTAAAGGTGGTAGTTGTGGTATTATAAGTAATAAAAATGAGGATATATTGGTCATTACTTGTGTCACCATGAGGCATTTAAGTAAAAAATCATTGACAAAAATGGAAATAGGACAATTGAAGTGCATTGTCCAAATAAGAAAATGAGACAATTGAAATGAGTTGGAGAGAGTATAAATTACTCTAATAAAATACCGTTCACTCAAACTGAAAGATAAAACAAATTAATGGGACATATATATTAGAAAGAAAACAAAAGTAATTCTTTATGACGGAGAAACTAGTATTTCTTCCGTTCCATAATAATTGCTACTAAGTGTGACATATTGTGTGAAAAAATGTTACAATCAGTAGCAAGTATTATAGAACAAAGGAAGTATATATCTTCAATTTACTGGCAACTATCTCAAATCATATGATGAGATCAATTTCTCACTGAGTTGGATACACATTTTTCATGTGTTTGTATTCTAATTTTAACTTATGTTAGGCTTGTTAAATTAGTAGTTTATTTGAATTAATTATAACATATACTACAGATGAAAATTATAATGAAAAATAATAAATTTAATTAGTTAGAATAGATCATAAAAAAATTCGTGATTCTGTTTGTCGTATTTATTTGATATTTTTTACTCAATAAATTCATCTTTTTTAAATAAAAAAAAACTAAATGCTATATTAGCTGGTAATGTAACTATTTTAAAAAAAATATTCTAATTGGGGTAAGATCTTTACTAATATGATAATAAAATAAAATATTATATTTTATGATTTTAGAATTAAAATTCATTCCAAATATTATTTCTTAAACCCTTTTAACAAAGTTCAGATATGAAGACTTCTTCTCAAAAAGTTCAGATATGAAGACTCAACATTTAGTGATAAAGTTTGTTTTGATCTTTGTGTCTTATTGATTTATAATAATAATAATTCTCATATTAAGATCATACTTGAGTTGTAGGACAAGACAGCTAATTAGAAAATGATATGAATAATAAAGACTTATAAATGAGATGGTCAAAAATCAAAGTGAACCAACAAGAAGAATTCATGTAGATTTATTAATGAAATGGTCAATAATTTCTTTTATTCACAAAATTTATTTTAAAGTGATAACATTAAAAAATATGACATCAGGTGATAATAGAAAATTATAAACAAAAAAACTTTTCAGTGATCAAGCTTTCATTGATGACATAATATAGATGATGAAAATTATTGTACAAATCATTCAAATTTCCACCATTTAGTATCGAATACCAAACTAGTCAACAATAAGTGGTTGCATAAGTTGGGAGTGAATTTTTTTTTATGAAGTAGGAGTATATAATACCCCTCTTAATTATTCACTTTAAATATCCCATTTGATTTTTCAACACTATTCATCAATCACTCTTATTATGTGCTTTGTTTCTAATTTATAAATTAAAACATAGTCAAGTGGGTTTTTTTTGATTCGTCTAATCGTAGATTTTATTAATATAAACTTTTTATAATTTTTAATCAAACACACTTAGAAATATTTAATATTTAAAACGTGCATTAACAAATATGGCAAAATCAAATGGACATAATTGCTAGTTGTCTAGTTAGTAGATTCCGACTCCAATCATGAAGGAGATTTAGCAGCTATACATTCTATCACGCATCTATTGAATTGTGAGCTTTGCCCTTCACAAAAGGGGTCGGAACAAAGAACAATCAATCATCCCCTATTAAATTTAGCCCATTTGATAAGAAAATTATTAGTTTAAGTAGTTCTCACTCACGTGGGCTTATTAAATTATTAGTTTAAGTAGTGGAGTCACGTGGGCTGAATTCTTTGGGAGCATATGTAAAGGGAAAATGTAACCAAATAAAAAAAATATAACATTTGATATAAATGTATCAAAAGAAAAGGTGAACATTTGATTAGAATAGAATAATTTAAGAGAATAAAAAGGAGTAAATTTAAGTAGTGTATTGTAAATAAAATTAATTTTTACAACAATAATATTATAGAGTGTTGGAAATAATATTATAGAGAATAATTAGTAGAATATAAACAATATTCAGAGAATAATTGATAGAATATCTTTGATTTTATTCTAGAATAATATTTTAAGTATTTAGAAAATTAAGATATTTGTAATATTTTGTTTCCTTATTTCATCACATATCTCTTGTATTTATAGAGGGCATTTGCTCTCTTTGATGAATGAATAAGGATGAAAACCGAATGAAATGATGCTTAAACCTAAACCAAATTATTATATCTTGTTATTAATTTCATCATAGAGTACTTTCACCGTTCTAAATTAGTTGCAAAATTAGCAAAATAACACTATTTATTTATTCATTTGTCACTTTTAATTTATGATTAGTTGTAATCGATAGGTTAAAACATAGTCATGTGAGATTTTGTTTAATTCATCTCATTGCAAAAAATTATTAATATCAAATAATTAGAGATGTTTAGAATTAAATTAATGCATTCGACTGTATTAGAAAACAAACATTGCAAGTAAATTAGTAGAGAAAAAATATATAAAACAAATAAAACTAAAAACTAAAAAGTACATGTAACTCGATTGTCAAAAGTGGCCCGACCGGTCGACAAGTGGGCCAAAAGAAGCAAGAATATAATCAACTTTTATCATATGATGTTTCTACTAATAGATCTTGGTAATCAATCTTGTTGATTTACGATAAAGACTCCAATCAATACTGAGACTTGCTAACCAATTAAATTATCACGGATAAGCCCACACCATTAATATTTAATATTGATTGATTAACCTTGTACAAGTACAACTGTATTTACTCATTTGTCCTGATAGAATTGTATCAAAGAGAAAGAGCGAGATTTTCAGATTATAAGTAATAAATGAAGATAGAGAATGAAGTGTGTCGATGAAATTAAAAGAAAATTGAAATGTATGGATGAGATTTAAAAAAAATAGTATAGGTCATTGTTAAAAAATAAAAATGATGCGAACTAAGAAAATACATCAAATTCAATGGGACAGAGAAAGTATAAAGTAAACCTTTTTAATTTAGTTTCCGTAATTATATTGCAACTCATGTATTATATGGCTAGATCTATCAATTTTTACAACATTCAAAATCTCTAACAAATATAATTTGTTCAAAACCTAATAAATTCAGCCGACACATTTCAAAATGAATTTGGAAATATGTTAATGTTATTAGCTTTACATTAATATCGTTCAGTTAGAATATACTATATTATTATTCTGTAAATTTTTAAATTAGAGTGGATTTTATAAAACACTAGATAATCCCCGTGCGATGCACGGCTTTATTAAATTTATTGACATATTATTTAAGAAATTAAATTTTTAAGATAAATTTTACATTATAGTTGTATCTCATTTCGCCCTGAATAGTTGTATATATTACATACATTGTTTGATTTATACCATACTTTGCATTGTGCGTAGATGATTGTGAAAATTTAGTTATAGATTTAACACAAATATTTATGTCAAATTATTTTATAAAATTTTTAAAAAATTTTTTTGTCATAAAAAATATATGTGACTTACATAAGGGTAGTCACAACCTAAATCATATTAGACTTATGCATTGCATTTAAGTAACTAATTTCATTAATATAAATAAAAATTCCTCATAAGAGTATATTATCTTTTAACCAACATAAAATATCCAATACACTTAAATAATACTCATTTAATAAATAAAATTGATAAGATTTTATAAATAAATTGAAAAAATGAAATAAAATATATAGCTTTCTAATATATTAAATGATGTGACTTAAAAAGTATAACATCAACATGGATAACATTATAGTCATAGTTAAAAAGTAATTAACTCAAAGAATTTAATTAGTGATGATGTCATCATTGAGTTTTGGAAGGAAATTTTTTGTTGAGGTTGTGACACGTTAGCAATATTAATTAGTGATGATGTCAACGTGTATTGTTTTAGTAATAATTATAGATTTAAAACTTAAAAGTATTTTCAACATATATACTTCTATAAGAAATATAAAATAATTATTTAACATACTTGATTAATGCTTTAACTAATGCTTACCCATTAAGATTTAAGAAGATATTGCTTTTTATCATGATGGGTGGGGCTCGGGGGGCCTTTGAAGATTAAATTTACGTAAAGGTAAGTCTCTTTTCTAATTTATTTAAATGGAGATTTAATTTGAAAAGTAGATTATTAAATGCTTTCACATTTGTATTGTGTTATTAGTTTAAGTAGTGCTCACGTGGGCTTAAATTTGATAGAGTAACCAAGAAAATAGAAAATGTAATATTTTAGTGGAGTCAGTAAATAGTGCCGGCGCGGCCTACAATGCACAGTTTAATTAAATATTTAAAAATAAATTACGATAATTTATTATGAAATAGTATAATTATTAATAACATATTTCAAAATCAAACTTAACATAAAAATATGTAAAATTATTTTATAAAAGTTAAAACAAAAAAATAGTTTTTGTCATATAAATTATAATTAACTTACATATAAATAGTCATAACTTGCATTAAACTAGAATTAAACATTGTATTATGTAACCAATTCTTTAAATAATAAAAAATCCTAATAAAGGTATATTATATTTTAATCATCTCAAAATATCAAATAAACTAGATAATACTCGTTTAATAAATAAATTCAAAAAGATTTCATAAATAACTTTACATTAAATGATGTGAGTAATAAAGTTAAAGATAAAAAAGTAGTCATAAAAACAATGACACCATCATTGAGTGTTGGAGGAAAAATTTTTGTTGATACTGTGACACATAAGCAATTTTAAATATTGATATGTAAGCAGTGTTTTGTTTTAGTAATAGTTATATAGATGTACTTTGGTAGAGAAATTATATAGGTTTTGATAGTGGAGAGTTTTTGGGAGCATATGTAAAAGGGAAAATGTACAACTAAATAAAAAAAGGAAAAATTATATTAAACCACCTAATCTATACACTCTTTTTTAAAAAAATCACCTTATATAATTTTTTTTGCAAAAAACCACCTTACATAATACATTTTTTTTGCAAAAGACAACCTGTAACCCAATATCGTTAGTTGACTAGCAATTTTAACGTTTGACCATTTATTCTTGCTATCACATGCCTGTCAAGTGAGATTAATGAAAAACCCATCTTCAATATCAGGAAATGTCGAGCCCCAAAATCACAACCCCCATTTCATTTCTTTTCTCTTCTAGAATTGAACCCTAAATTCAACTTCAACCAATTTCTCATCTTTCTATGATTCATTCAAGATATATCTATTTAAATTGCGTACTATTGATTTGGGTATCAATTGGTATATTTTGTTCTTGTTTTGTGAAGCATACACTGATCTTGTATTGATCTTGTTTTGTGAATCACATAGCAGCATACACAATTGGTATATTATGCACTGATATTGACTAGCACAACACAATATGTGCTTGATTATGTTTAAAGTAAGGCACGTGACAGACACATGGTGGTCAAACGTTAAAATTGCCAGTCAACTAACATATTGGGTAACAGGTTGTCTTTTGCAAAGAAATGTACTCCCTCCTATTCAGCCTAAATGTCCCATTTAGTTTTTCACACTTGCCGAGGCAACATTTTAACCCTTAACATCTCAAATTATTCTTAATCAAAAATTGTAAAAATTTGATATTTATAATCCTTGTATTGTGACGAATCAAACAAGATCCCACATGACTATGTTTTAACTTATAGATTAAGAGTAAAATACAAATTAAGAGTGATGAGTGAATAGTGCCAAAAAAAATATGGGACATTTGATTTTTTAAAAAAGAGTGTATAGATTAGGTGGTTTAATATAATTTTTCCATAAAAAAATGACATTTGATATGAATATGTCAAAAGAAAGGTAAAACATTTGATTAGAATAGAATAATTAAAGTGAATAGAAAAGAGTAAGTTTTAATGGTGTATTATATTTATAAGTAAAATAATTTTTTTAAAATATAACCAACAAAGTACTTTCTCCGTTGCTTAAAGAAGTTTACACTTTCCATTTTGGAGTGTTTTAATTGTTATTCTCATAAGGAATCTTTCCATTTATATCACAAATTTTTTACTAAAATAGCTCCACCCATCCTTATCTTAATATTTTAATAATGATAATGGTCCCCACATATCTTCCACTAACTCAATTTTAACATTGTTATATTCCTTATGGTCTCCAAATGTTTTCTACTAATTTTATGAAAATATTTTTTAATTAATTGTGGTCCCCATATTTTTTCCATCAACTTTCTTTAAATACTTTTTTAATATTTGTGGCCCCACTTTTTCTCCATAAAATTTATTATTCAATAAAATAATATCCCCACTATCTAAAAAATTTTACTTTTTTAAATTTCCGTGAATATTCCCGATGGAACATCAATAAAAAAACGAGCAGTATTTTTTTAAGAAAAGGACTATTAACAAAATAAAACAATTGTATGTACTAAAGTTATAGGAATATGTAGCTTTGCTCTAACTGATAGTTACGGCCATTAAAAAAAGATTGCTCTTTATCGTCGTGGGTGGGGCCGGGGCCTTTGAAGATTCATATTTGGAATTTGATGTTTCTTGTCTGGAATTAGAATGTAAAGGTAACTCTCTTTTTGAATTTATTTAATCAAATAGAGATGTACTTTTAAAAATAGATTATTGAATGCTTTCGCATGTTAATTAAAGTGAGTGAAAAAGTGCATCATATTTTAAGATTTTATTCTATACAGTTTTTATAAATTAAAGCTTAAACTAATGTAAATTAAATGTTAAATGAAAATTATCATCGGTGCTCCTAAGGTATGCGTTTTTATCAATGGTGTATAAACTTATTTTTTTATTCCAATGACACCCCTGAGGTTTAATGGTAATAACAACCGTGACACTTTTGTACTTTTTCCGTTAACTAACCGTTAAGTTTAATATAAAAATGATAATTTTCTAATGTTAAATTAATAAGCATATATAGGTCTATGATCCAAACTAGAATATGTTATTTAAAAATTTTAAAGCCTAAACTAGAGTAAATTAATGAGATGCCTTACTTTTTAGATCTTGTACAGTTGTTGACAATTCGTCACATAATCTCACTGTGGTAAATTTATATGGACTCGGGATATTTTAATGTAAAAATAAACAAATTTACAAATATCAAAATGTAATAGAACATAATTTTAGTTCTTAAAGTCGGCCCATGATTTATATTATGCTCAAGATCTTTGAAATGTTATAAACTGAATCGATTCACTATTAATTTAAAGGTGCTTTTGACCCACTAAATATATTTTCTAAATATCTAACCGCCTGGTATTAAGAACAAGGACTCTAATAACTTATAAAGTGTGCACACCATTTTCAATTTGCCGATGTGGGATAATGACTTGGTGAGGTTAATTTTTCACGATTTTCCTATATAATAATTCCACCTATATTGATTAACCATGAATAATCCCAACTTTGAAGAGTGTTTTCCTAAAGTAAACCCGGTATCCTGACAACTTACTATAAAAAGTTCACAAATTCTTACTTGCACTACAAAAAATGATGCCCCTACCTACGCTTAAAAATGCATTTAGGCACGCTTATATGTGAGGCTGATGCATTTAGCCACGCTTAATTAAGTGTGCTTCCAGCTTGTGTGGGTAAATTTTAGGCACGCTTATTAAGCGTGGCTAAATTTGCTTGTTTGCCACACTTATAGCGTGGCTGATATTGCCTTTTGTCACGCTTATATGTGTTACATATTGCCTCGCTTAATAAATGTATCATTATTATTGTTATTATTATTATTATTATTATTGATGAATTTTTTATCATTATTACAATCAGGATTATTTTTTTTGTTTATTAATATTTACAACTCAATTTCGATACAACCAAACATAAGAAATTGAATAATAGCCTTTGACAACAAACAATAATGAAGCAATTTAAACATTAGTTGAATAATAACCATACATAACTCAATTCCATTACAACCAAACATAACTCAGCAAGAAGCATAAAACAACATCATCAACCTATAGTACTTAGCAACGCAGTACACAAAGAACCCCAACTACGGATTACTTGTTGCATTTGCACGCACCCCATAGCGTTCTAAAGTTCGTGACAATGAACAGAGACATACATCAGAAAGATCCGTACTGACTTTGACATTACTTGTTGCATTTGCATAACGAGCACTAGAGAGAGCAGCATATGCATTGATGTGATGACAGCATTTCCCACAAGCCTTAGGAATTGAAGAGATGGAAGGCAACAAGGGTAAAATTGGTTCCACTTAAGGCATCCTCCTACGAGAAAAGAAATGAAATAAGTAAAAGTTACATGGGGTGCCATTTTTGCACCATGATCAAAGCCTTAATCTCAACAAAATGGGTTCTTTTAGTGTTGGAAAATGATAATGTATAAAAAAAAAAGTGAAGCATTCAAGTGAAATTCAACTAGATTACTCACATAGCATAATAACAACCAAAATGAAAACATAGTCGACAAACATTCATCAACTATTACAGCCTATAAAGCCAAATCATCAACTTCAAAGAAACCAATACAAAGACATTTCCAATTAAACAAGACTGCACACAGAACAAACTTTGACCACATAAAACCTAACTAACCTCATCTTTGGGCTGACCCAATTTATAAATTAAAAAAAAAACTTATTGGTGATTTTGTAAGTTAAAAGGGAGATATGGGTTGGGCGCTTAAGAGGCGTCTATACTATAGACGGTCTCTCAAGAAAGGGTCTGTAAAAAGTTATATTTTGTCTAAAAAAAGATAAAATTAAATAAAATTGCAAAAAAATGTTTAAAATATGTTGAAAAAAATTCTAATTTTATTAATGAATAAGAATGAATAAGAATGAAAACCGAATGAATTGATGCTTAAACCTAAATCAAATTATTATATCTTGTTATTAATTTCATCATAGAGTACTTTCACCATTCTAAATTAGTTGCAAAATTAGCAAAATAACACTACTTATTTATTCATTCGTCACTTTTAATTTATGATTAATTGTAATCAATAGGTTAAAACATAGTCATGTGAGATTTTGTTTAATTTATCACATTACAAAAATTATTAATATTAAATAATTAAAGATGTTTAGAATTATATTAGTGCATTCGACTGTATTAAAAAATAAACATAGCAAGTAAATTAGTATAGTGAAATAGTGAAAGTATATAAAACAAATAAAACTACAAACTAAAAAGTACATGTAACTCGATTGTCAAAAGTGGTCCGACCGGTCGATAAGTGGGCCAAAAGAAGCAAGAATATAATCAACTTTTATGATATCATATGTTTCTACTAATAGATCTTGGTAATCAATCTTGTTGATTTACGATAGACTCCAATACTGCGACATGCTAACTAATTAAATTATCACGGATAGGCCAACACCATTAATATTGATTGATTAACCTTGTATAACTGTGTTTACTTATTTCTCCTGATAGAATTGCATCAAAGACAAAGAGAGAGATTTTTAGATTATAAGTAATAATGAAGATAGAGAATAAAGTGTGTGGATGAAATTAAAAGAAAATTGAAATGTATGGATAAGATTGAAAGAAAATAGTAGGTCATTGTTAAAAAGTAAAATTGATGCAAACTAAGAAAATACATCAAATTCAGTGGGACGGAGAAAGTATAAAGTAAACCTTTTTAATTTAGTTTCGTAATTATATTGCAACTCATGCATTATATGGCTAGATCTATCAATTTTTACAACATTCAAAATCTCTGACAAATATAATTTGTTCAAAATCTAATAAATTCAGCCGACACATTTCAAAATGAATTTGGAAATATGTTAATATTATTAGCTTTACATTAATACTGTTCAGTTAAAATATACTATATTATTATTCTGTCAATTTTTAAATTAGAGTGGATTTTATAAAACATGTAAAACTTAAAAATCCTTTCAACATATATACTTCTATAAGAAAAAACAAAATAATTATTTAACATACTTGATTAATGCTTTAACTAATAATTACCCATTAAGAAGATATTGCTCTTTATCATGATGGGTGGGGCCCGGGGGGCCTTTCAAGATTCTTATAAAATTGATTTTAAATGTTCGAACTTTGCCTCATTTGCTTCTAAAGGTTCGAACTTTCGTTTATCCTAGAAAGGTTCGAACTTTGGGGGTCATCTCCATTTAAAGGTTTTTATGGGTTTTTTTGGGTTGATTTGGATTGATTATGGGTTTTTATGGGTTGATTCTTGGTTGATTATGGGTTTTTTACCCATAAAAACCCATAATCAATCCAAAATCAACCCAAAAAAACCCATAAAAACCTTTAAATGGAGATGACCCCCAAAGTTCGAACCTTTCTAGGATAAACGAAAGTTCGAACCTTTAAAAACAAATGAGGCAAAATTCAAATCTTTAAAATCAATTTTTCCTGGAATTTATGTAAAGGCAAGTCACTTTTCAATTTCATCTCAAAAAAAAAAAAGTCACTTTTCAATTTATTTAAATGGAGATAAAATTAATTTGAAAAGTAGATTATTAAATGCTTTCACATTTGTATTGTGTTATTAGTTTAAGTGGTGCTCACGTGGGCTTAAATTTGATAGAGTAACCAAGAAAAGAGAAAATGTAATATTTTAGTGGAGTTAGTAAATAGTGCCCGTGGGACGTAAAATGCACAGTTTAATTAAATATTTAGAAATAAATTGCATTAATTTATCTGAAATAGTATAACTATTAATAACACATTTCAAAATCAAACATAACACAAATATATGTAAAATTATTTTATCAAAGTTAAAACCAAAAAAATAGTTTTTGTCATATAGGTTATAATTAGCTTACATATAAATAGTCATAACTTGCATTGTACTAAAATTAAACATTGCATTATGTAACTAATTGTTTAAATAACAAAAAATCCTAATAAAAGTATATTATGTTTTAACCATCTCAAAATCTATAACTATTACTAAAACAAAACACGCTTACATCATCACCTTTCAAAATTGTTTACGTGTCGCTTCCATATTAAAAATTTTCCCTCCTAAATTAAATGATGATGTCATTGTTATTATGATATTTGACTTTCTACTTTTTTATTTTAAATATATTATTTTTCTTATTAATTATTTTTTTTTTTTTTACTTTTTGGGTCAAATCATATTTAATGTATTAGCAAACTATATATTATATTTTATTTATTTTAATTATTTATAAAAAAAATTTCAATTTTTTTTGTTAAATGAATATTATTTAGTGTATCGGATATTTTGAGATAGTTAAAACATAATATACTTTTACTAGGATTTGTTTTTGTTATTTATACTCAGAAAATTTGATAAAACCGTGCATCGCACGGGGACTATCTAGTATCTAATAAACTAGATAATACTCATTTAATAAATAAATTCAAAAAGATTTCATAAATAACTTTACATTAAATGATGTGAATGATGTGAGTAATAAAGTTAAAGATAAAAAAAGTAGTCATAAAAACAATGACATCATCATTGAGTGTTAGAGTAAAATTTTTTGTTGTTGCTGTGACACGTAAGCAATTTTAAGTAGTGATATGCCAGCAATGTTTTGTTTTAGTAATAGTTATATAGATGTACTTTGGTAAAGAAATTATATAGGTTTTGATAGTGGAGAGTTAAATAAGTTGTAAGGGGCCGTAATCTCTTATTTTAATTAAATATTTCATTTAATAATGCGCCAATTAAAAAAGGAGGGGACATATTACATTGGAGAAGAAAGTATAAGAAAAAAATATATGATAATTTAATGACAATTGTTTTAATAGTTGAATTTTTTGGGAGCATATGTAAAAGGGAAAATGTACAACTAAATAAAAAAAATGACATTTGATATGAATATGTCAAAAGAAAGGTAAAATATTTGATTAGAATAGAATAATTAAAGTGAATAGAAAAGAGTAAGTTTTAATGGTGTATTATATTTATAAGTAAAATAATTTTTTAAAAAATATAACTAACAAAGTATTTTATTTTATTTTTTTGAAAAGGACTAACAAAATAAAACAAATTGTACTAAAGTTATAACTTATAAGAATATGTAGCTTTGCTCTAACTAATAATTACGGCCATTAAAAAAAGATTGCTCTTTATCGTCGTGGGTGGGGCCGGGGGGCCTTTGAAGATTCTTATTTGGAATTAGAATGTAAAGGTAACTCTCATTTTGAATTTATTTAATCAAATGGAGATGTACTTTGAAAAGTAGATTATTGAATGCTTTCGCATGTTAATTTGTTATGCAATTTTTTTTTATTCACAAATTTTTACTTTAGACCGTCTATACAACAGACGTCTCAAGTTTTGGGGCTGACTTAAATATAAATTAAAAAAAACTAATTAATGGTTATATAAGTTAAAAGGGAGATATGAGTTGGGCTCTTGAGAGATGTATATATTATAGACGGTCTTCTCAAGAGAAGAGAAGACCTGTTTTTTTTTAAAACTACTTTTGCTTTGAGTTTAATCACCCATGCTTATTAAATAGAGGGTGAACTTCTAGTTAGTATGGAAGTTAATAGTTTTTGAGTTATTGGATTGATTTCGAGTTAAGTGTTTTGATTTGCTTTATAATTGGGTCTTGTGTCCATATTGATTTTTATATAATTTTAAATTTATTTTAAATATTGAGTCGGGTGAATTTCGGGTCATCGAGTCTATTTTGATCACCTCTACTCCTCACAATCTACCAGATGGACTAATTTCTTCTCTCCTTACCCCATAAAATAATAAAATAATAGAAAAAGCGAGTGAAAAAGTGCATCATATTTTAAGATTTTATTCTGTAAAGTTTTTAAAAAATTAAAGCTTAAACTAATGTAAATTAAATGTTAAATTAATAAGCATATATAGGGTCTATTGTTCTTTTAATTTTTGCTATCGTGAGGCGAATAATGTTGCTCACAGATTGGCTAGATGGGCGGTTGCTAGTGTTTGCTCTAGGGCTGGGCTAGATGGAGGTCCCTCTTGGATCTCGAATATTGTATTTTTCGATTTATCCCCTTAATATTTAGCCTCTCCCTTTGATTTCCAAAAAAATAAGCATATATAGGTCTATGATCCAAACTTATATATGTTATTTAAAAAATTTAAAGCCTAAACTAGAGTAAATTAATGAGATGCCTTACTTTTTAGATCTTGTACAGTTGTTGAACAACATGCATATTAGGCCGTGACAATTCGTCACATAATTTCACCGTGGTCAATTTGTATGGACTCGGGATATTCGTGGGCTTGGGCCCACAAATCCACGGGTCAAGAGCGTTAACTTGCACATACACTCAGTGAGGTTCATTGTTTCCCAAAACCATATGGTATTAAGAAGAAGGACTCTAATAATTTATAAAGTGTGCACACCATTTTCAATATGCCGATGTGGGATGACTTGGTGAGGTTCATTTTTCACGATTTTCCTATATAATAATTCCACCTATATTGATTAACCATGAATAATCCCAACTTTGAAGGGTATTTTCCTAAAGTAAACCCGGTATCCTGACAACTTACTATAAAAAGTTCACAAATTCTTACTTGTGACCGTCTATACAATAGACATCGTCTTTGGGCTGGCCCAATATATAAATTTTAAAAAAAAAACTTATTGGTAATTTTGTAAGTTAAAAGGGAAATATGGGTTGGGCGCTTAAGAGGCGTCTATACTATAGACGGTCTCTCAAGAAAGGGTCTGTAAAAAGTTATATTTTGTCTAAAAAAAGATAAAATAAAATAAAATTGCAAAAAAAATGTTTAAAAATTGTTGAAAAAAAATTCTAATTTTATTAATTATTCAAAATTTTTTATGTAAATTTTTTAAATTATTCTCTAATTTTACGTTAATTTTCAGTTTATTTTTTGGGTGAATTACCTACTATAATAGGTCATCAGGAAGATGATGATTATTATTTATTTTTTTCTAGACAATATTAGTTAGAGGAATACCAAGTATTCAAGAGGACTGAGAATAGTAAAACTAACGATTACAATTAATTTAACGGGAAGATGATGATTATTGTTTCCCATTAACCAACGGACATAAAAATAAAGCAATGAATATTAAAAAGAGATATTGGTTCCATTCAATTATAAAATTTAAAAATATTTTAATATAATAATAAACAAATTTACAAATATCAAAATATAATAGAACTAAATTTTAGTTCTTAAAGTCGGTCCATGATTTATATTATGCTCAAGATCTTTAAAATGTTAGAAACTGACTCTAGTCATTTAAAGGTGCTTTTGACCCACTAAATATATTTTCTAAATATCTAACCGCCTAAAAATCATACAACTCTTGGGATTCTTTTTATATATAAAGCAAAAGCTTGTAAATCCTACCTAATTACTATATAATTGAGCTTGTTGAGCTTTCTACTAATAAATATATAACAAGAAGTATATCAGCCAGCTTCTTGTATATAATACACTCACTTAGCTAGTCATTTAGCAACAAAACACTATATAAGATGGCCAATGCTGCGATTCATGAGCTCGTTTTCTCGAAGCATCTCACGAAAACCGATATAGAACGTAGGCTTTCTTGGCCTATCGAGAATCTACATCTTCTGACTAACTTGAGGACCCGGGGAATTGATTTGAATTGCCCGGGTCACAAGTTTGATTTCGTGGCCATGGACCAATATGGTGGTTTATGGCCACTTAGTTGCACCATTAGGAAAGATGGTTATGCTAAGCCCGTCTTGTCGGCGGGTTGGATTCCGTTTGTGAATAGTCAAAATCTCGTCATCGGCGATGAAGTTATGTTTTATAGGACCAATGATCATGCTGTTGGAGCACCTGCATTCATTATTCATGTGAGGAGGGCTCACTAGGGAGATCATCAATTTTCAATGGTAATATTTTACTATTTTATCTTTATTTTATAAGTTAATGCATAGTTAAATAAAATTTTATTTGATTTGTCACAAAGTAAATTATACTAATGTCAACTTTTTATAATTTTTTACTAACTAAAATTTGAAACATTTAATAGCATATCAACAAGTGTACTGCAAAATCAAGTAGATCATTTAATTAAGGAAAAATTACCTTGGATAATCTAAAGTTTTCATGATTTTCCTACAATAATCCCAACTTTAAGAATTATTTGCCTAGAGTAAACTTACTATAGTACGTAATTCACCAAAAAAAGTAAACTGGAAATTAATTTAAATTTTTTTTAAAAAAATTTTACATAAAAAATTCTAAATATTAAAAAAATCATAAATTTATTTTAATATTTTTTCGACATTTTATTTTAAATTATCTTTTTTATTTAAAAATAAAACTTGCAATAGCAATGCAAGTTACCCGGTCATCGGGTTTACTGTAGAATTTGTTATTCCTCAAAATTGGAATTATTATCGTTAATCAATAAGTGAGATTATTGTAAGAAAAATACAAATATATCTAAGTAGTTTTTCGTCAAGCAGTATGATTTTGTTATTGAGGATAAGGGTGGGGAATACGCTAGCTATGGCCCGAAAGAGGAGAACTTAATATCTTCTGCTTGCTAGTGAAGAAAATTCAACTCTTGTCACATGGATGAAATACAAAAATCTTTAGTTACCAGGATGTTCCATAATTCTTAATTTTGCTACTATTATTATTAGATACTTGATTCATCTCACTCATTTTATTATTTTTTTTATTATAAATCATATTTTTCCTGTTTGCTAAATGTTTTAAATTGGTAATAAAACTATATTCTCTTTTCAAAAAAAATAAATTGTTATCTTTAAAAAAAAAAAAAAAAAAAACTATATTCTCTTTTCATCTATTTTTAAATTTTTTATCTTTTTTATATCCCACACTTTTCATCTAATTATTTTTTTATTATTTTTTTTGAAAAATTTACTTCCTATGAATTTTTAGAAAGCAACAACTTGCAAATATAACAATTTTGATACGACTAGTGTTTTTACGCCCTTAATTTAATTTGTAGTACTTAGTATATTAACTATTATTATTAATTTGGATGATAATATAGAGTATACGACAAACTGTAAGAAAAGAACTCTGTTAATGGAGGATTGATTCTAAACATTAATGGGTATTTGGAAAAATAATTACACGGACTATAAACGTTCTCTAGTTTTTTAATAGTTGCTACACTTTTTTGTATTTCTCAGTTTGCTAGGGTTGCTTCAAATATTAAAGAATACTATAATAGTAACCTTAATTAGGATCAAATCATAATTATGTTATGTATGCATGCAGTCGCCTTATCCTGCACATATTTTCAAGTTTTTTTTTTTTTTTTTTTTTTTGTATTTATCATTATTACAATAAAAAAATGTTATAAGGTAAATTATTTTAAAAAAAAAAAAATATAGCAAATCAAATTAAAAGATTAAAAATAAAAAATAGAGTATTGTACTAATGATATTAAAGTTTATAATAATACTATAATAGTAACCTTAATTAGGATCAAATCATAATTATGTTATGTATGCATGCAGTGGCCTTATCCTACACCTATTTTCAAGGTTTTTTATTTATTTATTTATTTTTTATTTTTTTAATATTTTTAGAACACCTATTTTCAAGGGGTTTAACCTATGTGCATATAATGATTTACTTATGTAGTTCGTTCTTTTATTATTATGCAGGAGGTAGGAGCGAGAAGCATTTGATTCCGACCACTCTTACCTTGAAAAACAAGTTATCTCTTATATATTCTTATCTATATATCTAAGAAATTGTTATATTTTTCATTTTAAATTGTCTCATATATACAGTAATTAAAAATACAACAAATTTATGGGACAATCAAAATGAAAATATAACAAATAAAATAGAACTACTTGTTGTAATACTATGTCTTACTTACGAGCTAGTGGGAAGGAGCTATGATATTTTTTTTTTTAATGTATCAGTGACTTCTCAAAAATTATTTTGTTTTCTATAAACGGGATACACTGGGTATGATGATGATGATGTATCAGTATTTATAAAAAATTATGTTATTTTGATGTATGTAATTATTATATATAGTTTTTTGTTCTCCCTTTAATTTTGAGATACTATAAAAACTAAATTAATTTTTTTAATATTAAATAGCAAAATCAATGTGACATATATAGTATTTTGTAATCCACTTCAAAGTTTAGTAATTACTGCACTTACACTTGCATGGTGTGCTTAAACTTATTTTTGTGTGGTTTTTGTTTAATATAAATTTCTATTCCAAATATAAGGTTAAAAATTTTATTCCAAATACATTCTACTGTTTATCAATATATATATTTTATGTACTAATAGTATTGTTAAAGAAATAAAAATATCATTATTGAAATATTAATGAATTTTTAAAATAAATATATTTTTTCAAAATGCTTAATTGTTTATACTTTAGGATTAAGATTATGCTTTTTTTTTTTTTAACAAAAAGTTGGTATCAAAAACTTGAAAAGATTTCGAAAGTGACTTTTTGTTTTATGTGCGGGACCAATTGACAAGAACATTATTAATTATCCAATGGGCAATGAGTATGATTCTTTTTGTTTGTATATTTAATTTACAGGTGCTCTCTTGAGAGATCGTTTTTTGTATAGATGACTTTTAAAAGTTCAACCCAAATCTATATTTAGAGTTGTAACAATATTTATTTAAAATTAGACTAGGCTTTTGATAGCCGTCTTTACAAAAGACGGTCTCAAGTATAAATTTGTGTTTAATTTATTACTCCTAGTTGATGTCAATTGTCATAAAGAATAAAGATAGTATGATTTTTTTGGGTCGGCTTCAAATTAGATTTTTTTTTGCATTATATTCTATGATCATAATTTTGTTTGTAATTTTATGCAACTTTTAATGCATAAGATATAGTTCTAAATTTAATAAAATAAAATAGTTCTAAATGGATTCTATAAAAATAAATTTAGAACATTAACTATCAACTTCAATTCTTATAATTTACAATATTTTATTGACCTTAATGTTGTTAACATCTTTATTGGATAAAATATAATAAAATAACTTCATATTTAATTTGTGCTGAATGTTTATTTTGCACGTTTAACTTGTTTCATGATTACTAAATAATAGTATAATATTCTACATTCTAATTTGTTCATGCATATTAAATGATCATCTTTGGAGGACCCACCATCATAAATACTCAATAGACCAACTTTGATCCCCTTGAGTTAAAAAAGCAATGAGCCGCCGGTTTGAATTTAAGGATTAAATGGATTGGGCCAATGACTAATGACTAAAGCGTTTTTGGGCCAGGTTGTTTAGAGGCTTCTATGATTAAATACACCCTAATATCACCAAATCAAGATAGCATATGAGTGATTGTGTTTAGTTTAACTATATATTAACCTAACACAAATTCTTAAATGAAACGTTCATGATGAGACTATATTTTTGGACTAACCTAAATATGAACTTTAATCACATATTTTTTATTATTTGGGTTAATTTAGCCTATATATATAATATGACATGTCTCACAGAAATATCACACACACATACTTCCTCCGTTCCGTAATTCTTGTTTGAATCGTCTAATCGCATACTTTCACAATATAAAATTTTTATTTTAAATGTGTATGATTCGACATATAAATGAACAAAATAGTATATTGAATTGCGTAAAAAAGTTAAATGTAGCAAGTAATAATAAAGCTTATTTTATATATTTTTTAATATTATATAGCAAAATCAATGTAAAATAAATAGTATTTCGTAATCCACCTTAAAGTTTAGCTAGTAATATGGAGTATCTAAAAAGCTTAATTAACGGTACTTCTTTTATGTAGAAATTATTGCACTTACACTTGCATGGTGTGTTTATACTTATTTTTGGGTGCCCTTTGTTTCAATCTCTTTTGCTCTCATAATTTATTAATCTATTGAGTGGGGAAATTATTGCACTAATATAATACTCCGTATTCTTGTTAAAATATTATTGAAATATTAATCAATTTTTAAAATAAATAAATATTTTCATAATATTTACTCCCTCCTATTCATTTAGTGTTTGACACTATTCACTTATTACTCTTAACTTATGTTTTATTCTTAATGTATAAATTAGAACATAGTCAAGTGAGATCTTGTTTGATTCATCTCGATGCAAAGATTATTAATTTCACATTTTATGATATGTCGTTGTGTATAATAAGAGATATTAAGCACTGAATAAGTGCATTGAATAATGTAAAAAAACAAATGTCTCATTATCTATGAATAGGAAGAAGTAATTGTTTATACTTAAATATTAACATTTTTTTTTAAAAAAAAAAGTTGGTATAAAAACTTAGATTTAGAAAGTAGGTGCCAGACGACCAAATTGACAAGAACATTAATTGTTCAATGAGTATGATTCTTTTAATTTGTTTTATACATTTATTACTCCAGTTGTTATTGTGATAAAGATAGTTATGATTCTTTTTGGGTCAGCTATTAGCCTACTAATATCACTATAGCCAATTATAATTGCGTTTTTGGTTCATGAATAATACAATCTTTTAATATTTTCCCTACAATAATACTAAGTATTTAGGGAAGATACATATGAAACATATGATACACAAGGTTCCATAAGGAACTCTTGCTTGCCACTACAAATCATGACTCTCTCACATAATTATAGAGGTACATACCTTAATCTAGAACATATAAGAAATGATTTTGGTTGGAATGATTGCTTGCCATTCATCATTAAGAAAGGGGTATAAATACAACCCTAATTACAATGTTTATGGTAACTAAATAATTACAAAATATTCTCTAAGATAATTTGCAAAATAATAAAGATAACAAAATATACAAGATATCAAATAATATATTCCTATATTCTAGCAGAAAATTCTAGAATTTTCATACATTCTAGAACTAATATTTTCTTAGGACTTTTTAGATATTATTTCACTAGATTGTTCTAGACTATGTTCTAGATTTACATAAGATTTTTCTATAGATTTTTCTAGATTAGCTTTTTCTAACAAATAATACGAACTTTAAAAGATGTTTTCCACTAGTATCCTGATTGAATTTAGAAAATTTGCTTGGGCAACAGATACAAGGAGTGGAGGAAAAGAAGTAGTTCACTGATAAACTCAAAGAAGATTCACTACAAAAATCAATTGATGATAGTAGGAGTTACTCCTTGAGTTTATAAAGTGATGCATACTCTTCTCTTTCTCCGATGTGGGACAACTCACATGTGGGTAGCACATACGTAGTTGGACACTTCAACATATTCAAAACTACTTGAAACCTGCTAAACAGGTCATTTAAATAAAAAATGAATTTTGAAAAAAAAAAATCGACCCCTTTCCTTTTTCACAATGGTCATTTAAAGAGTTATCAAGTATATAAGTGATCTCCACTCAAATTAATACGTACGAGGACTTATAAGAAGGTTCCAAAGCAAATTACCACTTAATTACTTAAATGTATAAGTGATCCTCACGCAAAATAATATAATCAACAAAAGAAATTGCAATTTTATTATAAAAAATAAACATTAATATCATATGGATTAAATTCATAACAAAATTAAGATAATCGTATTTTTTTTAAATATAGTTGTATACTTAATTTTTTAAACATTTCCAAAGAGCTAATACTAATCATTATCTAGAAGACTAAAACTGCACGTACAAAATCAAAACATCTCCATTATAACTAAATATTTGGTTCATAGAAACTATGATTTGAGTCTGGGAAGGAATGGAAGACAACAAAATTTATATCCCTAAAAGAGGATGCATGGATCAAATTTAGATGCTACCATATAGAAAAAACTTAATTAAACGGAATTTAACAAAAACTTAATGGAAAATGCTACGACAGTTAGATATTGCATGAACTGGATGCTACTATGTGGAATTTTCTTTAAAAAATGTTACTACTAATATTTCATAAAAACTAAATGCTACCAAGGATTTTCCATGTGGAAGACTTTTTGAATTATATAATATTTTTATAAAGATAAAAATTAATTTTTATGTGCTTTCGGATTTCAGTGATAGTGCACAAGTTGGGTATATATTTGTCACATGCTTTTTTTATTGGTTTTAATAATAACACAAAATTTCACGATACCCTCCAGTTTCAAAGGATTTTTTTCAGTTAAACATTCAATTACGGGTCTATTATTCGCTTTCCCTCTACAAAAGTGCATAAAATCAACCTTTTTCAAATTAGTATTACCAATCATTAATTCTATCTATTTATTATTTCTTTAAGAGTATTACATAGTAGGCTGCACTACAGAATTGAGCAATAATATGCCACTAGAGACCAAAATAAGTGTCGCTAAATCACTTTGTAGTGAAAATTAAAATATAAATCAATTATTATTACACTAAAAAATAAATTAATGACGTTTTTGTTAATGTCACTAAATTCAATGTTGTCAAAAGTTAAATTTGTTGTAGTGTTTTTTTCTGATAAAATAACCTAGGTTAATCATTAATATTTGTAGTTATTACTATATTCTATAGTGGTATTTATGAGATATGTCACTAGATCCTATGTCGTAAAAAGCTATAGCATGATTTTTTTATTATGCAGCTAAAGGGTCTAATAAATATCACTAAATCCTCTATGTATACTATGAAAAATTTGAAATAGTAACATTTAAATTAAATGTCTCTAAATATATTTCACTAAAAACAAATTATATAGTAGAGAAATAATACATAGCTCAATTAAGATAAAACATAATTCGCAATTATCATACCATAATTATAGCTCTTTAACTAACCATAGATACCGGGTATGAAACAGATTGCAGTAATCTTATCCTAATCCCCACATGATCCATATTGTTTCTATCATTGTTGAATAAGATATATTTCTTTCGTTTCATTATACTTGTTACATATATTTAACATTATACGCATTTTAATGAGTTATATACTAATTAATTGTGTCTACCATTATTTTAATCATTACCTATTCCAATTAAAATTAACTTTTATACTCATTATTTAATCTTTACCTATTTTCAATTAAAATTAATAATTTAGTATATACTTAAAATTATTAATAAGATGTAGTTTCTACTTAATTCATCTCAATTATCTGTATCCAATTAACATTTAAGTAATAGACATTACACACAAGGGTAAGTGACCAACTTTTTTTTTTTTTTTTTTTTTAACTGATTTTGAATATATTTGTAAAGTCATATATATTTATGTAATAAACAAATATATATAAAAAATTTAATATATACATATAATTTCATACTCTATCAACATGCAAACAATAGATTTTGCATGCCACCTTTAGTTTGAATCGTACTCCCTCCGTCCCTATGAGATAGTAGCAAAGAGAAAAATGGTGAGCATTAAGAAAGTGATAATAAATGAAGAGAGAGAATGAATTGTGTGGATGAAATTAAAACAGAGTTAAAATGTATGGATGAGATTAAAAGAAAGTGGTGGGCCATAGTCCAAAAAAAAAATGCTGCAATGGGACGGACAAAAATAGATAATACTGCAAATTTATAGGGACAGAGGGAGTACTTTATTATATCATTTGATTAATTTAGAAAGTACAATGACAATAATTCAAAACATGTATCAATCATAGTACCAAATATCTAGCCGTTATTTCTATATATATAGTGCTAACCCTACCTACCTAATTAAGTACTACTCTTTAACATCTTCTTGTGAACAACTTAGAACATTCGTAGTTTCTTGTACTTCCCTAAATTAGAAACCACAATCTATATATACTTAAATTTCTATAAGATGGCAAATTATGGTGCGGTCGAGTTTGTTTTCAAAAAAAAGCTCACAAAAACTGATACAAAACATAGGTTTTCTTGGCCAATGGAACATTTAGAGCTCTTGACTAACTTAAAGATCGGAGAAATTGATCTGAATTTCCCCGGTCACAAGTTTGATTTTGTGGCCGTAGACCAGGATGGTCTTTTGTGGCCACTCAGTTGCACCATTAGAAAAGAGGGCAAGTATGCAAAACCCGTAATCTCGGCCGGGTGGCTATCGTTTGTCCATAGCAAGAATCTTGCTATTGGAGATGAAGTTATTTTTTCCAACACCAATGATCCTAATGTTGGAGCTCCTACGTTTATCATTTACGTGAAGAGGGCTACCTAGCGAAATCATGTTGGTAATTATTGGTTATATTTTATTTGTTTAATTCACTTAATTATATTACTACGCTAATAAATTGATTTACAATATAGTTATATCATGTCTTTTCATATTACAAAATAGAAAATGTACCAAGACAAACTAATTAAACAAATAGGAGAAGACGTAACACATACAAACTGTAGGTTCACTACTAAAAATAATTGATAGTAGTAGGAGCTACACTTCAATTAAGTTTTTAATGTAACATATCTTCTTCTTTTTCTGCGATTTATTGAACTAAATTGTGGATAGTTTTGCTTGAAAATTCTTTTGATATCTTGATGGCCAATTGGCCATCTATGTCCAACTTCAATCATTTTATTTTTTCTTCAAAAATTTCAATTAAATGCATCACCACTAGGAGGTGTGGTATTAGATAGTGATTAAAATTTGTAAAAATAAAACTTTTTTTATAATTAAAGTTTCATTAATTAATGACATAGAACTTTTAATAAGATTTTATACTATAAATTATTTTCATTACCATTAGTTAATCATGAGATATTTTAGGAAAAAGGTAGTGATTGGGTATTTTAATTGATTAAATTAATTGTAAAGGTGGTAGTTGGGTATTGAGAATTGGAAAAATGAGGGTATTTAAGTTAAAAAAGAATAGACAAAAAAGGAAATGAGACAATTGATATGATTTTATCAAGTAAAAAATTGAGACATCTAAACTGATTCAGAAGGAGTATATACCTTAAAAATTAACAGAAGTTTTTTATATAGAAATATTATTAGTTTACCAATCAGAGATAAATATTCATTATTATGTGATTTTTGCAGGAAAACGTTAAATTGGAATTACATAAAGGAGATTCATAATATATGTACCTAGAATGGATGTCCAGTTTGTTATTGCCACTCTGGCTAGGCTAGTCTAGCTTGCTGTTCGGGTGTCCTTTTTTCTATTTTTGATATTTCGGCTTGTATAATACAAATTTTTATTTTATGCTTAACATTAAATATTACTACTTGTTGGCCCACCCTAGCTAGCTTTGAATTTTCAGCTGCTTATCATTATTTCTCTTAATCTCTTCCAATAAATTAAGTTGTCACATTTCATTTTTTACACTATTTATCAATCTCGTTTAATATGTATTTTATTCTTAATTCATAAGTTAAAATATAGTCATGTGAGATTTTGTTTGATTTGTCTCAATGCAAGATTATCCATATCAACTTTTCATAATTTTTATTTAAGCATAATTAGAGATATTAAAAGTTAAAATGTTATCTCGACAAATGTGCCCAAGCAAATGGGGCAACTAAATTGACTCCGAACAAGTTTTTTTAAATGTTTGAACCTTAGTTTGGTTTATCTAAAAATAATATTGCAAGTTTATCTTTCAGTTTTCTGAGTACTATGATGAGTTTTTTTTACGAAAGTTATTAAATTAGAAGCTTAGTTTACGGCATTTCATATTGGAATTGCTATATGCTCATGCAAATTCATATATATATACTCCCTCCGTCGCTCATAATTTGCAATATTTTCTATTTTCGTCCGTCCCACTTAAATTGCAGCATTGAAACAATGACGTATTAGGAATCGAACGTTGTGTTTCAATCTCTAATACCACCAAGATCAAAAGTATGTGAAGTCTTGTGAAACAAATTACGCAAACAATATGAACTTGATGTTTGTAGGAATAAAAATGCAATAATAAAATGACACAAATGTTTAAGGAGGTTCACCCAAAATTGGCTACGTCCCCCGTGGTGTAGTATCTCTTATATTATAACAATTTGAGAATTACAATTAGAGAAGAGATGAGGCTAAGTGATTGGCTTGGGGTATGTGTTTGATTTTTGTGGATTATTTTTTTATGATACTTGAACCTTTTATTTATAGTGCTAATTCAATTAATTGAGTACACAAAATTAATGCTGAAATTAGCCACAATGCAAAACTGCTACAAGAGAGTTAAAGGGTCAGAATAATCAACTTCAATGTCCCTGACTGCTTCTGCTCGTTCGAATCAATTTGAAGCTCGTCCGAGCGTGAAGAGTCTGAAGCTACTGATCTTCGCATACGTTCAATGTAAGGCTGGGCTTCAAGTACCTTGTTCAAGGAATCTTAGACCCTTCAATTCATCTCATTAAATCATACCATCTTAATTCTTATGTTTAAGAGTATTCAAGACCCATATTAACCACACAATTTAATCACCCATTCCTCTGTTTACATTTCACTTTTTTACACAATCCAATGTACAATTTTGATCATTAATATCTTAAACTCCACTTATCTAAAAATTATAAAAATTTTATATTATGAAAGTATGCGATTAGACGATTCAAACAAGATCTCACTTGACTATATTTTTACTTACACATTAGTCGCAATATGTAAAATAAGTTTAAACGATGAATAGTGCACAAAATTGAAACGATGAATAGTGCACAAAATTGAAATGTAGCGAGTAATTCGAAACGGAGCATATATATATATATATATATAATTGAATAATAATTTAACTGTGTATAGCTAGGTTTAATCAATCAATCCAGTCCAAGCAAGGGTCAAAAGTCAGCCAAAATTATGAGCAAAAAGACTCATTTTCCCCAAAAGCATTGGAATATTTTATTGATTAACTATCAACGTTCAAAGGCTTCCAGAAGCATAGGAACACAACAATCATCAAAGAATAATAAATTTTGTAACATTATTATATTTTAGTACTAATCATGTTGTTGGGTACACTCATACTCACTTAATTAGTTATTGACTCGTTTTCATATATTTTTCTCAAATTCGTCTCAATACATATTATTTAATTATCAACTTTTTAGAATTTCTAAAAATTCACAATTAAAATTATTTAACTAATTTTAAGTTTACATCGGAATCTACACAAAAATTAAATAGAAAAAACAAATGAAAGCAAAGAGTACTTATTATCAACTGTTTTAATCTAAACTCAGTTTAATGAAAACAGAGAATACTCACAATAGAATCGTCTCGATAATTCAATTATTCTAGATCGTTCTTGGATGATGAAATTTAATTGTTATCAGAAACTTGAATTTTTCAATTAAAGAGGTAAGCAATTAATTTTCGGTTTTATTAATTTTTCTATAGTTTTTAGAAATGTTAAAAAAAATTTCGTTAGTTAATACTGAAAGTACTAAAAGAAATATGTCGAGAGAAAAAACAAGAGATTGTATTTTTGCACGAATTATTGGAGTATATGTTTGTATGATTTCTTAAATGTGTACGTGTTTCTAGGCAATTTTTTTTATTTATTTACTTTTTAAATGATTTGAATTAAGCCTATTTATTGTTATTATAACATCTTATCAGTGTAACTTTATTTGAATGCTACTAATGTAACCTTAGTTACCATTAAGGTCATGATCTATTTGACGGTGTACTATTTTGGTCCAATGTGTATTTATTATTTTATAATAATTATTTATAAATTTAAAGTAACAATTACATATAATTTTAAAATTATCGCTTTTTTAGGCTTAAATTAAAGAGATTAATTATAGATTTAAAGTGGTCATTTACTCTCTTTAAACGATCAATTAGAGAAATGAACTAATTATAAGCCCGTTTTATGATGATACAAAACCAATTGCATGATCAATATATTTACACAAATAATAATGATATAAAATAGAAATAAGTCTGGTTTAATAAAAAAAAAATTATAGGTGAGAATCAGTCACTCAAACGAAAAAACTAGAAGTGGTAAAAGTCAGTTCTAGACTTGTAATAATGACGTTCGGTCTAAAAAACAATAAAAACAGCAAAAAAAAAATAAAAACAAATTAAGTACATGCAGTAAAAATAAGTTAAAATTGATGGGTTATTTGTAAGCCATTTAATGTTATTGCAATTTCTTATCAGTTTAAATTTGTAAACACATGTGGTAATCATGTCAGCTGATAAACTGAATATTCAATAGTTACTAATAAATAGAGATCTGTTTGATGAAAACTAATTTTGAAATTTGTCTTAGAGAACATAATGTCTGAAGTACAACCTAATAAACTATTTTTGGCAAAAGTTCAACGTGTTACATAATCTTTTCTTTGAATTTAATTTATAATATGCAAATAATAATGAATTAAAGTTAAGATATATCCTGTGAAAAGTCAAACTCCTTACGAAATAATTAATACTCCCTCCTATTCAATTACATTGTCCACTTTGGGTTTGGATCGGATTTTAAGAAAAAATGGTAGTGGGGTATTTTAAGTGATTATAATAATTGAAAAGGTGGTAGTGGGGTATTTTAAGTGATTAGAATAAATGAAGATATTGGAAACTTATAATAAGACTAAAAAGATTCTAGATTTGTGGCAAAAATAAATGAAGAAATTCTATTGATTCGTCAACGTCGTGAAAACTTGGCTGACTTGCTTACTTATGTACTACATTGTCGGGATAGTGGCTTAATTCTATAATTTGTACTAGGATAAGATTGAAGAAATTCCTAGTAAATAACGCTTATTTATGAAATTAATAAATCATTCTTATGTGTTAGGATGTGATAGGGTGAAAGTTTTGTTATTTTAATTTATTTTTTATTTGTTTATTTATTTTAATAATATTTTGTCTTTTCGTGGTGATTTACAAATCACGGTTATTGATTAGAAATTTTTAGATAAGAAAGTATGTTATTTAATCCAAAATCTACACAAGATTTTTATCCCACTACAAAAAAGTATTGAGTTGGCCACTGATTCTGGCGACCAAACATTTTGAGTCGTCAAATTTCGCGACCAAATGGCTACTAGTCTCTTTTGGTCGCCAACAGAGGCCATTTGGCGACCCAATTCACTTGTCACTATCTGGTCGCCAGTTGGCGACTACAATCAGGTTCCCATTTGGTCGCCAACTATCCTCAATGGTCATATTTGAATTTTAAATAATCAGACGACTATTTCGCTACTGAATTTTAGTCGCCCTCAAATAGAGCGGTTGGGATTTTTACTATATATTGCGGTTCGAGAATGAAAAATTCATACGATTAGTGTTGATCGTGATCGAGTTTAGTAGAATTCAATTTCAAAATATTGTTTGCTTTTTCATTAAAAAATACAAAAATTATACGATTGCTGTTGCGAAAGAACATCATTTCAATCTAAGGTACGTAATATTATTTTTTTTAACATAATATTTTATATTATTTTAATAAATATCTTGTTTTAGTTAGTATATTTTTTATTGCGTATTCAATATAATTAAGTAATATAACATGTTTAATATCTTGTTGTAGTTATTACATTTTTTTATTGCATAATCAATATAATTAAGTAATATAACATGTTTCATATATATATATATATATATATATATATATATATATATATATATATATATATATATATATATATATATATATATATATATATATATATATATATATATATATGTGTGTGTGTAGTAATTACTTAAATAAAATAATTATAAATTGGAGATGTCATAAGAGATTAGATGTCCCTGTGTAAAATGCAAAAATCGGGTCTATAAACATCCGAATGAAGTTAGGGAACATTTGATGCAGAAGGATTTTGTGGAGGATTATTACGATTGGAGATGTCATTCTAATGTATTACCTGGTGAAAGTAGTACTTTTGCACACCGGAATGAATTGCAATTATTTTCACCCGTGCAAAACAATCAGGGCAATTCATATGTGCGTATGGTGCATGATGTTGCTGCTAGTAGATTCCCAGACACGCACCAAACTTTTATCGAAGAGAACAATGTGCATTCAGAAGAACCTTTGCCTCTGCAATTACCCGAAGATCCAAACTCTCATGCGAAACAGTTTTTCAACATGTTAAGTGCGGCAAACAATCCCTTGTATCCCGGTCGCAAAACGTATACGCAGATGTCGATGATAGGTCGCTTAGCAAATCTAAAGAGCAATTTTCGCATTCCCGAGAGATTGTATGATGAAATTTGCCGCATAATAAAAGATGCTTTACTAGAACCAAATACAATGACAACCGGGTTTTATGATACGAAGAAGCAAATAGCCGGACTTGGATTGCCGGTGGAGAAAATTGATTGTTGTACTAACGGTTGCATGATATATTGGGGAAATACAGCAAATAAGAGACGTTGTAGGATTTGTGGCCAAAGTAGGTGGAAAATAGACAGCAATGAAAATAAACGTATTCCAAGGAAACAATTTTTCTACTTCCCTTTAGGCCCAAGATTACAACGTTTGTATGCTTTAGGCCCAAGATTACAACAATTTTTCTACTTTCCTTTAGGTGGAAAATAGAATTGGACTGGACTTTTGAGAGCCGTCTTTACAAAAGACGGTCTAAAGTAAGAATTTGTGTAAATTATCAGGTTTGTAGATATAGCTAAACTCTATAATAAGTAATACTCTCTACGGTTCTTTTTTACTTGTGTAAACATAGGAAATTTAGGTGAAAAATCTTTACCAAAAATAGAAACCGGACAATTTTGCTGAACTAACCGAAAAAGGAAAGTGGACAATAAAAAAGAAGCGGAGGGAATATAATTTAGATAATGGGCCTGGACAATCCAAACAAGGAGGAGAAGAAGTAGTTTACTCATAAACCCAAAAAAGGTTCCCTACTAAAACCAATACCATGATAGAATTTAGATAAACCTAAAGAAATTCACTACTAAAACCAATTTGTGATATTAAGAGCTACTTCTTGAGTTTATAAAGTGATGCATACTCTTCTCTTTTTCCGATATGAGACAACTTAAATGTGGGTAACACATGTGCACTTCAACGATAAGCCCCTTGGTATCTAAATCAAAGGAATTCAAAGAGTCTTGAATCTCAATTTTTTTTTATTATTTTTTTTAAATGAATTATTAATACACTCTTTTATCCCATCAATTTTACATAATTTGTTATTTTTTCGGTCCTAACTTTTTCACATTAATTTCAATTTTAGACAATTTTATACTATTTTTTAATATCAATCGAACATTTCAGCTCTGTTTTGATTTCATTCTTATAGTTTATTTTCTCTTTCTATTTATTAGGAGTACTAAATATCTACATGTTTCTAAAAATACACTTTTCATTTCTTATAGAAAAATTATCGTTAATAATACGAACTTTCACTGATTTTCCTACAATAATACGAACTTTCGATTAACCCTGAATAATACAAACTTTGATGTGGATTTCCCTCTAGCATCCTTAACTTGTTGATAACCTACAATTGTAGGTTAACTTGACAACAAAAAAAAAAGAAAATACAATAAAAAAATTTTTAAAATGCAATAAAAAAAAGAAAAAATAAGTAAGAAAATTAATTCCCCACCCTCTCCTATTTTTTTTAGTGCATTTTTATTTTTCTTACCTTTTTATATTGCATTTTTAATTTTTTTTGTATTTTTCTTTTTTTTTTTTGTTTGCCAAGTTGACCTACAATTAATTGTAAGTTACCAACAATGCAAGTTAAGGATGCTATAGGGACATCCACATCAAAGTTGGTATTATTCAAGGTTAATCGAAAGTTTGTATTATTGTAGGGAAGTCAGTAAAAGTTCATATTATTCACGGTAATTTTTTCTTTAATATATCCTTTTTATTTTGCACCATTTTTCATTTTAATATGTCTTACTAATTTTGCACAATTCCTTTTTCGACAATAGTCCACAGTGCTTTTTAATCTTATTCAAAAACTTTTATTCACTTTTCATCTTAACGTTTCATTTTTAACATTCATTTGTTTTTTTTTCTATTCTCCGATCTAATTTTCTTCTTTATTAAATTTTACCTATATTGCATTAAGTGCAAAATGAAAGGGACTATTCCCTACGTCCTAATGAATACGAAGCATTTTTATTTTGGTGTGTCTCACTTATTTTGCATTATTTTATTTTTGGACAATGGTCTACCACTTTTTTAATCCCATTAATACATTTTAACTTTCATTTAATATCCTCCATATAATTTTGTTTTCTCTTTATTTATTACCATATTTTAAAAATAATATATCCTGGACCCTCAATTATCAGTTTATACTTCTGGTTGAGTTTGTTTTTTGACATGCTATCAAAAGCCAACGTGACAAAAAGTCACGAGTTTAAATCTCAATTTAAGCTATATATAAAGTGGAATATTCCGCGCCTATGCGCATCCACATTTCTAGCAAATGGACTCATGTGAAATGTGTCGTATTAGAGTGTAAAATATATCATGAAATCTTAATTATAAGTTTAACCTTTTAATTGAGTTGGGGAGAATAACATGACCGTACAACAAAAAAAAGTCAATCACTGAAATTTAAAGCTAAAAGAAAATGATTGTAAACTAAAAAGGTATTGCTGGCGTATGAAGAAAGATGTCATCATATGGTGACATTGATGACCGCATTATTCAACTGAATAAGGATAAGAGTCTCTAGAAGTCTGTTGACGTTTTGAGTCAGTGAGAATGTCTAAACTCTGAGAGTACCAGTAACGAGCTTACAAATAATGAAATAGGGAGGCAAATTGGTATACCAAACCAATGCTAACATCCTTACATAAAGATTGGTATATTCATCGAATCGGGGTATTCCAATACTAAAAAAGTAAGTACTAGTATTTTTTTCTAAAAAGGTGAAAAAAGAGACCCACACATTGAAAAGGGGTTGAATATTTAATTAATATTTTTTTAAAAAAATTTTGAGTTGCAAAATTTTAAAAAATATGACATGTATGCCAAATAAATTAGCATATTATAAAATTTGGAATCACATTTTTTTTTTCAAAAAAAGGAGTTGCTAAAGTTTAAGCAAAATGACATGTATGTCAAATTGTCAATTAAAGTTCTTAGGAGCTGTCATTTGTCATTTTACAATTCATTTAATATATGTTATGATTATGACTCATATTGTTTTTATTTTATTTATATATGTGATTTTTCTATTTATTTATATATTTCTTTCATTTTTTCAAAAAATTTCATGAGATTAATGGAGTAGTATGTGAACACGACCAAGTTTAACTTTTTAATATGCTATGATTATGTTTGTGAATTTCGAGTGGACAAACTTTATTAAGGATAATTTGGAGACTTTTAATCAGAATTAAAGAACTGTTGGACATAAATGATTCAAAGTTAAGTACTCCCTCTGTATTTAATGGATTTTTCATTTGAAATATTTCATCTTAAGGAGAGAGAAATTTAATTAATATTTTTGACACATATTTAAAAGATAAAATATATTCACGTGAGATTTTGTACCATAATGGCGAATTCAATTTTGTTTTCAGGTTCGTCAAAAAATTTACACAATAAAGTAAAATTATATTTGATTCGTACCAGTATGAGTAGTTTTTTACAATATCAACATGATTTAATTTGAAATCACATTAAGGGATAAAGTAGTAAATTCAAACAGTGTGAAAACGAGAAATTTAGTAGTGACATGTACTATAATCTTGCACAAGTAGTTCATCAGATATGCCTTCTAGAGGTCAAATTGACATAATGTACGTCGTCTTCAATCCATCTTAACATACGTAATCTTTTCGTCCTATTTAATTTGCAGTATTTTTTATTTTGGTCCATCCCACCTAATTTGTATTATTTTTATTTTTGGACTATGGCTCACCACTTTCTAATTTTAATCTCATTCATATATTTTAACTCTTTTTTAATTTCAATCACACCATTCATTTTCTCTCTTCATTTATTACCATTATTTACCTTTTTTTTAAAACAATAACTTTTTCTTTATTTCAAACTATATGGGACAGAAGGAGTATATTTATGCAATATTCATTTTTAATGAAAACATAAATTGGGGTTATTATAAGTATTCCTTGTAAGGATAATATTTATATATTTTAGCCCAATATTTTAAATGGTTGCATAAATAATTAATTTTTACTGTAACATGTTCAGGAAAGTAATACAATACTTTAATTTCTGAATATCACCTTAGATTTTTTATTACTGATGCACGTATTGTACCTTTTTTTATTACTGATGCACGTATTGTACCTTTTTTATTACTGATGCACGTATTGTACCTAGTACTCGTCCAATTGACTTGTGTTGTATTGTTGTATGTGCCAAATACCGTTATACTCAAATTATTCACTAATTGAGTTATACTTGATCAGACCCGCTGATATTTTTTTATGCGTGTGATGTATCGAGTATGATGATGATGAGTGATACACAAAACAAATACTAGTAGGCGTATAGATAGATTCATATAATAAGATTTTAATTCTCACTTTTTGTGAGAAAATAATTCTTACGGTGATACCAATCATATCAAAATGTTGCACTCTAGAAAATTAAAATGTTGTTACACGTGCGAATTGGACCAGCCTAAATTGACGGTCTCATTATAAGACTGTCTTGTCCAAGTTTTTGTGTAATAGAAATTTTTGTAAAACAAGAGTTTATAGGTTTGACTAAAGAGCCCACCAAGCAAATTTTTGTAAATTGAAAATGGTTTTTCATTAGATAATTGTAATATAAGGTAATATGGGTATGGGTAATAATGTAAAAAAAATACACTTTATAAATAAAAATGAGACTGATAGAGTACGGTGATTTAATCCTATTTAAAAGCGGGACTAATTGGGAGAATAAGAGGGATTATGTTTGACTAACCACTAGATGATGCCCAATAAAAAGATCAAAAATTTTATAATATATAAAATATATTTTAATATGGTCTAAATCATTACTCAATACACGAGTTGTACATAATAAAAGCTGGTTAAAAAACAAGAAAATAAAGAACTTAAAAAATGAGTGGAGAATAAGTTAATTGTTCATCGTCATCCTACCCAGTGTATCACGTACATAGAAGGCTATGGACATGATCTGAGGAGGAAAGGACGACGACAACTCATACCCATAAGGAGAGCGCAACTAAAAAGAGTCCCCCAGCTCGACAAAGATTAAGAGAATCCCTTACGTCGAGGAGATAAAAACGTACAAGATGTAGCTTGTTACGTTGTGTAATTTGGCCTCTATGCTCTAACCACACGAACACAAAGACATATTGCTGCATCACTTCCAAGGTTGTTGCTTAAGTAGAAGTGAACCTGATCACCAATTTTAAGGTTTCTAGCACGAACAAAGTCGAGCCACTTACCGGATATTTCAGGCCTAAAATAGGGACCATTTGGCCTGGTTATGAAGCGAAAAGCCCAATCTCGACAACCTTCTTGATCGAACACTTTAAAGTCCACATCATAGCAACCAAATGGACGATTCAGATCTGGTAAGCCTCGTAATATTTGTAGCAACGTATCCACACTTTTAGTCGGACATGCTAATCTATATTTTACGTCTGTGCTCGACAGTGTTTTCTTAATAATTGGATTACCATTGGCCGCCATCGATCACTTGTTTAATTTTCTCTACTTAATTGGCTTATTAAGTACTAATTCATGATTGTAATGAAAAAATTGGATGAGAGTGAATTATGATATAAAATTGAAGCATATATATAATGCCCCTCTCAGTCAAACTCTTGTACTCTATGTAGTGCATTTTGTCAAAGATTGAATTATTACGGTTAGACACTTAGATTATACTACCTCCTATTCAGTCTAAATGTCTTATTTAGTTTTTTGGCATTATTCACTCATCACTTTTAATTTGTATTTTACTCTTATTCTATAAGTTAAAACATAGTCATGTGGGATCTTGTTGGATTCATCTCAATTCAAAGATTATTAATATTAAATTTTTATAATTTTTAATTGAGAATAATTTAAGATATTATGGGTTAAAATGTTGTTTCGGCAAGTGTGAAAAACTAAATGAGACATTTAGGCTGAATAGGAGAGAGTTTGATTTAAAGGATAGATCGTACCCTACATTTTTTAAATATTTATAACCGATAATGATATGTGTTATGAAAAAATGTCATCGTTAACATAAGTATTTTTTCAATACCTTGAATATTGATGTTATAATACTCATAAAAAGCTTTAAATTTTAAATTATTACTTATATTCTTTTCCGTTTGAATTATAATCGCTTTAAAATGATAAATTCTTAAATACGTTATTTTTAAAAAAGTATTTTATCATTTTTTTTAGTTTGAAAAAGGGACGGATAATTAGGAAAGCTAGGTATGTATACGATACGAGATAGCATATACTACTACTATTATTCGTAATATAAATTTATTTTTATTATTTTAGTGTCTTATATAATTCATTTATAATTGGTTTTAAAGAACTTATTATATAGTATTATTTCTCACTCGTTTTTGCTATATAGAAGTATATGCAAATTTTATCTTAAACATATAGAAACTTAGTACAATACTCTTCTAAAATGGCAACATTACATCACTTCTAGAAGACAACACGTAGAAAATCCGAAAACAAAGATTAATTATGGTTGATATTTATCGTTATTTAATATAATTAGATGGTCCTACATGGGTAACAAAGTTAAGACCATAGTAACCACAAATTAAGGTCTTAGAACGACGTGGGTCAGTTGATAGTGCTTTGTCTTTCAAAGATTGATCTTCTATATATTATCTAAATTTAGTTAAGTTATCCTTGTCATATAGACCGTAATACAACAAGCATATATTCATATTTTTCTTTTTATTTTGTATTATTTGGTTCAATTTAGCATATATAATAGGACATGTATCAGAGAAATACCATTTTATACACAACAATTTTATAATTCGTTCAAATCAATATATATATATATATATATATATATATATATATATATATATATATATATATATATATATATATATATATATATATATATATAAATCAAAAGACCATCTGTGAGATTTTGTCTTACATATAAAGTATTTCCAACGGTAAAATTAGGCTTTTGAATATGATTATGGATGAAAAGACCATCTTAAGCAAAGTTGAAATTAAATAACTGGTAAACACTACAACATAATTTGCTTTAGTGGGATATATTTAGCGACATTTAATTTAAATGTCGCTATTTCAAATTTCTTATAGTGTATATAGAGGATTTGGTGACATTTATTAGAGCTTTTAGCGGCATATTAAAAAGTCACACTAAAACTTTTAGCGACATAGGATCTAGTAATATTTCTCACAAATGCCACTATAGACTATAGTAACAATTACATATGTCACTAAAGATCAAATTAAGTGTCGCTAAATCACTTTATGGTGGAACTTAAAATAAAAACTAATAATTATTACACTAAAAATATAAATTAGTGGTATTTTTTTCATGCCACTAAATCCAATGTCGCAAAAAGCTAAATTTGTTGTAGTGAAAAGGGGAAAATGAGAGACTAAGATTGCAACTTGCAAGAGAGAATTAAGGTGAGAAAAAATGAGGATATTGCCATACTTTTGAAATTTATATTTAATTTTTTAGAACAATCTAATATAAAATTTGCAAAATTGGGAGATTAGGTACTACTAGAAAATATATATGAAAATATATATGGTACTACATTGATAGTATATATATTAGCACTCCTAACTGATAATGTCTAAATAATAATCTCAAAGTTGTAAATTATTAACTTAGTTGTTTTGCTTTTTAAGTTGAAATGAGAATATGAGATGATTATTAAAATGGAGAGGGAGAATCAAATAGAAGATAATTACGAAATATATATGTATATACATTTGTAATAATTAACGTCATTTTTTAGCAGCAGGTACATTAGATATGATAATAATGATTAATTAGTGATTTCCCTTATGATATATACTATCTGTATGTATAATTTTAATAAGAGAATGACTAGAGCGATCAAAACTCAAAAGTATATAGAACTCCTTCCGTTCTTATTTGTTTATTTCATTTATTTTTTGTACAGTTTTCAAAATAGATTTTAAGCTTTAATATCTCTAAATATGCATAATAAAAAATACATAATAAAAAAATATATATTAATGAATTTAATGAGATCTGACATGAATATATTTTATCTTCTAAAACAGACACCAAAAAAATAAACAACCCAAAAAGAAACACACAAAATATAATAAAATAACTTCATATATAATTTGTGCTGAATTGTTATTTTGCACGATTAACTTGTTCCATGGACCATGATTACTCAATAATAGTAGAATATTCTATATTGAGTAATTGTTCATGCATATTGAATTATCATCTTTGTAGGACCCACTATCATAAATAAAAGACCAAATTTGTTCCCCTCGAGTTAAAAAATATCAATGAGCCGCCGGTTTGAATTTCAGGCTTAAATGGGTTGGGCCATTGACTAATGACTAAACTGTTTTTGGGCCAAGCTGTTTGGAACCTTCTATGATTTTTTATTTTTTTTTTTTTGAAAAGGAAACCTTCTATGATTAAGTACACCCTAATATCACCAAATCAAGATAGCATATGAGTGATTGTGTTTACCTATATATATATATATTAACCTAACACAAATTTTTAAATAAAACGGTCATGAATATGAGATTATTATTTTGGGCTGACTCAATAGACATTTATTATATTAAAGTAATCACTTATAAATTTATATTATACCCTTGTCAGAGAAGACAATGAGATTAGGCCATATAAGACCTTTAATTCTAACAACATATGCAAATGAAAACATATTGATCAATTTATAATCATATTATATTATATTATATTATTATTGATGAAAAAGATTTGTAAATGTAAATCTTTATTATAATTATATTATTATTGATAATTAAAATACAGTTTTATTACACATGAAAACACCCTCACTTAAGTAAAGTAACACAATATGATTATTTGATTAAGCTATAAATAATTCAACCTTTCATCCATTATAAATAATCTCATCTATTAATTATTTTCTGATAATCTCATCTTTAAATTATATATATATATATATATATATATATATATATATATATATATATATATATATATATATATATATATAATATTATATAATAATTAAAAGATGGGATAGTTCCCTTAGATAAAGGTGAGATTATTGGCAGCAGATGAATAAAAAGTTGAGTTATTTTCGACAATTATTTTGCGACAAATAAAAAGATGTTGATCCAAGGTAAGTCGTATTTATTATCACTAACTCACTATACTTATGATTGGAATGGTCTTAGAAGTTGTAAAAGCTCAAGTAAGATGGGATAGTTCCCTTAGATTAATTGGGTAAGCATGAATGAGATCCTTGGAATGGTAAGCTTTGTTAGCCAAGACTGCACTACCAGCTGAAGTTAGATGTACACCATCCATGAACAAGTATTCTTGTCTGTTTTCGCATAGTCTACCGTTTCTTGCGCAACTACCTGATCCAGGGGCTAATTCACAACACATACCACGCACATTACTAATACCTGTGTGAAGAAAATTAAATTTTGTTCAATAAGTTCGGCTCAAATTAACATATATGGTGACACTCATACGTAATAAAAAAAAGGGAATTTAAGTATTTTGTTACCATGTATAATTAATTAGTTTTTCTTAGGTCGAATCTATTAAACCTTAATGTCTATACTTACTGTATTCTTAATATCTACTTACATTATATTAATGTCTACTTACAATATACTTAATGCCCTCCTAAAAAGTACTTAAAAATGCCTATTTATAATGTTCTTAATGCCCACCGAGAAATTTAGCCTACTAGCCTACTTACTATATACTTAATGCCTAATTATAATATATTTAATGCCCATGGAGTAACTATTTAAGTACTTACAAATTTTAAATGTCTACTTATAATATTTTTAATACCTAATGAAAAACTTACTTTATATTTTTCTTTTTGAACCGGTCAATTAAAGATATTCTTTCACAAGAATTTGTGTTGATATTTTTTATCCGACTTAAAAATCTTAACTGATCGACCAAAAGTCAATACACCCATATTGGTTTCGATATTTAAGACTTGAATGATGAATCTCGTTTACCCGCTTTGGTAATAAAAAATCTAATTTCTGAAATTTGACTAAAATATTTAATTAGGAAAATTTAATTTTAAAAATATTACTTTTTGCTCGTTGTCTTTTAAAAATCCTATCTTTTAATTATTTTTAAAAATTTGACTTTTATATTGCGTTTTTTAAAGTATTGACCTCATTAAGTTACTTGTAAAATTCAACAGTTAATAAATTAAGAACCAAAAAGTCGGAGTTTTAGAAGAAAACGCAATATAAAAGTCTATTTTTTAAAAAATAATCAAAACATGAGATTTTTAAAAAACAACGAGCAAAAGGTGAGATTTTGAAACGTAAATTTTGCATTTAATTATACCTGTTGGTTGTGGATTATTAATGACGTCCAAGAGAATATTGGCAGAATTGAGTACAGAAAATTTAGCCAAAGGCATGCCGAGCTCTGCTTTCCTTTTAACGACATTAAGTAACTGCTCATGGAAACTCATAACTGCTGAATTAAGTTCATCTACGCAAGTTGTTCTGTTTAAGAATTGTAATAAAATTGGATTACACCCAACTGGATATACTGATACCAACAACATTTTCCTAGCTCCCAAATCGTATAACGTCTGCATCAATCACCAATGTTGTACAAACTCTTGTTAGTTCTAGCAAACTAGAATTGTAATAAAAGTTTAAGCTGATGGTTGAGGCCCCAGAATATATTATATACTCTAACATCAGGCTCTCATTATTATTCAATACAAATAAAGTATTCAAAATCCCAAACTTCAATCTCTACTTTTATTATGTTCGCGAATTTCTTCATTGTTCCATATAATTATTGTCTTGTTATTTGAAATTATTACAATTTTTTAAAATAATTTTTTCTTAACTATCAGCTTAAGCTTTGGGCGTGTCAAGGAATCAACTTTACCAAAAACTTAAGCTGATCATTGAGACCTTAAGATGTGTTATATACATTAACACGCCCCGTTAAATGAGATCCTTTTAGGCTAGAAGTATGGATGCAACATAGGACTCTTGTCACGTTGACTCTGATACCATAAAAAAAATCAATTCAACCAAAAGTTTAAGCTAATGGTTGAGGCCCATGATATGTTATATATTTTAACAAAAATAAATGATTTCCTTTTATTTAAACAACTTGTAAGAATTAAAGAAGATTAATTAGTAGTTGATGAAGGTGATGTACCTTGAGGTGAGTAATATAAGCACTAATAAGCTCTGCAGTATAAGGCGTCCAATCTTCGTCAGGATCGGTAAGGTACCGTAAAGTGTGGTCGTTATTTCCCGCAGCCACCATAAACAAATACTCAGAAATTATATTTTTTGATTTGCCCCCGAAGTAACTCTCCAACTTTGGCACAATTGTATTTTTAAGATTTTGAATTTGTTGGTACGTAGATGTAGCCCCCTGTTTTGGAAAGAAAAAGACACATTAGGGTCAAATGCAAGTTAGTAAACAAATTTAGGTTCGAACCGTTAAATTAGGTAGGACTTATTGCGAATGCCGGCATATTAACGGGAAACACGAGGTGCACACACTTTATAAGCCAAGAAGATATATATCATCCCAAAACCTTACGGCAATAGGACTTATAAAGTGTACACACCATGTTCAATTTGTCGATATGGGATAAATTACCAACGTGACGCCAGTTTGGTTGAGGATGCCCGATCCACCGGAAGCCAAATTGACACCATAAAGAATGGAAGTATTGTTAATTTGATGATCAAGAAAAGATGGGACAGTGGGAAGTTTGAGGAGGGCAGTGATCTGATCAGCTAGATTATTGCCATTGCTAAATCTGCCTGTGGGCCCAAAACGATAATCAAGCCCATATGGCAAGTAATTAGCTTTATTTGAGTCTCCACCAGGAACAAGATTGTTGTTTCCGTAATCAACAACAGAGCTTCCCATCACAAATATCCCTTTCAAATTATTTCCATTTCTTTTTCTTGATCCAGGATTTCTGTAATATATTAGCCATCACACAAAAGAAAAGAGTAAATTGTATATATTAATATAGCAAATTAAAATGTTTGTAGTTAAATTCTTAAATGAGACGATTTGATTATTTATATTGAGTTGAGTGTTGACACAAGTTACATTTACAATCTCAAAGTGATACTTATAATCTTACGGCCCGTTTGATAAGTGGTATCAAATAGTAGTAGTGAGAATGATTTATAGTATAAAATTTCATCAAAAGTTCTATATCAATTCCAAGGTAATGAAATTTTGATCACAAAAAAGTTTTTTTATTTACAAATTTCCATTACCACCTCTCCCAATGGTAATGCATTGGAATAAATATTAGGAAGAAAATAAGGTGATTGGAGTTGGACAAGCATAGCCATCAAGGTAGTCAAGATACTTTTCAACTAAAATTACACTATACCGCCGTTTATTGCTACTTACCAAATGAGCCGTTAAAATTATATGATCATTTACAATCTTAAAATAATCAATTACAAAGTAAAGTCTTAAGTGATCACTACTTATAACTTTAAAGTATTTACTTACACATAGAAAAGAGCAAAAAGCTAATTATATGGGCCTCATATAGATCCGTAAGCGTCATATGGTTTGTCTCATGGAGTCATAGTTCAACGATCTTATGCAAAACATGATATTATAATTTGGTTGGCACGTTAGGAAAAATATAGAGTAAATATAGGCTATAAGCTTTAATAGATTGGGTCTGAAAAATATCTCTCAAAAACACGGTCTCTCAGAAAACTAGCTGATTATAATTTAACACAAACTATTCAACATTACTTAATTAACAAATTTTTATTTTTATTAAATTTTTATGTTAGTCGGTGCAAAAAAGTTATTATCAACTTACAAGTAACAACAAACGTACCTGTACCTGTCCTTACATGAAAACTTCCTTAAAAGTTCCCTTCTATTATTAATACCTGTACAATTAGAAATATTTTTAAACAAAGGAATTAAGCTAAAAATAAAAGGAAACAAATAAGAAAAAAAAATACTAATTTGAAATAAATATAGTAAAAAATAGCTAATAATTAAGTATTGAAAAATATGGATATTGCGTATTTCCGCTTGAAATAGAACTACACAAGCTTATAAATTACAATTACTACTCCTTAGCTAGGTATTCTTGCAATTACACGCTACAGTCAAATCATTTTTTTTCAAAGAATATCAAATATAGTAATCCTTTAATTCACATCAATTGTGATATTTAATTTACAATTCAATTTTTTTTTTGAGATAATTTACAATTCAATTTTAAATATTTAATAATACATAATTAAAAATTATTAAAAATTGATATTAATAAAATTTAGAATGAGACGAATCACACAAGATGCCACATGACTATATTTTAACATCAAGATAAAGAATAAAATACAAATTAAAATTGATTGATGAATTTTATGAAGAAATCAAATGAAACAATTACTTTGAATTTGAGGTTCGTATATTATACTAATAGTCTAATACTTATTTTGAAGATAATAGTCTAATACTTATTACTTATAGGTTACCACATGAAATATATATTTCTCTTATTAAACTTATTAATAGTCCTATTTAATTTTTCACACTTGTCAAATTAATATTTTAACCCTTTATATTTCTAATTGTTATTGATTAAAAATTTGTAAAAAGTTGATATATATAAATCATCGTATCGACACGGATCAAAACCAATGATATAGAAAAAAAAATAATAACAAAAAATAAACAAAATCAAAAATGTAAATTAAAATTACAAAATTCTCACCCTATCATATCGTACCACATAAGAGTACCGTTATTTACTAATACCTCCTCGAATAAACAAAATCCCGCATAACTATGTTTTAACTTATAAATTAAGAATAAAATATATATATATAAATTAAGAGTCATAAGTAAATAAAGACAAAAAATAAATGAGACTAATAAGTAGATTAGAAGGAAGTATTTATTTTCATTTTACACAAAAATAACGGTTGGCTAAGCCTAAATTCAGCGTATCTCGCTCATAGAAAGATTATGGACAGGGTTTATGAAAGGAAGAACGGCGACAATTCATATCTATGAAGGAGAGCGCGACCAAAGGAGTCCCCGGCCAGCTCAGGAACTTCTATGATTGGGTAATTTATAAAAAAACACAAATTAAAACACATAATGACAATTTAAATATCTTATTAAAGTAGTGTGATGTTACCTGATGTATAAGAGTCGTAAATGATATCTTTTATGGTTTTAGCAGAATCAAATACAAGTATATTTGAACCACACAATTCATGTTTAAGATGATTCACCATAGATTTCAGCTCGTTACTTAGGAAAAGGTTTCCTTCTCTTTGAATCACCGGATATTGTAGTACAAAATTTCTTGCTCCCAAGCTGTATAATTTCTATTGTATAATTTACCAACCAAAATTACAAGATTAGACACTCATTATACATATTTTAAATATTTATAAATACTATCGAGGAACAAACTCAACCAAAAGTTTAAGCTGATAGTTGAGACCCCAGAATATGTTATATACTCTAACACGCCTCCTCACACTCTTGCCTATTGGGCTAGAAGTGTGGATGCACATATGCGCTGAATATTCCACTTTAAATGAGGGGTGATTGAGATTCGAACTTGTAACCTCTTATCAGTTATCACATTGGCTCTGATATCATCTCAAGGAACCAACTCAACCAAAAGCTTAAGCTGATGGTTGAGGCTCCAGAATATATTATATACTTGGAGAACAATTAGTGGAAATTAGTAGATACATGTGAGGACTATAATAAAATTATATGGAACCATAAGCATTATTATAATATTACAATAATAATGAACAAGATTATTAATTATATAAATTATATCTAAATCATTTGTGATATAAATATAAATGTTATTTATTGAAATAACATATAGAACAATTCAAAAAGTCAAATGAAAACAATTTTAAAGAATTGAGGGAGCTAGTATTATTAAGACTATTACAATTCCATAATAATCCCTTTGTCCCACTGATTTTATTTCATTTTATCTTTTAGTTTGTTTCATAAAATATTTTTTTCTTTTTTCTTAATATTTGAATAATATATACTTGTAGCAAATATTGAGGAGGAATAGAGTAATTAATTAATAGTAATCTCTCTTTCACACTAATGCACCTAATAAGAAGAACCCTGATTATTTGAATATTTTACCTTGCTGTAATTATTTTTTTAGTGTTAATAAAAAATTGTTTGACATAAAAGATAATAATAAGAATAAGCTGGAATATACCTGAATTTGACTATGGTAAGTAGAAATGAATTTATGATCATTTGTAAGAGCAATAAAAAATGAATATTCAGAAAGAATAGCAGTTCTATACGACTTCAGCTTGTTCTCAAAGGCTGGTAACATCACTTCTTCAAAGTGCCTTATTTGTTCATTTAACTCCATCATCTTCCCCTATTTCATCAAAAATATTAATTCAAAGACGACTCTGATTATAGGATCTTGCTAACAAATGTCCTCGACATTTATTATTTTAAAAAGTTATTAACTAATATAACATAAAATTTAAAATTTATCATCAAATCACACTTCAAAATTACGAACGTCATTACACGTTTGTTAGCTTTTGCCTTGAATGTATTATGAAGGCTATTGGTCGGTAATTTGCTATATTTAATATACAAACCATAATTAAAGACATATTATTTTAATATATATTCTTATATATTTAAATTTAATACGACAAACTTTTCATCTCTTTATTACTTTATATTAAGACACTTTTTGTTTTAAATTTTTTTATTCAAATAATAAGTCCAACGAAATGTAATCTCATAAAATTAAATAGAAAATATTAAGATTAGGTCATAACATATAATAAAGAAATAACTATGTACTACTAAATTAAATGAAACTATTATAATCGAGCATTTATGTTAAGAATCCACATGCTACGTATACTTGATGAGCTAATTATATATGATTATTGATTATTGATTTTATATATTAATAAATTTTCTAGATCTGTAATATAATACTTATGTTATTTTGAACTTTTGTATCTTGCATTGTTTGATGTTGAGCTTTATCAGTTTGTTTATTAACTAATTTGAACAATTGATTTTGAAGTCGCTATAATAAAGAGCAATTTCCGTAAATTTATTAATAATAGTCAATTGTTTGATTAGTTAATCCACCAGATTGAATGGTTTAACCACTCAAGCTCTATGCTCTAGCTACTTATATCAAAAATAAGTTAAAATTTTCCAATAAATAATGAAAAATATTAATAATACAATACAACACAACATTTTCCCTCATCCACTGTGAATAATCTTTTGATAATTCAATCTTTGGCCTTAGTTTGCTATCAGAATAATCTTTTATTTATTTTATAATAATTCAACATTTGCTCTTATTTTGCTATTAGCATACCCTATTAATATGCTTACAGCAAACAAAAGGCAACGTTCAAATTATGCAAAATAATTCAAAGTAAATTTTTCGTAAATTATTTTATACCCCTCTATTTTCTAATGTTATTTCCGTTTATAATATATTACCTTAAATAGAGAAATTTGATTAATGTTTTTAAGACATATTTAGAAGATAAAATATATTCATGTGAGATTTTGACCTTGCTTGTTAAATTCGTCTTAATGTATACTTTTTTATTATGTATCTTTTTTATGCGTATTTAGAGATATTAAGAATCAAAACTTATTTTGAAAAGTGTACCAAAATTAAACGAAAAAAAGAGGGAGGGAGTAGTATATTATTTGTCACGAGTACACGAGCTTGTACAGTGTATTCAATGTTGAGTATTTTATAAGCCAAATATTGTGGTTGGCAAAACCATAATACAATATATTTATAACAAAATAAGTTAAGTAACGAATTCCAATTGTCCATTTTTGCTCGTATTAAAGTGTGGTTGGAGTATTTATTACGTGTCCTCTATTTTAATTAATGATAATTACTCCCCAATTAACAAAAACTTGACTTAATAGTGATATTGGTATAATTATTTTAAATATATATTTTTGTATATTAGTGAAATATGGATCAATTAGTCAAAACCACAGCTTATATTGGCAAAAAAACCGCAGCCAATAGCTTTTTTTCCACTAGTGAATAACTACCCTTGTAGGATCGGATCGTTGAATCGTAAGATCGTGTTATGTTCCTACCATCTAAATTCTTGAATTAGGTATAATTGCGCGATTTTACCACATTAAAATCCTACCCACGATCCAGATTTGTCACCTATTTTTAAATCATATAATCGTATAATCGTAGATCTCAATCATATGAGCCAAAAACACATAATTGTAACTTTAAAGAAGTAAGAATTAAATTAATTTACCAGTGGTAGATGAGTTTGGTGTAGGGTTCCATATCCACAAGAAGTAAGGGAGATGTCATGAAAATCAATCAAGTATGGTGGATAGTTTCCCTTAGATATGGAGGTGCCAAAGATGAACACCCCCTTAAACCCACCGCCATTTTTGGTTTGTTTGGCATTGCACAAGGAAGCTAGAAAAGTAATGAGACAAAGGGAAAGGATAATATGTAAGATATTGCGAAAGTATTTAGTCATGGTGTTTTATTGATGCATTCATTGCTTAAAGTCGAGGAGGTATATATAGGAGAAAGTTTCTCAAAATGTGAAACATGTGAAGGGTATCAACTCCATCAAAAATCTATCGAATGAAGCCTTAAGGGATTAGGATATATATGTTATTTAATCTGACATGGTTATTTTCCTAGGAGATCTCTGTGCTAGAAGTGTAAAGGTAAAAATATGACCTCTTTGTATACGATGCTAATTCACTTAAAAATAGTGGTATTTATGTCATGTTGATTTCTTCGATGTCACGTCAAGAAATTAACTTATCCAAAAGTTTAAATTGATGGTTGAAACGTTATAATATGTCATATGCTCTAATAGAATATACATTTTATTTTTGTCCCTTACTACAATAGGATTTTGATACTTTAATATGTTGTGAGAGAATAAGACAAAGAGAAAACGATTATGTGATTAAGATGAATAGAGGATGTGTGTTTATAGATAAAATAATAAATCGTGACTAAAATTCAAAATATAGCAAAATTAAAAGAACGAATTAAAATTAAAAGTATAGTGATAAAATCGAAAGACAAAAAGATTTAAAAAATCTTAACATGAATATTGTCAAATTAAAACCAATTTAATCACAATTTTAAGTTGGTGGTTGATGTTGTAAGATATACTATATACACGTAAATAGACATTTTTAAACAAAGACCTTATCATTTATCAACATCTACAAGAAATATTAAAAAAATAATTGACACATGCATAAACCTTGATTAGCGGATTACTTCCAATATAAATACTTGGTTAGCGCACATTTAAAAACACTTAAACTATCAGTTTATTTGTCACGACTCACAACATGGAAATATGGAAATTGGTCAGTTAAATGCAATAATAATATAATATATACGTGTTGCTAATAATACTCCCTCCAATTTAAAGTTAATTTCACATTTAATTTTTGTATGTTTTCTAATACACTAATTTAATTTATAATATCTCTAATTAAAAAATGTGAACTTATGGAGAAATTTCAATGAAGATGTAATTTTTGATAGTGGCGATCATAACAGCGAGTGAACATCTTATATATTATTTTTACGAGAGAATTGAAAAAAACGTAAAAATTATTCTTTCCTTTTAAAAATACAATATTAACGTAAACAACTAAGTTACTAGGAAAAATAGACTATATAACAAGCTCGTTAAACCAACAAATAGACATTTTTAAACAAATACCTTATCAACATCTACAACAAATATTAAAAAAATAATTAACACATGCATAAACCTTGATTCGCGGACCACTTCAGAAAAAAAAGCTTGATTAGTGGACACATTTAAAAACACTTGCACGAAGTAGTATATTTATCACAACATCGAAATAAAATGCAATAATATATCTTTGTTGCTAAATGATACTCCCTTTTAATTTAGATTTAATGTCATATTTACTTTCTTTTTGTACGTTTATTAATGTGTCAATTCAATCTATTATTCATAATATCTTTAATTGTTGTACGTTTATTAATGTGTTAATTCAATCTATTATTCATAATATCTTTAATTGTGTATAATTAAAAATTATAAAATGTTGATATTAATAAGTTTAACATTAAGACGAATCAAATAAGATTTCACTTGACTATATTTGAACCTAAAGATGAATAATTAAATACAAATTAAATTAAGAGTACAATCTGTATAGCGTCCAAAAAGCAAATTGAACACTAACTCTGAAGGGATCAATGGAGTATTAACTCTTTTTTTAAAGTGAGTTTTTTCTTTAACAACATAGCTATCATTGAACTAATATCTCTAATAGTATTTTGTTAGAGTGTATAATATATATAGGACTTCTACCATTAGCATAAGATTTTTGTTGAGTTGGTTTTTTGACATGATATCGAAAGCTAGATCATGAGTCGCATCTCAATCACCCTTCATTAAGAGAGGATTATTCAGTGCTAGGTATTATGAAGGCATGTGATGCGTCCACACTTCAAGCCCAAAGGCCTTTCGTGTGAGGTGAGTTGCTCCTAATAGGATTATAAAATGAAACACATAATTAATGAACATTAAAAGCTTAAAAGGACTACAACACTGTCTAAAGTCTAAACAAAAGAAAATCATGGCATAGCTTGTTTATTCATGTGTCAAGAAACCAATTCTATAAAAAACACTGAAGTTTATATAATTGAAAGCATCAAACGTATATTAGCTTGGCTGAATGAGATTCGCGTTCATAACCTAGACTTTTGATACCGTATAAAAATCAACTCAACTAAAACTTAAGCTTATAGATAAAGTCCAAAAAGATGTTACCAAGGGCAGAGCAAAGAATATAGGAACTTTATTTAATTTTTAATGTTTAGAAAATTAAGACTTTTTAATGTTTAGAAAATTAAGACTATTCGTCAACCATTAATAGTAAAAAATGACAAAATTTAACGTTGGTAGATTTTAAACTTTAACTAACACTATCACAACAAAGTAAATTACCAATTGAGTTAAGTTTGACTCATAAACTATAAGGAATATGTTAATATGAGGCGTTGTTTTCTATGGATCTTAAGTCATCGAACACCTTAAATGGACCTAAAACCGCATCTGAATGTTATATAATCTATCACTGCGATGCTATCAAGGGCCACAAGAAGTCTTGAAAAACGAAAATCAAGATAATCCAAGAGAAAAATTCAACAGCATCAAAACAAGCATGAAGCATCGATACAACTTATGAACATCAGAACAACAAAGAGCAAAAGGCTTCATCTGTTGATAAATCTACAACATAATAAACCTAATGTGTATAAAGTACATGGTCTCAGCTTCAGTTCACCTTCCCTCCATTTTCTCGATTGCTTCCTTTATACCCGGCAAATTCTTCTTAAGGGTTGACCATTGCTCAGTGGTTAAGCTGATTCCTGCACATACAACACCGAATCATACATATTGATTAGTTGACCAAAACAATTACACTATGTTTGAATGACAATATTGGAGAGAAAAAAATAGAAGGGAAGGGGAAGGAAGAGAAGGGAAAAGAAGGGAAGAAAGATGGAAGGGAAATACCTTTTTTTTTGTATGGGAAGGAATGAAAGGGAAAGGAAGGGAGATGGTTCCCTTCAAATCTTTTCAACTTTGAAGAGATTGAAACCTTACCAAAAAGTATTTATCAAATCGTTCCAATTCCCTCCCCTCTAAATCCCTTTCCTCCTATTTTGCTATCAAAATAAGAGATTTTTCCTCCTTTCAAGTCTCTTCCTTTTATTTCTCTCCAAAATTCCTTCCATCCAAACACGCCCTTTAAGGACCATAATGAAGCAGTAAACCAAGACCATTTGTTTGATGGATAATGATCATAATGAAGCACAGTTCACAGCATTGACACTGAAAGCTACAGCAGGTACTCCCAATACACCAAATAAATGTTTTATGCAGGACTTCCTAATACCAATTATAAACATCATAACAAAGGATACTGCTTGGGAGCAGGGCCAGCCCTAAGCAAGTGCAAGCCGTGCCTACACCCGGAGCTCCTAAAAAATTTTAGTTTTCATCTAGTGTTAAGGTTCGAAGTTCTCTTTCTCTCTATATATATATACACACACAAAATAGTTTAAAGGCCTATATAGATAATCTTTCACCCGAGACCCTAAAAACCCAGGGCCGGCTCTGGATTTAGGAGTCGGGTTTGCGTTTAGAGAAACACATTACAGTTCAAATAAATTATCTCCATTTTGATGCTATATAAACAGTACGAGTAGACTGTTCATCATCATAGAGCTTAGCAATAGTACAAAACTTATGTTTATACATATAAAAATTAATTTATTCAAATCAAATTTGCAAACTTCCCAACTTTACTAAGATATTCTGAATCATAGAGTGGACATATAAAGACGTATACAGCAAATTTAATTTACAAATAAAAAAAAGAAAAAGAAAGATACTTTCCAGAAAAGAAAAAGAAAAGAAAAGTAGCCAAGAAGTCAGGGTCAAAGATCACAATGAAGCAACTTTTTATCTTGTGTGATCTCTGATCTCTGATCTCTCCCTCCCTTCCCTTTCATATTCTATCTCTCTTTTTATCCCCTAAAAATCAATTCTTTTTGTCTTCCTCCCTCTTCTTTAACAACTTTCTCTCTCATCTGTTTTCTCTGATGCATATACTTCATACATTTAGTATCACTGTATCAGCAACCTACAACCTGCAACCTGTACCTTCTTTTTAATGTCTGAAATAGTTACTTCATTCGTTTAATAGAAGTATTACGGTTCAGTGTTCACTTTCTGATATTTATAACTAAAAAACTATCTTTACTCCTTTAGTTCTTTCCTTGTTTCTCTCCCTAACCTTATGGAGTATTTACAGTTCAGTTTTCACTTTCTGATACTTATAACCGTATACGTATTAGTAGTAAGTACTTACACAGCAAACTCCCGTCTTCTCTTCCCATTTCTCACCCTATATTGGAGGTCATCTCCCTATTTTTCTCTGTCTTAAATATCCCTCTATATTTCTCCTTCCCCTTTTTCACTTTTCTTAAATTCCCATCTCTTATTAGTTGTTTCCACCTGTTTCATAAACCCTTTTATTTAAATTGAAAAAAAAAAGTTTTTTTTTTCAATTTTGATTATAGGTTTTAGTAAAAATAGAATGCAGGAACAGGGTGGTGATTTGATGGGTGGAGAAATGGGACTTAATGATGTGCATAGACGGATTAAAGCTGAAATTGTTACACTTCCACTATATGAACAACTAGTAGTTGCTCATGTATCTTGTTTACAGGTTGCTACTACAATTCATCAGTTGCCTATAATTGATGCTCAGCTTTCTCAGTCTCATAATCTTCTTCATTCTTATGCTTCTCAAGTCTCAACATAATAACGCTTTCTCTTCATGAAAGACAAAAACTTTATACTTGCTGGTATGTACTTCTATATACCTACTCATACTATGTTATCCATTAATTATCTTTTATTACATAATTAAATTATTTAAGGGATGAATTATTTGTAAATTACAGTCTTAAAGTTGGTCGTTTGTCGAAACACAACCTGAATTCTTTTTAAATTTAGCATCCACATCAAAATTCATAGTTTTAACCTATACTTCTACAGCGTTCAGACAGTTCACTCTGCTTTATTCTACAATAAAGAATTTTGCAGCATTGTCATCATGCCTCACATACCATAATTATGAAACATTGAAGGTAGCATATTCTAAGGTCCAAAGAAGAGACAGGGTACAAAAAAGTTGATGGAAGTCACAGAATTAAGATTTTGACATTACTCTTGTTTTTGTGGCTTAGGCACAAACATATATTTGTGTATCAATGCATGACATTAGGTACTAACACAATTGACAATCAGGCACAAAAGTTATAGATATGAAGCATGTTGACACATTTTCAGAAGCTGTCTCACACAGTACAAACAGACTACTAAACAGTTAACCTAAGCAGTCACCTCCCACAAATTAGGCGCTAAGGATTTAAAACCTTTTCCTAATACATGTTCAAGGCAAACACAGAGAAATCTATAAATATCATTTGAAAAGAAAAGGCAAGGGAGTAAGACTATACACAATGTGAACATCAGTAAACTGACAGAACACACCACTTTTGTAAACAAAATAGCAGAGACCAAAAATACCAGCAAATATGAAGCAAAAACATGGCAGTTTTTTGCAGAAAGAAAGACCTTAAAAGTCATACCTTTGGAGGTCGGAAGATATTTTCCATCTTTCTTGTAGTATTCCCTTATTGACACCAATGTCCTTCCTCTGAAATCCTGAATTGTCACTCTTCGCTTATCTGACAGCTGCAAAAAAAATACATCCAATTAAAGCCATTCTAATAGAATTTTTGACCTTCCAATCTTGAAACCTTTTCTCTATAATAATGATCAAGATGAAACCTTTGAATGGGAAGCTTAAGAACTCAACCAACTACTCTGCATAAATGTAAGAATATTGAGCATTACTAACCACATAAACTTCTTGAATTAGATACTCCCAAATCTACCATTTGGTAAACCTTATGCTTTTGCCTCTCCCTTTTTTTCTTCATTTTCTCAAAACTCATCTCTCTGAAGGTATTTTACCGCCCGCAAAATCTTACACAACATTTTCATATCATGGTCCTCCAACATCACAAAACATATGCTCATAGAAAGATCTTAAATCAGCATTTCATGACTATATTTCAATCCAACACTACCTACTTAACCTCAAAAAGACTACCATCTACACAAAATTTTCTCTTTTTCCCTTCATTAGTTGAGCTTCAAACAAACATAGATATGAGCACTAAATACAACCCTAGTGTAAGATAGAAAAGGTACACCCAATTTCCTAAGAGAATTGGACTAACCACTAAACTAGTATCACTTCTCTTCCTAAGAGAATTGGACTAACCACTAAATTAGTATCACTTCTCTTCCATGTTTCTAATTATTATTTCGTCAAAACATTCAAAAAATTGAGATTATGCCATTTTAACCAAACAGCATTAAAAAAATTCACAACGCATACAATCACGTCAAACATAAACAAAGACACGGTAATATTCCAGGTTAGTGGTCCATGTCTCTAGTTAACAATTAGCAAATCAAAATATACTGTTAAAAATTAAAACTTCCAAAATTGTTACTATGAACTAGAACAACAGTTTTAATACTTCAAAAAAAAAAAGAACAACAATTTTAACATTTCCCTACCAATAACCGTAAATAAACAGGAGATAATTACAATTGGAGAAGAGAAGAACCAACTAGGGTTTTGCAAAATCATTCAACAATCACACAACCAATACAAAAATTATACCTTCAAAATAATTACTATAAACTATCACAACTTTCCATCATATCCCTAACAATAATCACAAATAAAAATACAGCGAAAAATAGAAATTAGAAGAGAAGAAGAATTTACCCGACAAACGATGAGATCGCCATCATCATCATATTCTCTCCCATCCTTATTATTGTCTTCCTCTTCTTGTTCTTCTTCGATTTCACCGGCACTAACAGCGTCGTTTTGCTGCTCTTGCTGCTGTTGTTGCTGTTGCGCAAGAAAATCTTCGACAATTTGACGAACAAACTTCTTTCGAGAAGGTTCGGAGAGATCGATGCCGAGCTTCTCACTAGCAATTTGACGAATTTTGAACTCTGTCATCGCTTCCATGTCGGCGTTACGAAGAACTTCTAGAACTGTTTCTTCTACTTTCTCTTTCGTTGCTGCATCCATCTTCACTCTCGAAAGAACTTCCTCTCTTCTGTCTGATAAATAAATGTGTTCTTTTTACTCTCGAAAGAGCTCCAACTTGCACAAACTTTTAAAAAGGAAATATTTACTCCACCTTATCTTTTTACTTTTCGTGTTTATTTCCTTTTATTTAATATATTGTTGTAAGAGAAGATTTCGGTCCATTAAAAAAAAATTATAGAGTAAGCTTTAATAAATTGGGCGTGAGAGCTCTCGGAAGACCGCCTATTTATTTAATACTCCTAACAAATTTCCTTTATTGCACAATACTCGTTATTTTTGTAGAAATATATTTATTCATATAATTATATTTAATAATATTATTTCGGTAATTTTGAACAAGAAATAATATAGCCATAAAAAATTTTTATATTCTTCTTAAATCTTAATTTTTTAATATCTAATTTTCATAATTTTTTGGTGTAGTAAAAATTAGAGTATTTATTATCAAAATAAGCTTTAAATTATGAGTCTTAATTTGTAAAAGTTACAAAAAAAAGAATCTTCATTTATAAAAATTATGAATTTTGGTGCAATTTTCTATGGACATGTAGGATTGGTACAATTTTTTTACTTTACTCAATCTTAATTTCATATTTTTGGTGCTCTGCATATGTTTTTTTTGTCATTTTTTCATAATTTTTCTAAAATAATCTCACTTATCTATTAATTATAAATAATTGGCGTTTTATGTTCACTCGTCCACAAGTCCCCTGTGAACCTTCCCATTGTCAAATGGAGAAAAAAGATAAAATTGTGAAGATGATATATTTGTCCTCTAACTCTTCAATGTTCATGGTCTTATCCCTTAAAGGCTTCAACAACTTCTTTAATGGCTATATTATATTCACTCGTTTTTTATAAAAGCACTCACTATTCATTCCCGACCTCATTTCCCAGGCAAGTTCATCATTCACTCCTTTTTCAATTAAATCCTAAAATTTTAAAAATAATTAGGGTTTTTAACCAAAATAATTGGGAATATTCAATCGTTACCACCGATTAGTAGTTGGTGTTTGTCTTTTCCTTTTTGGATTCGATTAAGCTTAACTGGTCAAGAAATGTGACAATTAACTGAATATCTTAACTTTAATCGATCTTACAAGCATATGTAATTAATTTAGGGTTTGGTAAAAACGTGATTTGTTCGACATTTAATAGATTTTCTATGATAATTTCTGTTTAAGGTTGTCGTTACAAATTTGCAATGTTGATGTATATCAGATTTCTGAAATGGGAACTACAATATTGCCGGCATTGTCACTGTTGCTTTGTAAAGAAATGTACTTAATGCAGCATTATGTTTCGACGATATATTCCTACCAAAGGAACAAGATGATGATCAGCCAGAATGTGACAAAGTTTACTCCACCATCACCACTTTTCCCCAAGAGAAGGTGTGTAGAATTGCAAAGAAGTATCTAAGTTCAATGAGTTTTGCTATGTTCTGCTGTCTTATTTGTGATATGATGTTAATTTTGTGTCCTGGGGTGTCGTGCATTTTAATTTTGTTACTTCTGAGTTTCTGGTTTTAGCCATTGCCCTCACCCTTCCCCATTACCTCTTGTGTTCGAGTCAGAATCTAAATTCTGATGCTGTGGCTTATTTGTTAGAAGGTTATGGATGAGGTAATGCCGTAACGGTAATGATTTTGTGTAATGGAAAGTTCCATCTCAATTTACGTGGTGGAAATTATATATCCGAAAACATCTAATTTCTTCATAATTCGCGTCTTCCACTCTACTAGTTTAGTAAACATTACCTTGTAGATTGGCTTACTTGTTTGTGATTTTTTATCCCCAACCAAACTGGCATGAGTCCATTGAAGCTTAGTAGTTTGGTAATTCATTGTGATGATTCCGAGTGAGAGGAATCGGCAATTTGAATTGAACTATTTCACAGCTCGAAAGTATGAAATATTGGGATTTGGGGGGCATCCAAGTCTGAATGCGGATTTGGTGACAACTGACAACTTTTTGATGGCTATGGCTCACAATAGTATTTGTGTATTGGACTTCTTTACTGAAGAAGTCCTTCGAGTTTAGGTAGACCTCTTTCTTTCTGTTCCTTGATATAAATGGGTTTGTGTTGGACTAGTTATTGATGTTACCTTTAATTTTATTTGGAGATCAAACCTTGAGTCAGTATTTTTATTTATGGTGAACAAACTGTAACCTTTTGCTTGATGAATTTTGGTTGATAACATATTAGTTTTCTGAAAGATTTATATGTTTGTTGAAGTATTTTTAATTTTATTTATGTTTTCTGAAAGATCCAACGTAATACAGGGAGATACGACTTACCATTGTGTAGTCTCATTATTAGTTGTTAAGTTCCCTCTAAGGCTTTAAACTATGGGTGAAGTTCTTCACATATTGCTTTTCCCCTTTTGTAAATCTACAACTTTTGCAGTTGCTTGATGCTTAAAAACAGCTCTGCAGCTCTTATATGTGGTCATCTACTGAAGCTGGCCTTTCTTGTTTTGATGCTACACTCTTCAAATTGATCCAGGCATACATTACCTGCTAAATTATGTAATCTAAGAGATTAATATGCAAAATGAATACGCAGTCATTTGAATTAGTCAGTAAGTTGCTTGAATGCCTTCTTTTCCATGTTATCCACGAGGCTTGTTGCATTGATTTATAGTTGAACTATCCCCTTTTGGGTTCATTGTCTTAGAATCATGCCTTATTAGTTGTATATACTCAGATATCAAATTTGATTTAGTTGTCTAACTTAAGCCCTCTACCCTTTCCCTTTATTTTATGAGCAGCCTCCAAGGGAGAAGGCGTCGTTGGGGAATCAAATTTGCTCTAGACACCGGTGGATTTCCCACTAATGGTAGTCAAGATAACGACATCAATGAGGACTCTGGTCTTGGTCAAACACGGCTTAGTAGGATTTTGATTGCAGCTGGCAGACAGCTGCTAGGAAAGTTAAATTCGGCAAGAAAAAGCTTCCCCATGAAGGTTTTCCTTCTTTTACTGGGATTCTACACCGCGAATGCATTAGCAACAATACTTGGTCAGACAGGTGATTGGGATGTATTAGTTGCTGGTATCGTAGTTGCTGCGATTGAGGGAATAGGTATGCTCACGTACAAAAGAACAACATCATCAAGTCCGAGAATGCAATCTTTAATTGTGCTGATCAACTACTGGAAAGCCGGAGTTTGTTTAGGGCTTTTTGTAGATGCTTTCAAAGTGGGTAGCTGAACGACTCTCATGCATTCATTTTACCAATAGCAACAATGTAATCTGTACTATATCAATTTCTTGTACAACTCTTCCTGTGCTTTTTTTTTTTGTATGCTAGCTAGTACTTGAAAAAGTTAATATATTGTAAAGCTATTTAGTTTGTAAATTGACTAGAAACTCAATATTACACTTTTTGATTCATTGTTTTCATCTTACTTGGTTAAATGGTCTGTGAAATTTTGATGATAATGATACATAGATTGCTGTCTGATAAGTGTATGATGTAGCTTCGGTTGGCCAACTATTTCGCATCTATTACCAATCTCATGTCTGAGGGCTGAGACACTACAATGGCAGCCCCAGAAATCAAAATCAGTTCAGATGCTTACGAATTCAAAATTTCGGATTTATGCTGGTTTTTGTATATCTCTTTTGTTTTAGCTTTTCAGGAACCTTCATCATCATAAAATTGAATTTATCCCGCTAATAGAAGCTATGATTAAGGTATGGGGGCAATTAGACCTAATCAAAATCAAAAGAGATAAAAAGATTGCAGCCAGAAACTTTCAGCTCTAACAAGTAGCAATTAAAGTAGCAATGGTAAATTCTTAGAATCTTACTTTTGTGTGCATCAGTGACAAAAACTCAAGATTCAATCAAGAATAAAAAGAACATAATTATTAGAGATTTTAAAATTGTTAAAAGGAAACATAATGTTTAGAACAAAGTATTCCCCCAATGTGGAGGGTTAAGCTATATATTCTTTATATTTGCTATAATAGAAAGCCGGAGTATTACAACAACATTTGAATGCCTGAAATAATGATATCAAATCCGGGTAACTATTGCAAAAATATAGATCGTAACAAGTGCAGGAATTTTACTTATGACCAAGGAATCACGTTTGTTAAGGATATGTTTGTCAAATGGTTTTTTCGTTGGTTATTGGATTATAACTTGTATATTGGTCAAACAAACGAAAAATGACATTAAATGACATTTAAGCTAGTTAAAAAGTGACTTTTAAGCAAAAACTAAAAAAAAGCTACTATGGCCTATGGGTAGCATTTTCATTAGTTTTGCTTCTTAACCCACATTTTCTCTTACATAAACCAATAACTAACGACCAACAACCAACAACCAACAACCAACAACCAACAATTATTATTTACCAAACATCTGTATAATAGTTGGCTTAAACAACTAGCTCAAAACTAGCAAATCATGTAATTCTATATTGTACAAAAGCAATCGTGGAGTACTTTTTTATACTCCCTCTTATTTTGAGTTAAACAGTCTTGTTTATTATCATTATTCACTTATCACTCTCTTAATTTGTATTTTATAGTCTTGTTTGATGTATCTCAATGCAAAAATTATTAATATTAATTTTTGGGAAATTCCACGTGGTGACGGTGAGGTTTTGGGTTTTCCATGTAGTAACCAAAACTTTTAAAAATGTATGCGGTAACCTTGAGGTTTACCAAAATGTTCCACAATTACCTTTTTACACATAAAACATAGCAAATGTTAATTTCGAAGCTTTAAGGTTGTTGTATATCTATTTATGCGACTCACCAATTTAAATGTCATTAGTTTCAATATTTTCCTCAAAACAAAAACCCTAACTCAACCATTTTTGAATTTGGGGGAAAATATATGATTTCGATAAAATTTTTGAACATGTAGGAATTTTTTTATTTTTTTTCGTTTATAGTTTATTTTACTATTTTTGATTTAATTTCATTGGTGTTTCATGTTCACTCGATGACTCATCCAGTCGCCCTGTCGACCTCCTCATAACCGTCTGTCCGCCATTGTTATCCCTTCATCAACTTCTTCAATGGCTCTATTATATTCACTTGGTTTTTTATAATAGCACTCATTATTCATTCCCCTACCTCATTTACCAGGCAAGTTCTTCCTTCACTCTTTTTTCAATTAAATCCTAAAATTTTAAAAATATTAGGGTTTTTAACCGAAATAATTGGTGTTTGTCTTTTCCTTTTTGGATTCTTTAAGCTCAACTGGGCAAGATTTGTGACAATTAACTGTTTTAATCTTACAAGGATATTGGATTGATCAATATGTGACTAGTTTAGGGTTTAGTAAAAACGTGATTTGCTCGACATTTTTGCAATCAATAATTTCTGTTTAGGTTGTCATTGAAAATTTGCAATGTTGATGTATATCAGATTTCTGAGATGGGAACTACAATATTGCAGGCATTGTCACTGATGCTTTGTAAAGAAATGTATTTAATGCAGCATCATGTTTCGACGATATGTTCCTACCAAAGGAACAAGATGATGATCTGCCAGGATGTGACAAAGTTTACTCCACCATCAGCATTTTTCCCCAAGAGAAGGTGTGTAGCTGCAGAGAAGTATCTAAGTTCAATGAGTTTTGCTATGTTCTGCTGTCTTATTTGTGATATGATGTTAATTTTGTGTCCTTAGGTGTCTTGCGTTTTAAATTAGAATTGATTTTGTTACTTCTGAGTTGCTGTTTTTAGCCATTGCCATTGCCCTTACCCTTCCCCGTTACTCTTGTGTTCGAGTCAGAATCTGAACTCTGATGCTGTGGCTTATTTGTTAGAAGGTTATGGATGAGGTAATGCCGTAATGGTAATGATTTTGTGTAATGGAAAAAACCATCTCAAATTCTCAATTTACATGGTGGAAATTATATATCCGAAAACATCTAATTTCTTCAAAAATCGTGTTTTCCACTCTACTAGTTTGGTTAACATTACCTTGTAGACTGGCTTACTTGTTTGTGACTTTTTATCCCCAACCAAACTTGACATGAGTCCATTGAGGCTTACTAGTTTGGTGATTCATTGTGATGATCCCAAATGAGAGGAATTAGCTGTTTAAATTGAACTATTTCACTGCTCAGCATCCAATTTTGAATGTGCATTTGGTGACAACTGTCAACTTTTTGATGGTTATGGACCAAAATAGTATATGCGTATTGGCCTTCTTTACTGAAGAAGTCCTTCGAGTTTGGGTAGACATCTTAACTTCATTTGGAGCTTAAACCTTGAGTCAGTATTTTTCTTTTCTGGTGAACAAACTGTAACCTTTTGCTTGATGAATTTTGGTTGATAACATATTGGTGTAGTTAAAGATTAATATGTTTGTTGAAGTATTTTTAAGCTTCAACTTTGTCAAATGTAATAGAGGTGATACGATTTATCACCGTAGTCTTATTATTAGTTGTTAGTTTAAACTATGGGTGAAGTTATTTACATCCATGATGCTGTTCCCTTTGTGTAAATCTACAAACATTTGTAGTTGCTTGATGCTTGAAAACAGCTCTGCAGCTCCTATACTGAAGCTACCTTTTCTCCCTTTTTTTTTGATTCTATACTCTTCCACCTTGATGGCATCCATCTGAATTGTGTTTCTGTAAGCTGTAAATTTATCTAGGCATGCCTGCTAAATTATGTTATCTGAGAAATTAATATGCAAAATGAATATGCAGTCATTTGAATTAGTCAGTAAGTTGCTTGAATGCCTTCTTTTCCATGTTATCCACGGAGCTTGTTGCATTGATTTATAGTTGAACTATCCCCTTTTGGGTTCATTGTCTTAGAATCATGCCTTATTAGTTGTATATACTCGGATATCAAATTTGATTAGTTGTCTAACTTAAGCCCTCTACCCTTTCCCTTTATTTTATGAGCAGCCTCCAAGGGAGAAGGCGTCGTTGGGGAATCAAATTTGCTCTAGACACCGGTGGATTTCCCACTAATGGTAGTCAGGATAATGACATCAATGAGGACTCTCCTGGTCTTGGTCAAACACGGCTTAGTAGGATTTTGATTGCAGCTGGCAGACAGCTGCTAGGAAAGTTAAATTCAGCTAGAAAAAATTTCCCCATGAAGGTTTTCCTTCTTTTACTGGGATTCTACACTGCCAATGCATTAGCAACAATACTTGGTCAGACAGGTGATTGGGATGTATTAGTTGCTGGTATCGTAGTTGCTGCCATTGAGGGAATAGGTATGCTCATGTACAAAAGAACAACATCATCAAGTGCGAGATTGCAATCTTTAATTGTGCTGATCAACTATTGGAAAGCCGGAGTTTGTTTAGGGCTTTTTGTAGATGCTTTCAAATTGGGTAGCTGAAAGATTTTCATGCATTCATTTCTACCAATATAGCAACAATTTCTCTTTACAATATCAACTTGTACTACAACTCCTGTGCTTTTCTTTGATGTTAGCTAGCACTTCAAAATAAAATATGTTGTAAAGCTATTTAGTTTGTAAATTGACTAGAAACTCAATATATCAATTTTAAATTCATTGTTTTCGTCTTTGTTTGTTAAATAATTTGTGAATTTTGAGGATGATGATACATAGATTAATTGCTGGCTGATAAGTGTATGATGTAGCTTCGATTCGCCGATTACTTCGCATCTATGACCAATCTCATGTCTGAGGGCTGAGACTCAACAATGGCAGCTCAGAAACAAGTTTGAATGCTTACGAACTCAAAATAAATTAGAATTGTGCTGGTTTTTGTAAATTTTCAAGAACCATCATCATTATAATACACGGTTTGATCCAGCCCATAGAAGCTTTGATCAAGGTATGGGGGCAGATGGACGACATTAGACCATACCTTAATTAAAGAAAATAAGAAAGTTGCGGCCAGTGAGACTTTCGGCTAATTTCCTAGGATCTTACTTCCAAAGCGCCAGTGACAAAAACTCAAGATTCAATCAAGAATAAAAAGAACATATTATTAGAGATTTTGAAATTATTGAAATGAAACATAATACTTAGAACAAAGTATTCCCCTATATTCTTTATATTTGCAATGACAATTTACAAAATTTCATCAGTGGCTTTCTCCACTAGACTTCGGTGAGAACTTCCAAAAGCAATCCCTTTTCACTTCAATCAAACACCACAGCACAGAATGCTGATGATGATTTACTAACCCTTGAATTGCCTTCTATTCTTCCCCTTCTTCCTGCGGAAAAAATAGGAGTTATCGTAGACAGAAAGCCGAAGTATTACAGCAACATTTGAATGCGGAAAAATATGATATCAAATCCGGGTAACCATTGCAAAAATATGGATCATAACAAGTGAAGGAATCTTGTACCCTATGGTTATAAGTTGTGAACAAGGAATCTTGTTCGTTAAGGGTATGTTTGCCAAATGGTTTTTTTCGTTGGTTTTTGGATTATGACTTGTATATTGGTCAAACAGACAAAAAATGTTATTAAATGACCTAAACCAGTTGAACGGTGACTTTTAAGCAAAAAAAAAAAACAAACAAAAAGCTTTAATGGCCTACGGATAGCATTTTCGTTGGTTTTGCTTGTTAACCCACTTTTTCTCTTACAAAAACCAATAACCAACAGCCAACAATTAATATTTACCAAACATCTGTATAATAGCTGGCTTAAACAACTAGCTTAAAACTAGCAAATCATGTAATTCTTCATCCAGTGTAGTTTGTCAAACAGATACCTAAGACATGTATATCGGAGAATGATGATCTGCAAATCATAATCAGAAACTCGACCAATGCAACAGTAGTTGCCAAAATTGTCATAATCCCTACTAACATTGTAATTAAGCAAAGTTAAAGATAGAAATCATACTTTGCTGAGAGCTCATCCAATTCATCCATGGATGTTGCCCCTTTGCCACCACCAAAAGCCACTTCATCCATGCTTTGACCACGTCGTCTGTAGTTGCCACCCGATGCAAGAAAACCAGGGCAAGGCCTATAAGCCTTTATTGGCCACCAACCAAAACCGGGGACTGTAGCAATTCCACCTTGGATCCGGCCATCACCATTGCAACCTCTTTCTATCTCCTCTCTTCCACAAGCCTTACAACCACTATACATACACAATGACAATAAGATGAAAGCAAATGTACACAAACACCACATTCTGATGCAAATAAGCCTTAATAGAGAGATTCCAAACAGAGATATTCAACAATACAACCCATTTCTTTTGGAACTATGGAGTATTGACAATACAATCACTACATATTGCCATATGCAATAATTTTGGAGCATAATCCAACAAAATCATCTTATTTGGTTTATAAGACTGTTTGGTCAGATATAATATCCTCTACCCAGGGGCGGATTTAGACCATAACAATGCTGTCACTTGACAGCATTTGGTCTTGGCAGAGTTGGTTATATAGCTCATCTTTCACCTAGTTGACCAGTGTTCGAACCCTTTATAATGCGAAGTTTTTTTTAGCTTGAATTCATTGACATCATTTGATTTTAGTCTGGATTCGCCACTGCCTCTACCATGTCAAATTCACAAAGAGGGGAAAATTTTCTATCCCAATTCTTAACCTTCATCCTTCTCTCCACCCTGCCATACCAATTTTAATGTTGTTTTTCCACCCAACTTATGCACTGCAGTGCTCAAAGTAAGTAATTACTCAAAATTATAAATCAAAACCCAAAAATCAACAAATATAAAACCCCATGTTCCTAATTTCCTCAACAATTCCTAAAAGAATAATCAAATAAACACACAATAACCCAATACTCTAATCTAATTAATAAAGTAGGAAACATCAGCTTATTATCATGAAAGACAAGTATATAGAAACAAAAAAACTTAAGAAAACATGAAACAGTAATAAAAAGTACCTAAAATTCAAAGGAAAAGCATCAAGTTCACTGTTATCATCATCAAAAGATTCAGAAATTGAAGAGGGTGGTGGTGGAGAATCTTTTTGTTCATCAACAACAGATGAAGAGGAAGAAGTTGACGAAGACAAACAGATAAAAGGGGAAACTTTATTATGTAGGTGGGTAGATTTCAACTGTAAAAATTGAGAAGAAGAATTAGAGTGATGATTATTGAAGAAGAAGAGGGATGGAGAAGGTGATGAACATACAAATGTCTTCATTTTTTGTTCTCTCCACACTCCAACACACACACACTCTCCACACTCCTTACTCCTTACTCCTTACTCCTTTGTTGTGGTCTAGTGGTTGAGGTTTGAGAGAACGCAAAAAGATAAAAGTTTTTCAGAAAAAAAAAAAGGTCCTACCGAGACTTGAACTCGGGCTATCGGATTCAGAGTCCGATGTCCTAACCACTAGACCATAGAACCACATGTTATAGACTTTTTCTGACTTTAATTTAATTACAATACTTTACGTAATTTTTATTTGTTTCGGATACATTGTCGTACTTCTATTAGAAATGCTAGATTTATTTGAAATATAAGGCTAAATATACTATATAAATAAAAAATTATGAATTTAATTTTATTAATAGTTTTTTATAATTTAAGGTTAAAAGACATTAATTATTTGAATAAATAAATTGAAATGTAGTAAAAGTGAAAAAATATGCTGGATTATTGAATGTAGTAAAAGTAAAAATAAATAATTGAAAATGTGAATATATTAGTTTTTTTTGAAAAATTGACATTAATAATTCAATCTTTCACTCATCCGCTACGAATAATATTACATTTGGATTATCAACCTTTGTGCTAAATTTGCCCACAGCATACCATATTACTAACAATAGGTAATATTAGAGTATACTGCTAGCAAACTAAAATAAAGGTTGAATTATTCACGGCGAATTAAGGGCAAACATTGAATTATTAGAAAATAATCAAAAGATTGGGTTATTCATAGCGGATGAGCAAAAGATTTAATTATTAATATCAAATTTTCCTTTTTTATTAGAATCTTGTTGATAAATTTTTTTAAAAGTAATATAATTATTTATAAAATGACTGCTCGCTGCATCAACATTTAAGTTAATAATAATGACAACAAATCTCTAAATTTTGTTGAGCTTGAATTTAATTATACAAACTCGTGGATTTATAGAGAAAATTACGTTAATTAGCCCTCTTTGAAGTTGAATCCTTTTAGTCCTAGACAACTCAATTTTAAATGTATGATGAGTTAAAAGTAAATATAATTATTTATAAAACGAGTTTACTTGCTCCACAATACGTGAGAAAGTGGGTAGCCAATACTGCTTGAGTTTCCGCTAGAGCTGTTGATGTGCGGGATTGGGCGGGTAGCGGACCGGGTAACACCTAAAAATTCTACCCGCGGGCTCAAATATTCAAAAGTCCGATGCGGGCATATTTTTTTGTCGCTACCCGCCCATTTTTAAAGCGGACGGGACCCTCGCTAGGCGGGTATTTTTATATAAAAATTAAAATCATAAATAATATTACAAAGTTATGTTTTTATAAGAACAAACAAAATATAATACATTATCTAAAATACTCTAGATATATATAAAGGCTCAAAATACTCAAATTACATGAATATTGAATATAAACGGTGGAGTCGGCTACTTGTTCGAACATAGTCGACTACTTAAGTACTTTGAAGGTTAAGAATATCGAATGTAAATAGTAGAATTCGAAACTTTATTAAAGTCAAAAAGAAGTAAACCTTAAGACTAGTAGAAGAGTAATAAACTAAGTTGGGTATGAGTCATGTAATAGTATAGTTAAATAATTAATAGAAATAATTATTTAATAAATAATACTCCCTCCTATTCTACCCATTAGTCCCATTGATTTTTTTTTCACTATTCACTCATCACTCTTAATTTGTATTTTATTCTTAATCTATATGTTAAAATATAGTCATGTGGGATTTTGTTTGATTCGTCTTAATATAAAGATTATTAATATCTACTTTTTATAATTTTTAATTAAAAACAATTAGAGATATTAAGGGTTAAAATGTTGTCTCGGCAAGTGTGAAAAAATCAAATGGGACTAATGGGTTGAATAGGAGGGAGTATATTAAACTAAGCGGGCGGACGGGTATACCTGCGGGTATTTTTTTGGTGTCGCTACCTGCCCGTTTATCTTGGCGGGCGGGTATTACCCGTCCAAACTTTAAATTTTTTTGAAAAACGTTGTCCATGCCCACCCATTTTTCGAGCCGGATGGGCTGGGCCTGGCTGGTAGGCCGCCCATGAACAACTCTAGTTTCCGCCAATAGAATCTTAGAGCCAATCTGAATTTTACTCAACAATAACCCTTCCAAATTCAGTCTTAACAACTAATCTTAAAACTATATTTCAAACTATGGTTTTAATAGCTATTTACAGGTTGGACTGTGGTTTCCGCCAACAAAAGTATCGATTCGTCCCTACCTGAAACTGTTTTATATATCTTTTTAGTAGATATATTGTTCAATCGTGGTAACATACAAAGGCTTCAAAGTATTCCCAAAGCTAAAAAGGAATAGAAAACATTCTCATTTACGTCTTATGGTGTAGTCTTCAGAATCCCAACGTAAATCTTTGATCTGCCATCTATGGAGGGATTAGGGATAGGTCAACACGAAAATTGGCGAGAATGAAAAAGAACATTAATAAAAATTGGAAGGGCGAAGAAATAAATACGACATTCTCAAAGATGCCTTCGTGAAACAGCAGCCAAAACTTGAGGGTAATAATAAAATCATTGGGTCATTCAAATGGACACAATTACTTCCCAACTGATTCCTCTCTGAAGATAAATGATTCTGTATTCTTTTTCCAGTTTCTACTATATTCATAATTATTAGCTCTTTTCTACCTGACTTTACTTATGCATGCATAATCTGTTGGTCCACATCTTCGTCAGCCAGCATCACCGAGCAGTGATGATGAACCATGAACCACCTCCCATCCTGATTCTCAAACACATTAGTCACGTTGTATGGACCGGCATTCATGTCAACGAAGGTTTTCATGGTAACCCAAGCCATGTCAGTTAGAACTCTAGCCCGCACATCACGAATCTGGAAGCCACCTGCTTGTTGCTCCCAGTTAAACGCCATCTGCCAACTACCCATTACTGCGTTATATCTGGCACAAGATAAAAGAATATATCAGCTTCCCGTAAAAACTGAATACCATATAAGAGTGTACACCAGAACCTTTCAATTCGCAATGTTTATCCAAAGCCCAATGTACAAAAATATAGTTACAGATATGTTAATCAAAGAACTAAGTATTTTTTACTCGTAACATACAACCAAGCAAATTTTAAGACAGATATCATGTACACATCTGTTTTACAATGAGCCAAATTAGGATATACATCAAGCGAATTTTTTTTTGTGGTGATAAATATCACCATGGAGATCCCAAAAAGCGAATTGGAAATGATGGAAGGATAGACCACAACATGGCAGCTTGCCAACATATTTTATCAACAAATACCACAGCTAGAGAAAAACAACAAACCCAATGATGAAAAATTCATCTCTTCAGACCCTTCGTGGTATGAGGCATAACTAATGGCAAGAGGAAAACAACCATTATAGAGTTTGACCACCTTAGTACCAATATATTACAGTCTGACGGTCGTAGTATCATAGAGATATTCTTCTGGACTTTTAATCACTAAAACTGAACTGTGGCCATTTATTGTATCATATATATATATATATATATACATGATAGAATAAGTTCTTTTGAAGATGGATCTAGCACAGATATTCAAGGAAAACATACAGTTTTTAATATTTTTTAATGAACAAATGTTCGAAAATACAAGTATAATTTGACCAAAGGAGACAACAAAAAAACTAACAAGAAGAAAAGAAATTTAATCTCCAGTAAAAATAGCATTAGCGAAAGTGATCAACAAAAGGATATAATTCACAGATGATAGACTTTAACACACATCAAACCTCATGAAAGCTTGATAAGACCATATATGAAAAGAACAAAAAATGAGATAAAATGTTAAAGGTTTGGGTCCCCTCTGCCTGAAAATACGAAAATTTTGTTTTTGATTTCGTTTCCTTGACTGTAAAAGAGAAGAAAGGTTTGGAAAAGAATCAAGAGAATAGCTAATATAGCATAAAACAGATCCAAGTAAAGAAAGTATGAAGGAAAATCCGACATGCTGCCTTGATCTTTCTTTGCGTCGAACATGTCATATGACTTCGCTAATCTCCTCGCAAATCGAAAATCGGTTATGGGCTTATTTCTTTTTGCCATTTTGAGCGAATTGCAAATTCAAAAGGCGAATTAGCTAGCGAACTATCTTCACTGGTAACGGCAACAACCGGGAAAAGAAAATTCCTATTCTATTTACCGGGAAGAAAGTACCAAATGAGACCAATATTATACAAAATTACCTTATTGTCAAAGCATTTTAAAAATTAATATATGTATCTAACATTCTAACAGGGAATAATTTTATATACGGAAGTTTAATCATTAAGAATCATTATAACTTTTACACATACATTCCACTAAACCAATCCTATTATGTGAGGCTCCCACCTCAAATCCCTCGTAAAAAGAAGACGATATAATTTGGTATGAAATGCTACTCATATGAAGAATTTGACACAGCAAACTAAATAGAGATTCAGAGATGATCTATAAACCCACATCAAATTCAATGACAACTTAGTCATGTGCGTCTAATTTAATTTAATTTCTCAACAACATATCCAAAGTCAAGAGTCAAGACACACTTACAGGTGCACAACTTAACCGTCGATATTTGTTAGCAAATAAGCAGTTCCAGGACAGCACATAAATAAGCAAACAAGGGTAGAGGGAGTAGCAGTTATACAATATACAAGTACATCAGATTTACAATTAAAAAGAAGGTAGACATCATACCCTGTAAAGAGCTCTCCTGAAGCATGAATACATTTCACATAGTCAGCATTAAGCCAGAAACGACTCATTGCTGGTAGTGATCTATCCCTGATGATATTAAAGAATTCTGCATTAATATTCACAATTGCCCTTGTAGCTGCATAGTAAGCCTTCCAACCATTAGCTGGTCTGACACTGTCTTGTTCCAGAGTAAAATCCTAAAAGATACCATAAAGGTGAATCAAGTATGTCAAGATTAGAATATGAAAAATGCTAAAATACCTGGGAAGAAATCATAAGGACAAAAAGATCATGTACGGGATCCATTTTAGAGGGGGGCAAAGAACTCTCAAGTCTCAACAGTTAAACAAAAATCAACTACAACAGTTTTCCTAGGTTCATGCTTCTGAAGCTTGAAAAGAAGCATCAAATACACATACATATCTAATCAGAAAAAATTCATAGTAGCATACACAACAATATCCTTATAGGCTATAAACAACCAAGGAGAAACTTATCAAGCTTCACATAAAATCTTCAGATACATGGCTGAAAGGTGATCCGTGAAAAGCAAACATTTTACATCTCAAAGAGCAGAATGGAACTCTATTTTCCAATAAATGTTTCATTGTATCTTTAGAAGGCACCCCATAAGCATGACATGACATCAGTCACATAACTTTTATTTTTACATACACTACTTTATACTAGTATATTATAATCAAATTCAAGTCATCCAGAAAGCAGGCAGCAGGCTATAAGTTGCAGTTAATGGACATATCAATATTGCATTGAAGTAAATTGAATAGTTTTCCTCAAATCTTTCTTCTGTCTATGCTACTCAACACTTTAACATAGCAATAAATAAATAAACAAATAAATAAATAGATAAATATAGAATACATCAAGAGTTCAAGACAATATCATACCATCTCTTTTCTAGTTCAACAAATGTCAAAGAGACAATCGTATAAACCAAATCACCAACAGACATTCATCCTAAACCAAATTAGTTAAGAAAACAGATTGCAACTCTTTGTCTGGACAAGAGAACAAAAAAGTGAAATCATCTGCAAGGCATACTCCATACTACTCAGGTACCAACAGCTTTGTTTGCACTGTTTTAACAAGTGGCATATTCCAACATTTCAAGATGCAAATTCTAATGAAGTAGTCATCATGGCTAGCTTGCCGGGGTTAAAAAGAACAAGCAGGTTAATGCAAAGGGGTTCAAACGCATATTCTAAGCACAAGAAAAAATAAAGAACCACACATATCACATCAAAAAATTGGAAAGTAAGCCGTTCATCCCTTTGAGTTTGCCTCCGAGCCTCCGACACATTAAAAATCTCACACATGAAAGGAGAAGGGACCAAACTGAAGGGGACAGAGAGAACAACAAATACAGCTCACTGAAGCAACAAGCAAAAATTGCTATTCGTTCAATACAGTATGCTGTGTGCCCTATAAAAGGTTCCCTTTAGGGGTAAAAACATAAAACAGAACATATTAGCAAGAAGTAAAGCCCGTTGAGAATGCCTAAACACTCTCTTGAGTATCGAGTAAAATGTAAAACAGAACATATTAGCAAGAAGTAAAGCCCGTCCAATGAAATATACCAACTTGTCAACTTGTAAGCAATAAAGCACCTAGATTGAACACTAAAAACACTGAATGAGTGGCAACCCAGCTCTCCGAATCAGAAAATTAAAAATAATAACATCAAAAAACCGCACTCTTAAGGGCTTTCCATTCAAAACTCCAAAATGTTGTCAAATCTTGTGACTAATTCTGAGTATCATTTTTCCTATACATCAGGACCTGCTCAATGACTCAGCACACAATGCACCTATATACAACCCCAAACACTCAAGAACTCCTATTTAAAATCAATTACACATTCATTCATAACTTATTAATAACTACACCGAATGGCAGCCTTTTTATCTACAAGACTACAACTATTTTTCCTATTCATTCCTCCAGAAATTTAGTCAAGTTTTAATGACTAGACTAACTGAAACCAAAATTTTTATACAATTACCAGCAACAATATTCCAATCGAATCACCAATTGCTATACAAAACCGCCAAGAATACCCCAAAATCATAACAACAACATTTTCAGTCAAATGCTGATGAACAGAAGTATAATTGGTAACAAAATTTACACAATTTTCATCAACGCCGTGAAGGAAAAGGACTTAATTAGACAAGAAAGAATCATGTAATTCCAACTACATCACCAACCCACTGATTAGCATCTTCACTGTTTATGTATAACCTTATAAATTTGTGGATCAATATCTAACTTCATAAAATCAGCAAAGATATACCTTATGATAGAGAGCTTTCCAAGCATTATCATCATTAGCAGCTTTCCGCATAAGCGAATTCGTCATTGAAAGCCGGCAAAGGCTAGGATAATCCAAATAGCTGAGCGCATGCGTCGTAATTTCAGGTACCAATTGCTCCATCATTGAAGCACCGGTCTGCTTCTCCGCCGCCGCAACTAACGACGGCATTTCTCCTCCGTTCGCCGCCGCCAAACCGACACCGTTACAGTCGGAACTACTACTATTAATAATATCCTTCGATTGTCTCTCCGTCGTGAAAACCGTTGTTCTTCTCCTACCACCTCTCAACGACTGAGAGGAGGAGGGAGAAAATCGAACAACGACAACAGCGAAGATAGAGAAAAATAAAGTTACAGCGATAACTACAATGAAGGAATGCCATGATATAAAGGATAATACGGCAACCTCCATTGATAAGACATTAAAGCCTCAATGTACATATAAAAAACCCTAGAAAATAAAAATTAGTGCAAAAAATCGTCGTTTTTTACAGAAAATTTGAGCGAAGATAACTTCGATTTCTTCAATAATTCGAAGAATTACGGGATTGAAAACGTCGATGAAATGAAAAAACCAGAAATCTTTCGCTAATTCAAGGGACAAGGAGGATTTGCAAGGGAGAGAGAAAATGTGAAGGATTTGTATGATAATAACTGAATAATCCAAACATTAATTTTCAAGGTGTTAAAAATTGTAATTTTAATCAAATTGGAGGACTATTTATGTAATTTCGGATTTTGAAGCTTTAAAGTGACGTCATTTTGGGAAGATCTGTTTTTGGTATTTTCACCATTTTGACTTTGGAGTCAAAGTCTAACTCAGGGTAATTAAGTTAAGTAATCAAGGGGTATATTAAAAAAAAAAAAAATCAAGGGGTAAATATCATTTTAAAAATTAGATTTTGTATCAATTAAAAATAAAATATTAATATAAAATATTTTTTAAAATAAACTCTAATTATTTAGTTTTCTAATTGATCAAAAAAATATTGAGGGTGTTTGGCAAATAGCCGATAGCTGGTAGCTGATAGCTAATTGAGGTGGCTGATTTGACGAATTGATTTTATTAACTGGTTTGACCAGCTGATTTTGAAACCACTGGTTTGACGAATTGATTTTATTATGTATTTTTCATAATTTTTTATTATGTATATATATAGAGATAACGAGGTTTAAAATTTACATTGTACAAAAAGTAAATGGGAAGAACAAAAAGAAACAGAGGGGTATAAGACTTAAACAGTGGCAGAATTTGAGGATTTCGGTCAAGATTTCAATGGCATAGCAAAAATTCACAACAATGTTTATGATTTTCTCATATTTGCGCGAGTTTTGATTTTAAAACGTTGTTATATATCTTCTTAAGTGTAAAATACTCTAATATATCGTTACACATATTATAGTACTATAACATAACGAACCATAAATACGACCTTTGTTAACAAAGCTAAAAATATTGGTTCATCTGAAACTACCTCTCCTTTACGAGTTTCTCTGCCATTCTGCACTTATTCAGACAAACATAATAATCAATCTGATTCGGTTCTCACATATGCATGATGAGCATATGTAATCTCGAGAGAACTAAGTAATAATCAATCTGATTCGGTTCTCACTTATTCAGACAAAATGACCAGCTGATTTTGAAACCGCTGCTATAAGCAGCTTGTTCAAAAACAGCTTATTCGTATCAACAAGCAGTTTCAACCAGCTAATTCACCAAACACTATCTTTAGTTGGTTTGACCACTCAACCCTCTATTTATATCCAAATAAACTAAAATTGCTCAATAAGCTAATTTGCCAAACACCCCAATATATAATGTAAACATAAGTTGGTCATCTTGATTAGCTATTTTGGTATATAACAAAAGTTAATAAATAGTATGACAATTTTCATTAACAAGTTTCCATTTACGAGTATGATGTTAAAATAAAGTTACACACCTCTCTTCAAAAAAAAATACAATATATTAGATGTTGATAGACTTGATCGAAATCATTCTAAGATCTGACTGAAAGTTAGCGGATCATATCCAAAATTTTAATGCGATTAAAAATAAATTAGACTAAAAATGACTTGACACAAAAAAGACTCAACTAAAAATAATCGACTTAAAATTAAGTTGATCGTCTAGGTGTTGAGTATTAATATAAGCATATATGTTATATAATACTATTATGAAAATGTTTTTTTTTGCAAATACATTTTTTTATTTTTGCAAAATACTTTTACAAATTTGAACAACAAACAAATTATCATCTGACTTCTAGTTACTTATTTTAATTCTTTGGAAAATTGATATTAGAATCAAATTATAGAAATGCTTCTTTGCTAAATACTTCACAGAAATTATGTTCTTACTTCTTAGCACCAATATGAATAGACTCTTGTAGGTTGTAAGTAATGATAAAACATTTATGCCACATCATTTATTTAATTTTTATTTGCAATCATCAATAGCATCTAAATGTAGGAGTATCATGTGAATATACGTTTTCAGTCACGATCGGTAATACTCAATAATGATTACAGAACAATTTTACAATCAATATAGATGATTTTACCGTAATCAAAGTCTATTTTAGGTTATAGTACACCCAAAACTATTACAATAAAGTTGCCATATAGTGAAGTCGGATGACGGAATGTGAATGTGATGTTGAGTTGTTGACACTATGAGAAAGCCTCAAACATGCATATCCACACAAGCAGAGAAACTTATCAACAATGGAGGTCCAACAATCTCATGCATAAAAAGTAAATCTTAGCCTAAGTGGGGATTAAAAAAAAGGATCATTTATTCAAAAAGCTGAAAATAATCCATGAAAATTACTCCTACAAAACATAATGCTATTCTACCTAATACATCTCTGCCCCAACATAAGGGGCAGGAAGCAGTATGAGCTATGGGCCCTATGGCACTGACTAACTCGCCGCCTTGACATTCTTCAGTGAAGGTGAAAAATGGTGCAATGTTCGACTAAATCAATGTTATTAACATCGTGATGCCACTGCTAAGGAGTATCAACAACCAGCCTCTATTTGTTCGGGAGACATTGTTGCCTCGAGAAGGTCCAAACGAGAGCAAAATCCGCTTGGAGACGAGCTTGAGGAATGCTATACACAAGAAGCAGAAGCTCACTAATAAAACAGCTAGCTCCTTGTTCTGTAGACTTGCCTGGTCCTTCTCTATGTTTTCCATAAGAGATCTGCGTTCGAGAGGACAGTGTTAGATGATAGGAACTGAGCAGAAGTCATTAAATCATCCATAAGCATGAATTGTACTATCTCCGTCCCACAGGCAAAAAATTGTAAATGCTCATTAAATCAGATGCACTTCTTATTCATGGGAAGTTGCGCATGACGTTTGCTACCAAGGGTCAATCAGAAAGAACCTCATCATTATCACTAACAAGAGTACGATTGCATACATCCAATCCAACCCCCCAAAATCTCACTTACACGAGAACCATGTTATGGCTTTGGGTGTAACGGTATAGAATGTACTATCACAATTCACATTAGATGCTTTTCTCTCAAATTTCAATTTCTTTTATTGTCTGTTGGGATGGTTTATCCCACATCGACAGATTAAAGATGGTGTGCACACTTTATAAGTTATTGGAGCCTTCTTCCCATCGCCATATGGTTTTTGGGATGACATACATGCTTATGAAGTGTGTGCACCGTGTTTCCCTGATAATATGCTGGCATTCACAATAAGTCCATCCAAATTTAACAAAATATCAATGTGATGCCATGACATAAAGTAAACCAGTTGGCAGGAGTTAGTTACAGAAGAAAAGCAGCAAACTGGAAAGGCCACTGACCTAAGGATCTTATTTTCGTCAACCAACTCTTCAACTTGCGAGGAGAAGACCGCCTTCCATATCTCGGTGTCTTCCCTTTGCTTGTCCTGTAAAAGGGAAACTTATTCAACATCTTTAGAAATTAAAATTCAGGGAACAGGTTGAGTATATTCTAAAGAACAAGCGAAAAAATACCGTTTCTTCCTTCCACTCAGTTAGTTCTTTGATTGCATTTCTTTCATCGTCTAGCAATGAAGTAACTTTAGACATTTCTTTGTTGATTTCAGGGACAATATCGCCTTGTTTCTGGTCTAACTCCTTGAGATACTCTTCCAAAACAGACAAGTTCACTTCCACCGATCTCACCTTCTGCATCAAAATCTTTAGTACAGTGTCTCCGGGAATTCTACTATTCGACTTCCCCACCACAGGATCAGGGATCTTGTTCGTTCCCGGACTCTTACTCGCATCTGTATTTGCCTTTTGCTCTTCCCTACTTCCATTTATACTTTCACTACCGTTATTCCCATTACCTGTAATGTTTTGAGGCCTGGCAGATTGTGCACCTGTAGCATTAGCCTTTGATAGTTGCTCGCTATGAACAGATCTGCCAGACGACACCATTAGATCTTCAAGCATCCGTTCAATAGCATCCACACCGTAAACCTCCAAGACACTCAACGTGCAGAAATGTTCTGAGCCATAATGACTGATCAAACTCAGGTTCAAGTAAGTAACCCATTTGGGTTCAGGCAGAACAAAGGTCTGTGCTTGCTTAACATTAGCAGCAACAAATTTTCCCATAAAAGACCATGCATCAGTCGGGTAAGCCAAGCTTCCCCGCAATTCGAACTCCTTGAAATTCGAGGAGTAGTACTCAAAATTTGCGATCTTGACAGAATCTACCAATGTCTCCTCTGCAAGCTCAACCACAACGAACTTATCTGACACAGAACACGGGTTTATAAGATACTTATCGTGATCCTTCCCCAAAATGTTGCTTGCCCCTTTTGCTACCTTATTATGAGCCACGACTTTAGCACCTTTAGCAGCCGAAGCATAATTATAAGGAGTTCCATCCGGTTCCATCCGATGAAAAACATTAGCTCGTTCATCAGAGGAGACTAGCCCTTTTCCGGGTATAGATGTGTTTTGCGTTACATCGATTTTCAAATAGGCGGAATCCATATCCCTCTCGTGTTGATAGTCCTCTAGTTTGCTGATTCTTTTATCTATTCGACAAGGCATTTCGCACACTAACTGAGTGTATCCTAATTTTAATATGTGAAAGACCAATTCGTCCAAACCTTTATGCCTACAAACCGAGCAACTAGCATTTGACGAGCCTAGCCTTTGAACGGTAGAAATGTTGATGTTTATTGATGTATTATCCTTCGACAAGTCGTATGAGAAGTTATCAAGAGTAATGTTGCGAACATTTGGATTTCCGTTGCCTACAAGCTTACCATCGGATAACAAGCTTCTATAATTAGGAAAGTGATGAGTTTCTGGACAATAAAATGAACTTGGGTCAGCTTCTTTAGCTCAATTGAAACAAGCTACCCAGGAATACTTCTATATACCACATTGAAGCATCAAGCTTAAGCTACAACAAATTCAAATAGGTAATTATGCAATTACACAGTAAAATATAACCAGTAGAAAGCAAAAGGTTCAACATTTTTACACAAACAATATGGGAGAATCGATAAATTTGTCATTCAGCTTTGTACACAATATAAACTGTTTTTAAACAAACTGCTCAAACACCCTGTCAACTACCAGCTATTAGCCTATTACTCGACCTCAATTAACATGTGGATTATTTTCCAATAAAAAGAAGCTGATCAAACTAATAAATCAAATCAATTGGTCAAATCAGCCTATCAGCTACCGGCTTTTAATCGTTTGTCAAACACCCAACCATTCTAATTTCTCTAATAACAAGTGGGTTATTTACTTATTTTCCAACAAAAAGGATCAATATTGACCAAAACGCCAAATTAACAAAATATAAGATAGAAATCAAATAAACAAACACAAACCCAGAAAACAAAATCAAAAGGGTACATAAAAATTGAAAAAAAAAAAAGAAAAAATTACCTCCATTTCCATTTCCGAGACAAACCTCAAAATAGAACGAGATAACAAAGCACCAACTTAATGAAAGACAAAGTTCATAAAAGCTTATATTGTTATTGTTGTTGTTGTTGTCACTCCTTTTATCTTCATTATCAACCTTGTTATTCTCATTATTCTTCTTCTTTTTGTTGTTGTAACATCCAAATACTTGACCATTTCTATGACTTGAATGAATACTACGTCGTTTTACATTATACCCTCCACCATTTTTAGCTTTCTTCATACTTCATCCGTCCAATACTTGGAAAAAATTTGTGATTTAAGATAAAATTCTAGTTATTTCAAATGGTATTGTCAATTGTTAGAGGGGAAAAACTAAGGGAAGAAATAGAGAGGAGGAGAGTTAAAGCCTAAAAAGGGATGAATATAAGTTCAAAAAGGATAATTCAAAAAAAAAAAAAAGTTCAAAAAGGACAAAAAAAAAATCAAGATTTTGTATTTTTTGTATTATCTTTTTGGTATTGAATAGTCATTTGGATATGTTTTGTCGTTTTGGATCTGTTTTAGACTTGTGGAATTGCGTTCTACATGTCTTAGTGAATATTATTTGTGGTTATTATTTGTGGTTATTAGTTTTCTCCAACATCCTCGGACTCTCTAGTGGTTATTATTTGTGGCGAGGTCATTTATTTCAATGGCTAAGAACATTTGGTATATATATATTAGTGAATATTATATGGAGTATATTTTTATTTAAGGAAAATGATATTTATAGTCATTGTGTATAAAAAGATAAATTGAGATATAAATTATATTTTATTAGTTTTTACATTTAAAATATGTGTGTTAGATTGTTAAGAATAAAGAGTTTTTATTTTGAAGATAAAGAATAAAGAGTTTAAATGAAGTGAATTGAATGAAACTAAGTAAATAAGACTTAATAATCTAATGTAAAATAATTTTGTAGAGAACAATGCCTAAAAATATACAATATCCTAACAATCGAAAAAAAATATGTGGGAACAGTCATATAATTTTTGTAGGTTTTTTGTAGGTTTTATTTAGATTAGTAAACAAATTACAAATATTAACTACTCCTTTCATTTCTCATTGAAGTAATTTTATGCTATGTTTGAGAATGATAATTTCATTTAACAATATAAATTTGACACAGATATAATGTTTGGCAAATAAATAATTCAAATTTAGATTTTGTTACAAAAAGTGGTGAAAGATAGAGATTTGAAAAAAGGTATGAAAAATTGTGAAATTGTAATATTAAATGAAAAGAGAATAAATTGTATTGATAATATTAAAAAGTGTATGGATGTATAGTTAAGTTTTAAAAAAGTATTAGTAAGATAAGTAAAATCCCGTATTTTACTTTAATTAATTTATTAAAGTATAAACCAGTACAGATTAAGGGGTAAGAAAATATACACATCCTTAACATAACAAAAAAGTCGTTTTTTATTGACTCCTAATATTTAGAATATAAATATAAATGAATTTTTTGTGTAAAAAATAAACTACTCTATTTGTCTGTTCGAATGTGTTGTCAATTTAAAAAATAAAATGAGAGCTTTATGTATTTGTAGTAGCAGACGGGTATACAAACCTTCAATATAGAACATTGGGCCAAGAATCCCTGTACAATCAAAACTCAATACATAGCAGCTTACATTTTCATGTCAAAATTTCAAACATGCATTTCATTTGAGAGTCGTACGAATGACAACTTCGCATGCATATCCGCTTTCTACCTCGTCTCCAACAAGTTCGGTGCAGTTCAATTTTATCAAAAACACGAGCATCCGGCTTTGAATATGTTGTTTAGTAGGTTGATCGATGACGTATTGAAAATCACACCAATTCACCATTTGATGAAGTTGCCAAAGCATGCTCTAGTTCATAACCGTTCTCCTCACCGAAGAATGGAAGGCTACCGGGATTTTCCTCCTCTAAGAGAAGGCTTATTGGTGTTTCAGGAGGGTATTTATCGAGGATAAAATCGATTTCTGCTCCACTGATCTCTTTTTGATTAAGTAAAACCTGAAAATAGCACACTAGGGATCAAAACGTGGGCATGATCGCACTAATAGTCATCATGTGTTCAAAAGGTTCTACTTCTCACGGCAAGTAACTCAATTGAGGGTTTCTATATACGGTGTACACAACACACACGCTGAAGGTCCATGAAAGAAAAAGTTGCTCGGATTGGCTTTTTGACTTGTTAGTCAATTTTTCTTTAATACAGAGTCAACAACCAATAACTAATTTACCATATAATTCTTAACAGTTGACTTTTCCAGCTAGCTTCTTAATCCAACAAAAGCAGTCAACTCTTTCAGTAGATCAAAAAGTCAACTACAAAAGCCCACAACAAACAGCCATTTGCCAAACAAATAATAATCGTGACAAGTTTAGTATATAACATAAAAATCAACATGCCACGAGAGTTTTATAGAGAAAGGGACGGACCTTCACAGATTTAAGCAAAGCTGCACGGTGCTGCCTAAGCAGCGAAACAGTTTTTCCATACGTCTTCCGTAACAACTCTTCAGTCCTTTTCGCAATTTGATCATCCAAATTAAAATTAACTGGGGGTTCGGTAAGGTCATAGTCATCATATAATGATCCCTCAAAGTCCAGCCTCGGTCCTACAAACTTAGGTGCTTTCCTCCACTGAGGTGGCTCCCCATGTATGACCATTGGGTTCTCCAGATTCCATCTGACGAATTATAGAAAGGAAATCAATCTAATGGAAGGCAAACATGAAAATTTACAACAATGAATAGATAAAAATGAACCTACATAGTTATTATTTTACGGGCAAGCCAGGTTGCATCAGCAAGATAGTTAACTGATGCCCTTGATGTATCATGTCCATATATTACTTCCTCAGCAGCCCTCCCACCAAGGAATACCTTTGTGGGTAAAATCAGGCAAGACAGAAAAGATCAACAATATACCAAATAGATTTCATCGAAAATAATCGAAAATAACAAAGAAAACCTAAATGAGAAACCTGTAGACGATGTAGCAACTGGGGCCGCCTCTCAAACATGTATGACTCATCATCAAGACGATGATACACGACTTGGGACAATGTCTGCAAAGTAACTCAATTTATGTCAGGATAAATTCTGTAGAAGTACTTCAAAAAGATATCACACATCTTCTCACTTGACAGTAGCAACTAGCAAGACGAGAAAAAAGTAAACAGAGATCAAAGGGTAAAACCGATCACCTGGCCACGTGGGTTGATAGATACCCGATCGCAGCTTTCAACTTTCGCATCTTCAAGTTTTCTTAGCAAGTGAGAAGTTATAGCAGTTCCAACTTCAGTTGTAGCCCGGCGACACTGTCCTTGGTGCCCTAACTCTACGCCAACTCGTTTAGGCCCAATTGTTAGTCGATCCACTGCATCATCAATGTCGGACTGCTCAACTTCTTCATGCCCTTTCCTAGCAGCCACTAAAGCAGCCTCTTGTAGCAACTGGGCCAATCTAGCACCCGTCCACCCTGAACAAGCACACGATAATGTATCCATACTGTGTCAATCACATCTGTAGAGGTCAGCATAACTTGTAGAACATTAATTCTAACAAGACATGTTACAGTCAAATTATATGGATATATAACATAAATATTACAAAAATACATAACATAGATAAATCAGCTTATAATTTTGACTAGCAGAATGACAGACCGTGCATATTACGATTAATTTTAATACTAAACCAGTTAATGACGATAAACATATATTATTGTGGTCAAAGTACTACTCAAGTAAATAAATAGTTTTTACATTCGCTGACAATAAGAGAGTGGGGAAAGAATTTATATACATTATGCAAGGACATTATTAATGATTGAATCAAACCAATAGTCGAAATATTTGATGCATGGTAGCTAATATAAAGCCACGTATTCAAAGTAATGGCTACAGGCTATACTACCGACATTAGATTTTGTATAGAATAAAACTATTGATTTGCATAAGGTGACTACTATATTAAATATACTCCCTCCGTCCGTCCCACTTAATTTGCGTCATTTCTATTTTTGGACAATGGCCCGCCACTTCCTTTTAATCTCATCCATACAATTTAACTCTCTTAATTTCATCCACACAATTTATTCTCTCTCTTCATTTATTACCATTATCTAACCTTTTTCTTAAAAAACATCAACTTTCTCTTGGCATCAAACCAAACAGACAGAGGGAGTAGAATTTTTGGCAGTGCCGTATTACATGGCATGAAATCAAGTAGAAGAATGACATACCAGGTAAGTCCTTTGCATAACTGGACAAATCAACAGAAGACGACAATTTGACTTTTCGAGAATGAACTTTCAGAATGTCTAGTCTTCCTTTTGCATTGGGAGGTTGAACCCTTATCTACATAAGGAAAAAAGTTTAGAAAAGAAACCACGCAAATGTAGAAAAAAAATAAAGAAATTCCAAATAATTTGCTTCCATCCATTCAGCACTGGTCGAAGGCTGAGAAATGTACTGATACATGTTAGTACAAACCTTTCTATCAAAACGGCCAGGTCGAAGGAGTGCAGGATCTAATAAATCTCTTCGATTTGTAGCACCTAGAAAGATGACACCTTTTCCGGTATCAAAACCATCAAGCTCAATTAAAAGCTGATTTAAAGTCGTTTCCCTCTCTTGAGTTGCAGCATTGTACAGACTATCAGTTGAATCACTGAATATTCCTTGACGCCTGATTAGAAACGTACCAAGGGGATTCAAAAAAACTTTCCCATATACATAAGTTTATCAATAAACAACAACGCCAAAGCCTTAATCAAACTAGAAGGAGAAATATTTGATAAATAAAACGATATAAAAACACACACCGGGTAGCTAATGCATCAATTTCATCAATAAATATGACTGATGGCTTATTGACCTGCACAAAGAAAGTATTATTACCACAGTCCACGCAGATTCTCATAGTAAGCAGAAAAGTTCGGAGTATGTTTTGAAAAGATTTTTCCTTCTTATTGCTCCCAGCCCTAAGGAGGCTATACATCAAAGTTCTGAGAATGTTTTTGTGTAGATTTTCCCTTTTTATTGGATAGAAAATTATGTGTTTTACCTTGGCTCTCTTGAATAAATCCCTAATACGTGCAGAACCAACACCAACAAGAACTTCAACGAATTCTGACCCGGCCATTTGGTAAAATGGAACGCCAGCTTCACCAGCAATAGCTTTTGCAACTAGGGTCTGCCAGCCACAAGATTAAAATTTTGTCATCTGGACATTGCAAGTTTCAACAAACGGCAAAAATTAATTCCGATTACCTTTCCACAACCAGGTGGACCTTCCAAAAGGACTCCATGTGGAGGTTTTATACCCAATTTATCAAATAGCTCTGGGTTCTTCAGGTAATTCACCAACTACACGTTATAAAAAGTAACCAATTCAGTAAAAAATTACTACAAAGCTTCAGCTTACAAAATTGGCGAAAATGATGAATATAATTGGTTGTCAAAATCAGTAGATCGGCCTAGTTTCAGTTTCAAAAGAAAGGAGCAATTCCATTAACAGGAGAGAAGACACAAAGCATAAGAGCTAGAACTTTTACCAACAACAACAAGTAGAAATACGAGAGTGTGTTTGCTAATCATATTGTGCATCGTTCAGTAGACACAGAAAAAGCAACTTAGCATCGCTAATCATATTGTGAGTCCCAAAAGATTGGGGTTTGCTAAAACCAATACATATGATTATGCAAGTGAAATTCCTAACAAGCATTATAGTGCAGTTCTGATTCAATACCTCTTGAAGTTCTTCAACTGCTTCTTCAATGCCAGCAACATCAGCAAAAGTGACCCCAGTTGAACCCTACGAGAATTTTCAGTACGTATTGAATGAAAGGACATACAATTAAGAAAAATGAATATCATAAATTACAATCTCAAAGGATACTTACATCGACTCGGGCCTGAGGCTTGGATTGTGAAAAATCAATACCTTGCCATATATCCTACATGATACACAAATCATAATAGTTAGTGTGCAAATATACCAGCTGAAATACAATTAAAAACTCATTGATATCTACATAATATAGAGATTGTAACTTACCCACTTCCTGAAATTTTTTGGCCTTCTTGAAAGAGTAAATCGGACAAGGAGAACCATAGTCAAAAGGACCAGCAGCATTGGTTTTAGTATTTCAAGACTGGCAGATACACCACCAATAGTATAAATTTCTTTCAACTTGGTAATTATCCATCCATCACTAAAAATGTCCGACACGCCCTCTAAAATTGAAAATATGATGCCTTTGGACATTTTGAGGCATGGCTTGACTATAGGCAAGACAACGTATACAGTGGCAGCAAAGACAAAACTAGTCACTGCAAAAACAGCTGAAGCAAGGAAGCTTCCAACAACAGCCGCAGCTGCCGCCATGGCCACAGTAACCATTCCAAATTCCACCATGATTCTCCTTGATATTGAGGACGCAACAGGATTAGGATACTCGGGCACTTTTGCAATTGATGTCTGTAAAACATGGAATCAACAAGAACTCTAAAAATTCATGAGCATTCAAGGCACTACTTCTAATCTGAAATTGTACCACTTGTTTAACTAGAAAATGTTGTATGACAAAAAGGAATAGGCTTTATCTCGTATTTCAGATATCACATATCAATCCAGTATCCCAACAACGTTTAAGGTGTATTCAGCACGGAGCTGTGGAAGATGCATTATACATCTACATTAACAAAATGGGGAGAAAAAAAACTCCTTTAGATAGAGGACATTCAGCACTTATATTCACAAAAACTGGCCAACACATGACAAAAGAAAACACTTAAAAGTTAAAACAAAAGGAACAACCTCTATATGACCCATAATAATGACAATGCTCAGGACATCCTTATGTAACATGATTGGAATTTGTCATAACCAAAGTACACCCCAATGTGATTCCATAACAAAAATCCTAAAGTCCCACGCAATAATAGCTTGCGTTTGACATCAACAATATGCTAACTTGATTATTAAAGCATCATCAAATCTCATAAAAATTGAACCATACTAGCAGAGCTAGTCTATATATGACAGATAAACATTAAAGACTAATAGTTCCACTTATACTTCATGTTTTTACAAGACAGATATCACATAACCCAAGTCCATTTAGAATTACAACAAAACCAATTATAAAACCATAAAATACAGGCAGCTCATCCAGCAACTTAACATTACAGATATTTTATGTATCTAACATGTAAACACAATGTCACAGTTTCAATGATTCCATGGCCTATGTATCAAGAATAGATTCAAGAATGTCTACCGAGGTCATTTGAGTCTCTATTTCATACTGAGGACCAGTATATTCAGCCAAGACCACCTTAGCTTGATCATCACCCAACTGAATTGCCCTGCCACAAAACTGCAAAAAATTATCATCAAAAACATTTAATCTATAATCTAAAACTTATATAAGTAATCAGAATCTCACCATTCATTTCTATGTAAGCTCTTATCTCCCACACTTTCTTTTAGCTCAACAATAAAGTCTCTAATCCCACCCTCGGAATCCAATCCATTAATCTCCTTTAAGACCAACAGTTTCACCTTATCCTTCCTCAAAAAATTCATGAGCTCCTCATAACTCAATTTAGGCAAAGTTTCAAACTTCTTATCAAATTCCTCTTCTTCTGACAAATCCACCCCAAAAATTTGTTCAGGAACATAAAGTTTCCCTTTAAATTCCCTCAAAATATCCTTCAAATAAACATTACCCACCATTTTTTCACCTCCATTTTCCTCAAATTTCTCATTTACCCTCACCTTATCCTTCAAATTTAACCTCCTTAACACCTCTAAACTTCTAAACCCAGTTTTTTTGTTCTTTAATTTTTGCACTTCAGTTGAAGTATACACTTCTCCACCAACTAAAAATCTGGGTTCTACTTGACTAGGGTTTTCCTTCAAAACCCTAGTTACAAAATCTTCACTATTCGCATTTTCTGTATCCCCAACAGAATTACATGAAATTGTAGGTCTTTTACGAGTTAACTTAACTCCATTTGTTAGCAGTTTCAAAGAATTCAGTTGTTGCGTGTGTTTACGAACTCGAATCAAGGTAGTGCCAGATTTGATTAGGTTTTTAATCGGAAATGGTTGATAAACCCTAACAGATAGAAGACTATCTCGTGTGCACATAATGGGGGATTGGAAATTTGAAGTGAACTGGAGTTCATCAAATTTGGATGTAAACTGCAAATTGAGTTCAATTGCTTTCTCTATATGATAATGCTGTGCATTCCTATCTTTGCCATTGTGTCTATTTGTTTTATGGAAATATTAATATTAATATCTAACTTTATATTTAGGAAAAATTATCTTAAATAATTCAATTTTTTAATTATTTTTCTATAATAATTTTATCTATTGATAAACTAAAAATAATCTCAACTTTAAAGAGTATTTGCTTGAGGTAAACACAATATGGTAAACATAATATAGTAGATAATTCACAAAAAAATAAATTGAATATTAATTTAAAATTATAGAAAATTTTTGAAAATTTATTTCCTTTTATTTATTCGCTGAATAATTTTAATTTTAGATTATTATTTAATAAATTAACATTTACCCTTTAGCATATTATAAGGATATGTTGATAGCAAATTAAAGATTATGTTGATAACAAACTAGGGGCAACGACAGTGATTATTAATATGTAATCTAAATGTGGGATAATTTACATCGGATAATCGGATAAGTAAAAGGTTAAATTATTAATATCAATTATTTAAATTTTTATTACAAGTTAAGTTGAAGACGATGAAGAGCTAAAGTAGAAATCGAATTCAAACTTTTTTCTAAAAACCCATATAAAATCCGATTTTTTATCTCTCTATCAAACTATTTTTGTTCCAACCACATATATTATTTAAGACTACTCCCAATGGTGGGGGAATTCTCTATGAATGGAATTTTTCTGTGGGTTTTTGCATTCGATCAATGAATAAAGTAAAAAAAGTGAAAATATTTCTAAAAATGAGAGAAAAATTTCCACAATCCAAAATAGATAAAAGATTGACACTTGTCTTAATAACATTTATTATTTTTGTAAATAGGTTTTTTTTATCTTATACATTTATCAAAAAATATATACAAATATATCAATGGTCATGAAATTGTATGCTTTATAATTAGACACCCTTGCTATATTTTAACATACTTAAAAAAAAAATTAAAATTCTACATAAATTAGTGTTTAGAAAGTGGTGAAATTTTTTTTTATTTTCTCATTGACATGTTCGATGTAAAAAATTGCTAAACAAAGTGTTGAATGAAATTAGTCAAGGAATTTTTTCCTTCACCAATCAGAGTGCTTGATAAATACTTTTATTGTCCATCTCAATTTGAGAAGTATATATATAATTTTTAGGGAAAAGTGTCAAAAAGTACCTAATAAATTTTTTTTTTTCAAAAAAGTACCTAATAAAAAAATATTTTCAAAAAAATACCTAACAAAAAATTTTCTTTTCAAAGAGTACAATTTGGGGTTAAGTTTTGTTATCTTTTTGTCCATCTTTAAAAGTCCAATAAAAATTTTCTTTCAAAAGTCTAATAAAATTTTCTTTAAAAAGTCAAGAAACATGCTAATTATCAATCTGAGCATATAATATATAACTCTAAAACATCATTCATAAACAAGTTCCAGTCACCATACAAACAAACATAAGAACATCATCAACACAAACATAGAGTACTAAGAATGCGTTGGTGTTAAGTTGAGTTTATTAAAAAAATTATTAGGTACTTTTGACACTTTTATTATTATTATTATTATTATTATTATTATTATTATTGTATTTGTATTGGATGATGTGTGAACTTTTATGGATAATGTTTTTAGAGTTATATATTATATTGTGTTTGTATTGGATAATTATGTTGTGTTCTAGTACTTTGAAAGAAAATTTTATTAGGTACTTTTTGAAAAGAAATTTTTATTAGGTCTTTTAAAGATGACAAAAAGATACGGAAAACTAACACGATATGTACTCTTTGAAAAGAAAAATTTTTGTTAGGTATTTTTTTGAAAATATTTTTTTATTAGGTATTTTTTTGAAAAAAAAAATTTATTAGGTACTTTTTAACACTTTTCCCTAATTTTTAATATATTTGAGGAGTATATTGTATATCAGTATATGTTGAGTTTGTGATCAATAAATATTAAATACATTCAATATTCATTATCTACCACATAAAGACACATTTATGAGTGTTGAGAGTCACATTAAAAGCTACTCTCGCCGTTTGGTGAATTAGTCCAATTTGGTTTTCTTCCGCTATTACTTCACTCTTAATTTATACTCCCTCCGAATCATTTTAGATGTTCCATTTGGGTTTTCACGGTTATTAAGGGTGGTGTGGGGTCCATTAAAAATGTGGTAGTTGGGTATTTTAATTGATTAAATTAATTGTAAATGTGGTAGTTGGGTATTGAGAATTGGAAAAGTGGGGGTATTTAGGTAAAAAAAAAGATAGACAAAAAAGGAAATGGGACAATTGATATGATTTTGCCAAATAAGGAAATAGGACATCTAAAATGATTCGGAGGGAGTACTACCTTATTCGTTTTCAAATGTTCTTCCCATTTAAAATATTATAATTTGGAGAGAGAAATTTAATTAAGATTTTTAAGACATATATCAATGATAAAATATATTCATGTGAGATCTCGTTAGATTCATCTTAATACATACTTTTTTATTATTTTTTATGATGCGTATTATAGAAATAAAAAATCTCAAAATTACTTTGAAAATTGTACATAAAATAAATGAAAAAAACATTTAGAAACAGAGGGAGTATTTCCTTCATTTTTATTTGATTGCAATAAAACTACTTTTCATACTATTTATCATTCGATAGTAATTTATATTTTGTGGTTATTAAAAGAAAGAAAAATATAGTCATATGGAATTTTTTTTATTCATCTCATCTCATCGGATACTTTCATAATAACAAATTTTATAGTTCTTAGTTGAGTATAATTTTAGATATAAACAACCCAACAAAACGCATTATACCGGGTAAAAATGTGTTTAGGTGCAACTAAAAAAATGAAAATAGTATTTTATTCTTAATTTATAAGTTAAAACATAGTCATATTGAATATTGTTTGGTACGTCTCACATAAGAATTATTACTTAACATCATTTTTTTAATAATTTTTAGTAATGTACGATTACAGATATTAAGTTTTCAACAATTGTCTTGACAAATGTGTCAATACCAAAAGACACAAAGTCATTAAAAAGTAGAAAGTATGATTTAATAAAGAAAAATTACCATTAATAATCCAAACATTCACACATCCGTTGTCCATAATCCAAATGTTGGATAATTTTTTAATAAACCTATCTTGGTTTTAGTTTGTTGTCAGCATTATTAAAGTATTAAAAAATAAAATGCTTTGCTGACAACAAACCAAGAGTAAAAGTTAGATTATTAAAAATTAATCCAAAAATAAAATTATTTAGGGCAAATGGTTTAAAGTTTAGATTAATAATATCAAATTTTGTTAAATTGAGACAAAATGCTATTGGAAATCTTATGTGTGCTCAAATTATAGTGGAATTTTCTTTCACACCGTAATCAACAACATTCTCAATATTAATAATAGGGTTTTCATTATTATATGAATTTATAATCTAAAAAAGATTCACTTACCTTTCAAAATATCAATTTTTTATATTTTTATATTTTTTTACTTTTACTAACTATATAACAAAATAAAAATGACAAAACAATAAATATAACAGGTTCAATTTCTTAATTGTTGTAGGTAAAATTAAATACACAAGAGTTCAAATATTTAAAATTTAAATTCGAATAGTGCATAGTACTATAGTAGCATATAGTAATAGTATCACTCGTAGTTTTTACTCCATTGGAAGAGGACAATATCATTTAAGTATTGGTTGTGTGAGGGTCATAACTCATACTCCCATCTGATATATTTGTATTATTTTTTATTTTGGTTTGTCTCATTTAATTTATATTGTTTTTATTTTTGAAGAATAATCAATTATTTTCTTTTAATCTCATCAATACATTTTAAAACTCTTTTAATTTTATATCCACATAATTTATACTCCCTCTTTATTTATTACTACTTTTGTAAAAATATCTTTTTTTGATGGAAATTAAAAACGACGGAGGTAGTAACTCCAATGGTGATTGGAGAAGACAAAGCCAAAAAAAAGATTCATTAAATGACAATATTTTCTGATAAGTTTACTCATGTGTCCCTCTCCCATTTCTTCTTACCCTACCTAATGCTTTAACATTTATTACTACATAGTCCATACTTTAATCCTTACCAATTACCATCTTCATTTCTTATCAAAAACACTTTAAATGATTTATTTTATCAAAGAAAAGAGAAAATTGGTGGGTCAAATGAAATGGAGTAGTAGGAAATAAACAAATACTATATAGTGTCATAATTAAGCATATTGCAAATTTAATAAAAAAATGATTTTTTTTTTATCTTTTTAAATTCACTTTATCATGGTGATAATTATGTATTGACTATTTTACTAAGAAATAGAGATTATTCATCTCAATAAGAAATAGAGAATTATGTTACAAAATTGAGATTATTGAGAAAGCACACAATACAAGTAAAATACTCACTTGTGTAACTATTTTGCTATATAAAAGTCTACAAAAAGATAAACATAAAATAAGAAATAATTTTGTATTTAATTTATATAATTTTAAATTATTTTTGCTTTAAAAACATAAAAATTTAATTATATTTAATATTTATTTTTTCTTGTGAAGTTAAAGACATTATATAAAACATTAATTGTTTTTCAATTTCTAGATTAAACTCTCTTGAAAATTTAAAGTTATTAATGATAAAAATAATTTATTATTTTTATTTATAGCCATAAGAGCTATAAATATCATTACCCATAAAATAAAGAATTTTTTTTTTTAAACGGCACAAATTTAAAAATATAAATATTATATTATAATCCAATCATCAAAATCTCTATATGAATCCTACATACAACAAATGCATTCGTTATTGATGATATATAAATTAATTTTGAATAAATATATAAAAAAAGAAAAAGTCTTAATAAGTAAAGGTGATTCACTGATTTGTAAAGTTAGCAAATCACCCTCATGTGTCAGAATTTGATAGTTTTGTAATTTTAATTTATTTTTTTTTGATTTTATTTATTTTATTATTATTATTTTTGTCTTTTAATAGTGTTTTACAAAATGATTATTGATTAGGATTATTGTATGAAAAACTATGTTAATATTTAAATTATAAAATTATTAAAAATCCTTGTGTTTTCTATTGATTAAGATTTTTGTTTTTTAGTAGTATTTTCTTTCTCGAGTCGGGGGACTCTTTAACTGTGCTCTTCTATATGAGTATGAGTTGCGTTGTCTTTCACTCCCTATACCCTGACTATAGTTTTCTATGAGCAATATATATCGGATTCGATGGTATTATAAATCCTTGTGTTTCCTTCTTAGTTCTACTTTGTATTTAAAAAATTTGATTGATTAGCCTTTGGCTTCCTATAATTGGTAGGAGTACTTTCAACAAGTTTCAAGATTCAATCAAACACCCTCTCTATTTTTCTCCATAAAATATTGAAGAAAAAACCAACAAAAGAAAGCAAAGCACCTTCCCTCTTTCCTTCTTCCTCCTCTTCCTTCTTCATCCTCCCCTTCATTTTTTTCTCTTTCCTCCAACATTGAAAAACACAAAAGGCTATCTTCCAATATCCAGGCCGACAATACCAACCAAAACTTGTCTAATCTCAATTAATTGATTGTAAAGTTTCAATCTTTTTGAGTTTTGGATTGATGGGTGTATAATATTTTCTGTAATTTGGATCAGAAAAGGGAAAGTAGATACAAGGAGAGAGAGAAAGGAAGAATGGAGGAAGATAGGATTGAATGTATTACAACTTCTGTAGAGAGATTGTATGAAGCAGATGTCAATTACCCTCAAAATCATAATCAAAATCAATCTTCAAAATCCAGGAGAAAAGCTGCATCTCCTTTGATTTCTTCAGCAAATAGTGTTGTTGAAATCTTTGAATGTCCAGTTTGTGCTAATTCCATGTACCCTCCTATACACCAGGTTATTTTTTTTCCTTTCATCTTTTATTTGGAATTTAATTGATGGGCATTAGATTTATTTGTTTTGTTGAAATAGTAAAATATAATTTTATAATATTTGTTGTGGTTTATAGATTTTATTATCAACTTTTGGGTATTAGGTATTTCATTGAATTGTTAATTTTTTGGGTAGAATGTTGCTATATTTGGTATGATTATGAAGATACTTCTATGTTTTAAGGATTTGGCAATATAGTTTTTTGGTGTTATTTATGGAAGCTGAAAGAGAGATGAAAACCCTTTGATTGAATGTAATCAGGGAGAAAAGTAGACTTACCAGGATTGGTATGTTGTTTTGGTTGAAATTTGTTGTATTTAAAGGCTGATACATGTTGAAGTCAACTGTGATATAGTTTTTGAGAATTGTGATAGAATTGAATGGATCTCCATAAGTTCTTTTATCTTGTATGGTTTGCAAATTTTCATAGTTTTTGTTGGATGGTTTATTGCATATTGATTATTGAGCTTATTGTGATGATGGGTGTTATTCAAAAAACAAAAGTTGAAGGAGAAGTAATGAAAAGGGGCTTATGACTTTTTGATGTTGTTGGGAGAAGGTATTCTAAGTAGTGGAAATGAATTGCAATGAGAATGGTATTCTAATTTGGTTGTAAGTTAGTAAATCAATTAGTTGGGATGAGCATGTAGGATGTGTGATTTATCTCATGGATTATACTTCCTTTGTCATTTTGAATTCACTACACAACATCAAAAAGTATCATAATGTAGCAAATTCAATGGGACGCACGAGTGCAGTTGAATGGCTTATCTTTTCTTCCACAATTCGTGACATGGGTTTCTTCTCCTTTTCAATATACTTCTATGTTTTAAGGATTTGGCAATATAGTTTTTTGGTGTTATTTATGGAAGCTGAAAGAGAGATGAAAACCCTTTGATTGAATGTAATCAGGGAGAAAAGTAGACTTACCAGGATTGGTATGTTGTTTTGGTTGAAATTTGTTGTATTTAAAGGCTGATACATGTTGAAGTCAACTGTGATATAGTTTTTGAGAATTGTGATAGAATTGAATGGATCTCCATAAGTTCTTTTATCTTGTATGGTTTGCAAATTTTCATAGTTTTTGTTGGATGGTTTATTGCATATTGATTATTGAGCTTATTGTGATGATGGGTGTTATTCAAAAAACAAAAGTTGAAGGAGAAGTAATGAAAAGGGGCTTATGACTTTTTGATGTTGTTGGGAGAAGGTATTCTAAGTAGTGGAAATGAATTGCAATGAGAATGGTATTCTAATTTGGTTGTAAGTTAGTAAATCAATTAGTTGGGATGAGCATGTAGGATGTGTGATTTATCTCATGGATTATACTTCCTTTGTCATTTTGAATTCGCTACACAACATCAAAAAGTATCATAGTGTAGCAAATTCAATGGGACATGAGTGAAGTTGAATGGCTTATCTTTTCTTCCACAATTTGTGACATGGGTTTCTTCCCTTTTTTACATTTTGGTGTGATTTTTCTTGTGGATTATGCTTCCTTTGTCATTTTGAATTCACTACACAACATCAAAAAGTATCATAATGTAGCAAATTCAATGGGACGCACGAGTGCAGTTGAATGGCTTATCTTTTCTTCCACAATTCGTGACATGGGTTTCTTCTCCTTTTCAATTTTGGTTACACCATCTCTACAACCATTTGTAGTGCTCTACACAATTATCCCAAAAAACTCAAGTGTTTTTTTTTTGTAAATCAGGCTCGATACATATATTTTTCTGTGGGGATTGGTTATGATCAATATGTTTTCTTTTGTTAATCAAGATTAGGTTTCATGCTGCATCTTTAATTTATTTTCTGTTACAGTGCCATAATGGACACACGCTTTGTTCTGCCTGTAAAACAAGGGTTCATAATCGGTGCCCTACCTGTCGACAAGAGCTCGGGGAAATCAGATGTTTGGCATTGGAGAAGATTGCTGAGTCTCTTGAACTTCCTTGCAAATATAGCTCATTTGGTTGCTTGGAGATTTCGCCTTATTATAGTAAACTTAAGCATGAAGCTATTTGTAATTTCAGACCATTCAGCTGCCCATATGCGGGTTATGAATGCTCAGTCGTTGGCGATATCCCTTTTCTGGTTTCCCACTTGAGAGATGATCATAAAGTAGACATGCACACTGGTTGTACATTCAATCATCGCTATGTCAAGTCTAACCCGCTTGAAGTTGACAATGCCACTTGGATGTTAACTGTAAGTGATTATAGTTTTGGTGTTCTAGTAGCTGGTATTAATTGTATTGTAAGTACATTTTCTATGCTTGGGAACATTAAGTGCTGCTAATGATAAAGTGATGTGGGAAATTGAGTAAGTCGTACTCGTAATTGCTCGATTTCTTCTATATAAAAGCCCTTTGTTCAGTTGAGATCTTATTGTTAGATTTGGCTACATTTTGGCGCATCCCCTATGATCTCGTTCATCCAAGAGTTGATGTTTGCAATCAATGGTAAACATGGTGGTATCCGTTGAAAACTTGGAATGGAGTATCCGAGTAACGTATATGCATGTTAGCAAGTCACATATGAGTGGGATGAGCCAGCAAGATGGATTATTGAGTTTAAGACCTTGTTCTCTTCGACTTATTTTTTGAACTTGTTACTTTTTTTTATTGAAAATCAGATCATATCAGACCAGACTAGACCAATCCAAATCAGATTAGATAAGAAGTTAGATCATATCAGATAGTTAACATAATAGCTTGTATTTTACTGTTAATAATTTAAAATGGTTGATTTGGAGATGTATGTATATAAAAGCAATCTTGACTAATGTGTTGTCTTATGGTGGCTGCAATTTTCTTCTTTTTTCAGGTTTTCCATTGCTTCGGTCAATATTTCTGCTTGCATTTCGAAGCATTCCAGCTTGGCATGGCTCCAGTTTATATGGCATTTCTCCGTTTCATGGGTGATGAAACCGATGCTCGAAGGTACAGTTATAGCTTAGAAGTGGGTGGATACGGTAGAAAATCGACATGGGAAGGAACCCCACGAAGCATTCGTGATAGCCACAGGAAGGTTAGAGACAGTCATGATGGCCTCGTTATCCCTCGTAAATTAGCACTTTTTTTCTCTGGTGGGGATAGGAAAGAGCTAAAGCTTCGGATTACTGGAAGAATATGGAAGGAACAGAATCTAGAATCTGCTGCCTGCATATAAAGTCTTCGGGGCTATGGATCAGTTTTTGCAAACTTCTGCTGTTTTTCGTATTCTGGGATATTCACATTTTCCGCGTTTGAGTGTTGGCTGGGACGAATCGTCTAGACACGTCAGATATGTGAGTGATTATGATGTATGAAGCCATTGTGCTGACGGGAGAAACTCACACTTGGTCATGACTCACGAATGAACGACTTTTGATTTGTAGATGTATCAAATTTTATGCGATTACAAAAACTTGATTCAGTCGAATCAATAGATAGACAAAATTCGGTGGCTTTGTCGTAGACGGGAGTTGCTAGTCGGTATCTGTAAACCGGAAAATTTCTTTCCACAATCAGTGAGCTCTAATTGGAGAAAAGTTCTTCATTCCGGAGCTGCTGTGTAAAATCATACTCTTTTGGGATGTATAATGAAAAGCTTATTTAACGTGAATAGATTTGTTGGATTTTACATACTCTACTGTTTTTAACGCCTCCTTTTATTTTGAAATATGCCAAATTTTATAGGTCTACTCTTGTGAGAAACCTCTTGGTGAGACACGACCTTAAATAAGAAGTTTATATGCTAATCATTTGTTTTATTGAGCTATTTAAACCATATATGAGACCTATCTCATAATGAAGTTGTCTCATACAGAAATTTGTGAATTCCATATCTTTTGCGCAAATTTTTATACTAATTGTCATTGAAGTAACTTCACTATTTTGATTTCATGTTATAATTGTGCTAATATATAAAATGAATTTTCAAATCATATGGCTTTTATTTTATACTAATTGTCATTGAAGTAACTTCACTATTTTGATTTCATGTTATAATTGTGCTAATATATAAAATGAATTTTCAAATCATATGGCTTTTATTTATGTAGAATCGTAGGGAATATTTATTATAAGTGTTAATTTGAAATAATCTTTGTTATTATAATTGTATATCTAATTCCTATACACTGACTTAACTAATTTTTTTTGGTATATGGTAGTTGAAAAAAAAAGTTAGAAAAGAAAAGAGCAAAAATTAAACTTAAGATAATATATGCTCTAACTGAAACAACATTAATTCTTCCCAATTAAAATTTTAGGATAAAAGTGAGTTGATGACAATAGGATACACGCAATGCTACACTTTGCTCGAATAAAATAGAGCTGAAAGAGACGCACAACTCACATGCATTCTTTTGTCTTTGCAGCTAATTATTACGTCTATATTCTTTATGCAGGGGGAAAGGATGTCAAGAAATTCAAGCATTATGCTACAAGAATATAAACAAACATGGATCCACAACCCATCAAAAAAAATTGGACAAAGCATCTAATTACAGTTTCTTTCTTAACATGCTTGGTTAGAGCCTAGAGGTTTACTCAATTTAACATGAAAGACAACAACGTGCTTGGGCTGATATCAATTCTTATGTACAAGAAAAAGAATGGGAGATTTGTTAAATTAGTTTACATAAAGTGGAACGAAAATTACTTATTTTCCTTGTGCTTATCCGTCTCAACGAATTGTTCAGCCAGCCACTTCTTCACCTTCTCGGTTGGTTTTCTCCATTTTCTTCACTGTCCATTGATATTGTTCCACTGTTAATACACCGCTTTTGCAGAGTGCCTTGATGTGCTCGTTTATAGTGTATAAGCTTCAACCTACAAGTATGATCCAATCATTCGTTAGTAGGCCAGACAAAAACCAAGAATTGGAAACCAGGCAGCCCAAACGAAGGGTCACATTGAAGACGACTCTATGATTCTGACTGGTAAGCAAGTACATTAGAATCAATCACAAAAAAGGGAAAGCGAAGATTGATGTTCACACCTTTTTAAGCCGAGTCAGCTTGCCCGCTTTTCTTGTCAACCTTCACATCACTAATCTTCTCTTCTCCTCTCCGATATACGGTTAGGTTCAGAAGAGTTTGACGAATTTGTCTCAGCATTAATTCCGTGAAGACATTCAAAAAACTACATTACTCTTAAAAGATTCGCTGACATCAAGATTATAGGCACTCTACAAAACTGAATTTTCGGAACCAAATCAGATAATTGTTGGATTACCAGCTCCTTGCCTGGACCATATAGCTCTTCATATTCTTCAGCCAGAAGTGTATATACAGGAAGTGGTACAGAGTCCTTTTTATTTTCCATATTGAGCTCGCACAACTAGGATCATTGAGACATCCGATCCAAGCAAATAATATAGTTAGTTTAACGGCGGATCAGCATATATACTAATGTACATTTCCTTGAGGTCTCTACTCTACTCATTAATCATTAGCTAGACATCCGACCAGAGGTGTAACTCCAGGAAGTGGTACTCAATTTTACCCATTCCTTCGATGAGGATCAGCATCATTTCCCGAACTATACATTTCTTTGAAGTGAGACTTCTGGTGTGCTCCATTAGCTAGACATCTACATTAAAAATAATATAAAAAGGTGTTCACTACAAAAGAACTTTGTAATAGTTTGTATACAGAGCTAAGTAGAACACATCATCATTGCTGAAAAAGTTCGGCAGATATAGATACTAATGTAAACATGCGACCTTAAGAGGATTAACAGTCATGATCAGAATGGCAACTATAAAAACGATAAATTAGTATATTTTATTACCCGCAACAAAAATTTAGGTCTCATTCGGTCAATTTTGAGAAGTTGCATACAGCAACATTTTCAAGGGCTATTTAGGGCTCAATATGCACAAATGCACGTATACCCTCATCAAAATATGAATAAAAAGACACCAATGTCTTTCTCTGTCGATTTATCATCGGTTAAAGCTCAACAACAAATTTCCAAACGTTTTAAAAAGTTTTAAATGTCTAAAGCTTATCTCATAAATTTATAAATTCAAGCATCACACTCTAAAACCTAACATTTGACTGTAAGAGGGATTTGTATTTCACAATTACCTGGGGCACAACCATGAATCAACACTTGTGCCTTCGGGGTCAAATCCGACACAAAAAGCATGATACCTGCCATAACATGAGAGTAAACATTAGACATAGTTTTGGGCTTTTTTCCAACATGAATGCAGATGCTCCTAAACAGAAGCTTAAAACAATAAGAAGCTCCACACAAAAAAGAGCAAAGAAAATTGAGGCATGAGTACCAATAGTCCAATACTATTCATAGTGCAAAATATCGGTGTCGTATCACCGCATTGCGACTGCATAGTAGAGGTTTTTAAAGTTACCATGACCATAACATAGGTCGTGATAACCACAAAATCAAGTGCATTGACTGCACGTGGTGTTGCGACCGTTAGGCGTTAGCACAGCCGCGTACGTATCCGAGATTTTGCACTATGATTCAATAATACATGAATGAATGCTTACTACATTTACAACCTATTTTCATCACCAAAAGTAGTGAATATTAGATAACAATCAACAAAACTCCAATCATACCACCAAAAGGGTGACAGCTACAAACTACAAAATATTAGGTGCTTTATAAGTCAAATCACAAATGTAAAAAGTACAAAATTACAAAACATTTCCTTCAAGAAAAGGGCAAAATGCTTTACTAAATAATTTTGTTCCTCATGGACCATGCATGATACAGGACAGCAGCAACCAGAAAATATTCAGTTTTGATGCATGGCATTCATAAAAATGACAATAGTGTATAGAAAAAGTATGTACAAGAAACCAGGAAAACAGAAAACTCATAGATGGTTAATAAGTAATATGTAACACAATACCAAGCCTCATAAGTTGAGAAGGTACCATGTATCACACGAATCGCAAGCAATGGAAATATCATGAGTTATTGTTTCTTCATAAGCCACTGATCCACTACGTATTTTGCAGCCAACTCCACCCAAGCAAGTCACTGCCTACACACAGAGAGCAAAGGAATCAGATAAGTCATCCCATAAAGAATTTCATCTTTTTCATTGAGAGCAGAATTCAACCTATCTGTTCACAGAAATGTAGCTCATACATAAGATAAAAGTAAAAACGTGCAAAAGGTTTATTGCAAATACATCACTAAACTAAATCAAACGGTCCTACTTCATTGCCTAGGGAAACTAGCAATACAAGCAGAGTATATGGAGAGTATTTAGACAAAACAAACAATATTGTAGGATTAATCTTTAAAAAATTGGAAAGAGAAAAGAATTCATAAGGTTAACCTGTATCAACAGTTCAAACTTCACGTTCAAATTAAAGCCAGCTCATCAACCATATTAGCAAATACAAATAGAGTAACAAACAACACCACCAGTTCCAGGTAAAACACCAACGACTTGGTCCTTAATCAAGCCTGGAGTTCCCATGTACCCTCACTTTGACATTGATATAACCATCTTAAGTTGAAGTAGCATACTATTCTTTATGATAGCTTACACCTATGACCTAACCCAAACAACAATATCAACAATGCCAAAGCCTTAATCCTAACAATTTCTAATTTTTCATGTCATTTCCACTCCTATTTCCTAAGTCATTTTCAGCGCACCTCTTCCTTCCCCAAGTTCTTCAAAATTCAGACCTTTGACTTTTCTAACTAGTGCATTTTTTGTTTTTCTCTATGCATGGCCAAACCAATATAGGCCACAAATACATTCAAAAATTGATCCATCACTATAAAAGTAAATAATTGCAAGCAGGTAATGCATGTTAGTTGATAAGAGAACAATTACATTTTCATCAATGTAATATGATGGAAAGGAAAGTGTATTGTCCTTTCCTTCAACACGCCAGTCACCATCTCTGCAATAAACCACACCTGTTATTTGTCATTCATAACATAAACCGTCACCACAAAGCTAAGTCAACTAGAAACCTGAAATCTGAGTCGTCATCATTTTTGTTGCTGTCAATTGTGTCAAACACCTATATTCATACAAGTAAACATGTTTAGACTTTGCTTAAACTCTGAGGTCTGGGTGTACAAAACTCAAATAGTATCTATTCACCAAGACAAGAAGCAAAAAACTCACTGGAACGCAAGTGATCAATTGAAATTCGCTCTGGCACAATGGGCAAAGATTTATGATAGAAGCCCAGTTCTCAATGCAGACAAAACAAAACCTGAAATCAGAACAAATTACACTTGATCTTAGAGCCAAATTCATAGTCAACAAAATCACTTCAGAAAAGCATCAAAGCTACCACACCAATGCTGACAGCAGTCCAGAACTCCCTGATCAACGACAACATCCATGCATATTCCACATCTTTCACCTTCAGTGCCCAGATTATCCTGCAAACAACCAACAATGGAGTACCTCAAAAATCAAGTAATCCCATAGCACACCTCAAATAATACTCATAAAATGCGGACTTTACAGTTCTATTCTCTATGTATGTTAACAGAAGATCATATAATCCATAGGTTACAAAAAGATTAATTTATATATTATCCAAATGAGAATACATATTCTTGTACTCAACCTTAGGGGACCTAAAGCACATCCCTCTATGTCATGAAAAGCCGCTCACCTACGTAAGTAGGAAACAAGTACTCCAAATATCTAGATGTCCTATAGGCCCCTTACTAGTGGAAAAATGTCTACAACAACAGAAGTTTCACACTTCTACTTATCATGCCACATAAAAAGGTTTTAATTTCTCCCCTCCAAGTATATTCAAGCAAAAATCAACTTCGTAATTGGTCTATGTAAAGCCAAAGCATCAGGGAGAGGTCAAAGAAAAACATGAGGAATTACATAAATATTTACAAACCTTCACCAATTTCAACATATCTCCATTTTCGTATACACAATATCAGCATATCAAAAGTAAAATTCCCTACATATCTATTTGCATACCCGTTGCAAATTAATATTGTACAAAGACATAAAAACTCATGCATATGGCATTTTAGGCAACATTTCGCATTAGCATATACGTCTTTTGCTAAAGATGAATGAGCCAAACATTTTCACTAGCTTGTTCTAATTAGTTCCATCTTAATTTACTCCACCATTCTCTAGTCTCTACATATCTCCAGATAAGAGCTGCTACATTCAAACAACCAACAATTGTCCACTAAGCGAACTGCAGCTCAACTCTAATTCGATGAATCTCACCTTAAAACATTTCAAATTCGTAAAACTCACATTATCAAGAAATTCACTAGTCAACGCGTGGCTCGATTTCTCACCGATTATTCATCAAGACCAAATCAGCCGAATCACAAAATCTAGTTTTCTTTAAGAAAATCAAAGCAATTCATAAACGTAGAGTTAAGCTTACATATTCAGTATCAACTTCAACCGTATCTTCTTCTGACTGTACATTCCTCTGTAATAATCCAACCTCCATAATCTCCACCTCTAAAACAGTACAACTTCAGCTCAAAATCCAACTTCCTGCAATCCAACACACATCAAAACCATAAACTTTCGTGAATAAAATAAAATTCACAAAATCAAAACCACCGAAAACAAGGAATCAAATAATTTAATATTTCCGAACACAAAGAATCATTTCAGATCAATTCAATACAATAAAAAAAAAACCTGAAATTAAGATAGCGATAGAGAACAAATACCAGAATAAATAAAGAGAATAGAAATCAAAGGTTGAAGATCATGATTCAGATTCAAAATTCAAAATTCAAAATTCAAAATTGATAGGAGGATATGTTGATGATGGTATTGGTAGTAGTGGTTCCGGAGAAAATGGGATTGAGATTTAAGAGAAATGTGAGAATTAGTTAAAAGAGGAGTAAATGGTGAGGAGTGTGTACAACAAAAAAGTAGGCAGAAACGGTGCCAAATTGGCAGGAGGATGAAGGATGGGATGCCTGCCACTTGCCAGTTGCCATGGTTCAATGCTTAGACTTGGGAATTTTGAAAAGTTAAGTGGGGCCCATTTTGGCGACTAAAGAGAAAGATGGACATGTTTGGTATGTGGGAATTTGGAATTGGGTTAATGGTCATGTTTTTTTTGTATTGTTTTTTTGTAAAAAAGTGGGGGAACTAACATAGCCACATAGCTATGGATTGTCTTTTCAATTCAAGTATACTCCGTGTCTCCGTCTCCCCGTCTCCGTCCGTGATACTCCATTTCCTTCTTTAATTGACTACAAAATTGCTTAATTAGATAAATTTAATTGTTCTAAAATACCGTAGGTAGGCATTAAGAATATTGTAAGTACGCTTTAAAGATACGGTAAATAGGCATAAGAGATGATGTTATTAGGTATAAAAGATAGTGTAAGTAGACATTAAAAATACAAAATATGATAATATACAATAAATTTTAATAAGTTGGGTCTAACCAAGAGATGTGTCTCAGGTTACCCGCTGTACAAAGTTTCTTTTTTTTTTTCCTTCTTTTCTTCACTTTACAAACAAAATGTACTCCCTCCGTCCCACTTTATTTGCAATATTTTTTATTTTGGTGTCCAACTTGATTTGCATCATTTCTTTTTTTGGACTATGACCCACCACTTCCTTTTAATCTCGTCCATATATTTTGAATTCTCTTTTAATTTTATCCACACAATTCATTTTCTCTCTCCATTTATTACCACTTTCTTAAATTTTAATCACTTTCTCCCCCGAGACAAATAAAAAAAACAGTTGAGTATTGTTTTTTTAATCCCTTTTCTCATTTCTTTTCTTTTATTTTGCTGTCTAAACAATGTTAGTCTCGCCTTTAAATTCGGGATTTGATTCATCCAAATGTCAAAGAAATGTTCCACATACTCCATGTAAGTCAATTGTAAACAAAAATCAAGGTCAAATCCAAGATCAGGATGCTTCCCAAATTTGCGTCACAACAGCACTGTTGGCAACAACAATTGCAGCAATACGGCAATACCCACATCATATGCTTATTTTCACTGCGCAAATGGCGTGTCAAATGTTGTATATTAATTTCGACTTGTTCAAACGTAGAAAATTGCAAAATTGGAAAGCAAAATCCCTACCTTTTCAGTCCACGTGAAGGCCATTTTGCACATAAATACTGGGTCTGATAGATTGTTGATTAGTCAGAAAAGGGACCAAGTATGCCCTCACAGTGTTTGATTAAATGTCCCAAAGAAAAATACTTTACCCAGTACAAACCTGCCGCTCTTTTGTTTGTTTTTCAATACTTTATTTATAAGGTATGATTCAAGGAAGGCTCTTTCTTGGTTGAAGTTTTAAGATATTGAATTATTATACCTTTTTTAGTATTTGATTTGATTATCTTATGATAGGCATAGTATTATATGATAATAAACTTAAATGGGCAAGAATTAGTTTTTTAATGTTGATTGTTGATTATGAAACCATTTCTTTAAGGACAAGTTCATGTTCTTGGGATGCAAATATTTGAATACTGGATTTAAATATTGTTATTCATGCATTAAAAAATGGTACCCAACAAACTTACTTTGATTTTAATACTAATTTAGTTGTTTGTACTCCTAGGCTTTGAAAATATGCAATGTAGGTTACCAGGGAACACATTTGAAAGAATTTCCATTCTTTATTCAAGTAGAGTTTATGAATGTGAAATTATGCATTAGGACCACATTGGGCTTCGTTTGACTTAAGGGGAAATGTTTTGCACCGACTTAATGTTTCATAGAAAATGGGTGCTAATCAAGTCTAGGACTATCATTAATTTCCCTTATGAAATCTTTCAAATTGTGGCTAGTCTCATTCGTGGAATAGCTAATGAAGAATACTTCTTTTGAACCTACATTCATTCACCAAACAAGGCCTAGTTTCCAATTTGATCTACTAAATTATCTGTTTTGTGAGAAGGAAATATGCCATGATTCACACAATCACTAGGTAGCTTGAACATGGACCAATAAGTGGAGTTCTGTACATGAGTCTTGACTGTGGACATGGACCATGTAAGACAGGTGTGTTAGACGGCGGACGGTGGGTTTCTAACTAGGTAAATAATGCATACTTTTGAGTTGTGACCGTGGACGTTGGACTATTTACGGGCCGTTTGGTTAAAGGTACTTAATTCGTAGTAATGAGAATGATTTGTAGTGTAAATTTTCATAATATGTATCATGTTATTTCCATAATAATGAATGTTAGATCATAAAAAAAAATTCTTCACAATTTTCCATTACCACCTAATAACACATGTTCAAATGATAATAAATTAGAATGAATTTTGTGAAGAAAATTAGATTATTGAAGGAGAATATGCATGACCATTAAATTTTTCAAGAGATATTCCTACCAAATTTACGCTAACTTTTCAAAACCATTCCCACCATTTAGTATCGATTACTAAACAGGCCATTAACGTAGGTGTGGTATGACTGGTGGCATCTAACTAGGTTAAGACCGCATGTGACAACTAAAATCTAGAATCCACCCGAGGGTGTGCGTTATTTTTCTTTCGTAGGCCTAAAGGCTGAACTTGCATCGCACAAATGAACGTTAGCTTCTACGTAGACATTGTCGTAAATTGTAATGTGTTTAAGTAAACTTTCCACCAGTAGTAACTAAAAAGTTGTATGCATTGTAAAATCATGGTTGACCTACTATAGTTCTGGAATCTTGTAGAATAGCGGGAATTGCAGTTGGGTTAGTTCTAATTATTTTCACAATCTGGTCCATTAGAACTTTGAAAACAGACAGCTCAAAAAATACAATAGATTAATATGGAGAAGATATCGTGTACAACTAGGTACACGAAGTGGGTATCAATATAGTTAGTCTTATCCTTTCAACTAACTTATTGCTGACATATTGGCAACATAAAATAGCTATTACAAAAGGTCTATCAATCATATAATGGGAACTGGGAAGTCAGGAATCAGGAGTGCAGATTCAAATCTGACCATCTGAGGGTATCAAAGGTTCCATTTTCTTCATGGGTTGCATGTATTCAAAGAGCAATAATGAGAAAATCCTTGAGTACTGTAATTGTGCTATTCTTGCTTCTGAAACATCTTGTAAGTTCCTATAATCTTTACAATTCTTCATATATATGTAAACTGTTGACCAAAGAGGTTATACACATGTTTGAGGAAAATGTCACCATGGAGAAAAGTTCCCTCTCCAGCTCTTTCAGGAGTCACTAAATATCAGGAAAGGGTAGTATGCTGAAGAGTAATTTTTCCCTATAAGTCAAAGTATCTGAAAATCCTATCGGCTTCCATGCACACGTTTGAAAGATATAAGTGATAGAGTATGATAGAAATAACATACCTGGGGTTACAACCATCAGCTAACGCTTTTGGTTGTAGCCCCATGATATGTTATACCCTATCAAGAAGCAGTGATCTACTAGTAATTCTTGTTTTATATGTTTGGGTGCTTTGGATCGATTAAATACTCCTTTTAGTAAATTGCTGATGAAAATAGTAAAGATCTTTATTTTTCTCCACTGTGTTTCAGTTTCTGTGAATGAAGTTGAGGCTTTACATGTTCTTTACAGAAGACTTAGCAGCTCAGTTGTCGGAGAAGGCCTGATTAACAAGGTATGTGATTATTCACTTGTCCTTTTTTCATACTTCATTTCTGAATCACATATTGTTTACAAAGGTAGTTATTATTGCTCATTTCTTTTACATATCTTTTCAATTCTAAAAGAAACATTTTCTTCCTCTAAGTTTGTGAACACATTCATGGGTAGTAAAAGTTGACCAATTTGATCTAATATAATTTTGCATAGCATATAAGTGCAGAAACTTGTTTTGAAAACGATTAGAAATCAGTGTGATCTATAATATAGTTCTTGAATTCTATTGGCTTTGTTGTTAGAAGCCCTATTTATGGACTAGAATTCTTTTTGCAGAAAGAATTTCAGCGAGCTTTGCTTGGGAACTGTAAGCAACAAAATCTTTTCGTAGATAGGGTATGTTTTCTCATTCCTAAAACGTTGTTCTGTTGAATGATCTTGTATTGTTTACGCTAATTCTTTAGTTAATCGATGCAATGCTACTTCTTAAATTACTTGCATGATAATTGATAATTGTTTGCCAACTTTACGAAATACTAGCATTGACTAAGGAATCAGGAAATGGGGATGTGGAAGAAAGTGTATAACTGGATGAAAGAAAATTAATTTAATGAAGTCAACAACTAAATATTGGTAACAAGTATATCGCAGAACCTACAACCATGAAAAGATGGGGAAGAAAAATAAACCCATGAAACTGAAATTGAGAACTTTGAATTCATCCTCCACTAAGTTCCCTTAACTAAAGCTGAGATTTCATGAGCCACTGGAATGCGAGCTTGGTTTTCTCATTGAGGTCACTCTAAGATGTGGGTTTTGTAATTGAGATGACATCTCCTATCTCCCATTTTCACCAAGTATGACCATGTAACAAGGTTAGTTTTGCCTCCCAATAGATTCTAAGAAGGGAAGTTTTACATCATAAGAAAATTCTGCTTGGAGTTATAAGAGATTTAAGCAAGCTAAATGCATATATAGTGGGGATCTTATGATCTTTTGATCGTTGAGAATGTAGGTACGCGTGCTAGTCACGATAAAATATGTTTTTCATTGTGAGCTTACATCTATGAGTGTAATAGTTCTATTCATAGCATATTGCAAAAAATTTGGTAATGGTCGTGATCGTGGTAACGACATGATGTTATCGCAACGCTAAATTTCAGCTGGAAGCATGAGATATCCCCTTGAAAGGGCCCAATATAATGCGAATTTTTTTCACACCTATAAATGCGGGACAATTTTTTGTTTTGAAAACCTTTACAATATGACGATGCGATGTGATGCAACCTTGTTTTTTTCACTGTGATTCTTAGGTTGAATATTGCTATTTCAGAATGTACTCCCTCTATTTCTTCTTATTCTTTGCACTTTTTGACTCTTGCCGTCTTGCGTTCTATAAGAACCTAATTTACTTTTATTTTTCTTTATTATGTGTTGATAAAGGTTTGAAAATACTACATAAATTTATATTTTGAGAAGTGTTTTTTTGAAAAGATCAATTATATTATTAAAACAAAATTCATGATTAAGAAAAGATTTTTTTAGTTTGACCATGAAAGTCAAAGTGTAAAGAAACTATAACAAAAACCAAAAAATGAAAATGGAGAAACAAAGAGAGTATTTTTAAGCATATTTTATGTATCTTTGAGAGTTATAATTGTAACTACAATGTTGTACCTATTAATTTTGGGTTCTTTTCGCTAATAATCTTACATATTGTAAACCAGCTATTAAAATAAGTGCTGACTGCCTTTAGTAACCTTCTATTATCAGCTGGTCATTATGTGTTTTCATCTTTCAACTCATGAACTACTTGATGCTGTCCGGATACTTAATAAGTTGTTAATTGTTACTTAGGAGTATCAAGGAAGTAAAATGTTTATCTTTAACATTGGAGACTGAATTAAAATTAACAGCAATATTTTTCTTGAAGAAAAAGGTTCTTAAGCCCCTAGTTTCTTAAATGAAGTACAACATACATTGTTAGGGGACTTCCAGAACCCAATTTTGCAGATAAATAGTTAAATTTAAACTTAGAATTATACCCAACACTTTATTCATGACATGAGTGTCATTGCAGGTTTTCAACTTGTTTGATCTCAAGAATAATGGAGTGATTAGTTTTGAAGACTTTGTCCGGTCGTTGAGTATTTTCCACCCAAGCACTCCAGAAGCGGACAAAATTGCTTGTATGAATGTGATTACACAGTCTATGCTGCTAATTTTTCATAGTTGCCATCATGCAAACCTGTATTTTGAATCTAACATCATTAATTAGAAATCGCAAGAGTAGATGTGCTTACTGATGCGGCACTTCTCTGTTTAGGAGCTATAGGATCCTTTTCTATAATCAGAAGTTTTTCATTTCAGCAAATAATCATTTATTATTTTTCTTATTGGTTACAGAATTTTCATAACAACTAATGTAGCTGAAATCATTTTGGCAGTTGCCTTCAATTTTTTTGATGTAAGGAACACTGGTTACATTGAGCGCGAAGAGGTACACAATGTTAAACACTTGCAATTACTATACTATATTGTCAATTATTATCATAGGTTTAATCGAATTGCGATTCAGATAACCAATAAAAGAGGATGATATAGTTACCTTGTGAGCTTTAAGTTAACCTTATGGACAAATAATAAAGAGATAGGTTCAGGATTCATCATTAACCAAATCACGTCTTTTCCATTTTTTATACTCTTTTGGCCAGTTTGGTTAGTGTTACTAAATGGTGGTAATGGGAATGATTTATAGTGTAAAATTTCATCAAAAGTTCCATGTCGTTCCCATGGTAATGAAACTTTGATCATAAAAAAGTTTTTTTTATTACAAATTTTCATTACTACCTAATACCACCTATTCCAATGGTAATGCATTAGAATAGATTTTATGAAGAAAAAGAGATGATTGAAGTTGGGACAAGCATTGCCACCAAGGTAGTCAAGAGATTTTTCAAGCTAAATTACACTAGTTTTCATTCCGGTGACCATCGTTTATTACCACCTACCAAACAGGCCGTTTGTATTCATATTCTTGCCTCTTTGGATACATGTTTTACTGAATTTATGTTTCTGTGCTATTTGGACTCTCTAGTTGAAGAAATTGCTCCTGGCAATTTTTGAAGAGCTAAATGTGACCCTTTCAGACAATCTGGTTGAAGCAATATTAGAGAAGGTAAACCGACCAGTAGGCAGTCTTTATCTTTCATTTACTCTTTTGAATGCTTTGTTCTTATTAATGTGTATCTCAACAGACTTTTGCGGAAGTTGACCTTAAAAACGATGGAAAGATTGATGTAGAAGAGTGGAAAGAATTCATGTCAAGGAATTCATTTCTCATGAAGAACATGACACTCCCTTACTTAAAGTGAGTTCTGAACTTCTGATATCTCATTCTTTTAGTATCAGTTAATTGGTTACTTGTTACCACATTCCTACTCTATCCTGGTTCATTAACCATAGTAAATCGTCAGTTTTACTAATCATGCTAAATGTTATACTTTCAGGGAGTTGACAACTTCATTCCCAAGTTTTTTCATTAATAGTGAGGTCCACGATTCAGTTTTACGCGTAAAGGATGTATGTAGCTCAAATGGGAGTTCTTCCTTCAAAAACCAATATAATCAATATTTGACACAATTGATGTGATCTGTAGCAAAGGATTAACTTCATCAGAATGTTATTCTAAAGAAAGTTTTTAGATCATATATCCTACTGTATTTTCTCACTTCCTTGGCTTAAATGAGTGCTTTATATGTACAATGTTTGGATTTAACCCCAAAAAAAAGATTGGCCTTATAAATGATGTGTGCTTGTTATTGTGCTCCTTATGTAATAATTTTTGCTTTCAAATGTTTCAGATAATGTTCTGAATCCTGAATCTGATGCTCAAATATTTTACCTTCAGATTTGAATGTCTAGCTAGTGTAGTAACCATGTTGTGTTTGAATAGTTTGTTTGTATTGGCTAGTTATTAACTTTAAACAAATATTAAAGCCTTCCTTGGGGCTTTTGAGATAGCTAATATGTGAGGAAAATCATGTGGTTTATGGAAGTCATAAGGTGGACGGGTTTTCTTAAAAGATAGTGACTGACAGTCATTTAATATACTCAACCAATTCGAAAGGCAAGAGAAATTTTGGCCATGAACTGTTGCGCAGTGAATCAGGTACTACTTATTGGGCTTAGAATTCTGTATTTTGATGCATAAGCTAGTTGATCAAATGAAGCCATGAGGCTTATGGAAAAATGAAAGGAAGGACTCAGACTATTTGGGTTCCGATGATTGAATATCCATTTTATATGGGTTTTGGCTTTCGCTTACTTTGGGCAAAATTCTATAGAGTGCCTTGTGTGCATATTCAACACTGTTTAGACTACCTTGTCCATTCATTGCAAGGCTCTTTGATTTTATGACTTGATCTCCTTATCTGATTTGGTGCGTTCTCCCAACTTATTTTCAGTTGAACTCCATTATGTTCAGATTTTTAGTTCAGCTAGTTTATCACTTTGACCCTCATATTTCACTCTTCATTCAACTTTTAACGCAGCTTAGCTCAACTGTATTCAATAGAGCTCAACTTCATTCAGTTGAGTTTAGTTAAGTGGTTTTCAGAAGTAGTGCACAGACCAAATGGGGCTGAATGCATGAGACTTGGGAACTTTCCCTGGCGCGCCGTGTGCCATATGCCAGGAAAGTCTCATGGTATGGGTGACGTCGCTTTCTTCTATCACCTTTAAAGTTTGCCTATTATATTTTTATATAACCTTAGCCCTAACTTGCAGGCATGCTGTTTCTTGGCTCTTCCACTATTCAAGTTTTCTTATTATTTCCACAGATATCGCTTGCGGAGCTTGAAGGCATTTTAGTGTTGCACTAATGATAAAGCTATTGGACAAAAAAATTTCTATTTTTTTCCCAAGTTATGTACTAGTAATGCTGAGACTTAAACTTCTAGAATAACCTGCTTTTTGCTTTAACTGTGTAAACACGTCAGTAAACATCGTATCTGCGTCAATTGTGGCAAATGTCATCATTCTAGGATCATATGGGTTATTGTCTTGTAATATAGGGTGATGGCTGCCATGATCACAATCTTGCAATTAGTCTCATGATTTGGAATATTCCTTTCCTGTGGTGGAATGGAAGCAAGGACTACATTAAATTATACTCCAAATATTTTGAACATGTGCACTCTGCAGATAAGTACTAGAAAAAACATTTAAAAAGGTTTTATAATTTTTAAGTTTACACTTTGATTATAATCCAAATATTCAAATCCATGTTTAATTAAGTAATCAATAATCATCATTGCTATTGAAGTCAACCAATTGAACTTTTCAAAAAAAGCTAGCTCTGAAAGGAACTCTTTTTTTGTTTCTGGTACAGGTTCATTGGTACCATCTCTTGTACCTGCCATTATTTTTTGTGTAGCAGTTTTAGAGTCAACCAAGGCTTTGACTGCTCTGATGGGGGGCAAATTCTCAAAGAAACGAAGGAACAATCCTAAATATAACGACTCCGCTCGTCTTGCAGCTGTGACAATGTGTATGTTTTGTGAGTTGAGATACCAGAAAGTTCAAAATTTCAATCTGAATGAATTATTTGATGATCGCAATATTATTTGCTTTTTCTTTAATTCGTGTACCCGTTTGTGTGCTTCATAATGTCTTTTGCAGTTTCTGTAAATGAAGTGGAAGCCTTGTATGTACTTTACAAGAGACTGAGCAGTTGTATAGTTGACGATGGCCTTATTCATAAGGTAAAGCTTCTTACTTTTTGCATTATTTTACAACATGAACAGGATTATTAGGTTTACTGTCTCCTAAATGATTGCCATCTAACCTCCCTCCTGAACTTGCTTTGTAAACAGGAAGAATTTCAACATGCACTTCTAGGTAAAAACAGGAAGCCAAATCTCTTTGTGGATAGGGTAGGTATCGTTCATTTGACAGATTGGTTATGCAAATGACGTTAGGTTGATTTACGTCTTTGCTATGGCTGAAATTCTTAATGAGTAATCAGTATCCTAACTTATCGCACATCCCTTATTTCGATGGACCAAAGATTTATAGTTCTTTGGTTTTGGATTATAATAAACTATATTAAAATGACTCCAATAATCACATGCACTTCATATTTATGTGAAATTGCAGCCTCTTTGCTATCAAGGGTAAGGTTGCGTCCATCTAACCCACCAAGCCCTGTAGGTGGGAGACATTTAATGACATTGGGGTAGTGAAATGATGTACTAATTCCAACTTTTAGCGCAACAAATATCTGCATTACTGGCATATAAGTTCTAACTTTAAAGGTCATTTTCTGAACTCTCCTTGTTTACTGCTGTTGAGTATGCATTTTTGCATTGTGCCATTTCTATGTTGCTTGTATGGTTCTACCTGTTTTTCCAACATAGGATTGATAATAAAGTTTGAATTTGTAGCAGTCAATTAGAAGCTGATGGAATGTTTCTTCTACTTTCACTGACTGAATCTTTTTCACAGGTTTTCAATTTGTTTGATCTCAAGCGTAATGGGGTGATTGAATTTGAAGAATTTGTCCAGTCATTGAGTGTTTTTCATCCCAACACTCCTAAAGCAGACAAAATTTCATGTATGCAGTAAAATTGTGAACTCTTTCGGATTGCAGATGTTTAGTAAACTTCTCAAATATCTTTCAGTTTGGCTCCCCCTTTTGTTGTGTCAGCTAGAAGACTTCTCTGTATACACTGACACAAACAGCTATACTATTGCAGTTGTATTCAAGTTGTACGATCTGCGACACACTGGTTATATTGAACGTGAAGAGGTCATTATCGTGCTTATCCCTTATTGCAATTTATCTTGACGTTGAGAATCTTAGCTTTTGTTTATGCTCCCTATTAATATGATCTTTATTGGTTAACAGTGAAACTATGCCCCTTAACACCAAGGCCCGTTATTGACCCGCCCGCTAATGACCTGTTAAAATATGACCCGACCCTTGACCCATTGGGTCGACCCGCCCTGTTAAACACCTCTAGTTAACAGCCATGATAATGATTCGTTTACTCATAAAAAGGGGCATAGTTTCAGAAATAAGCAACTATTTAATTTGTTGGTGACATGATTCTTGTTGATCTTTATCTTATAATCCCAGTGATCATTCATAGGTGAAGGAAATGCTATTGGCTATTCTAAAAGAATCAGATTTGATACTGTCAGAGGATGTTGTTGAAGCAATAATAGAAAAGGTGCTTTGCTTGTACACAATCTTTGTGTCCTTTTAAACTAATTCAAATTTACATTTATATAATGATCTGTTGTAGGAAATTTATTTTTGGATTATATTTTCAGACCTTTACTGAGGCAGATTCAAAACAGGATGGGCGTATTGATCAAGACGAATGGAAGATGTTTGTGGAAAAAAACCCTTCATTGCTGAAATTTATGACCCTTCCGTATCTAAAGTGTGTAAACTCAACCATGAAGCTTATTTTTGTTCATTATCATTTCTAAGTTCAGACATTGGAATAATTGATCACAGTTCAATCGTACCTTCAACTATGTAAGTCTGTTTTTAGTTTCCGAAATTTATCTTAAATCGATTCCTTTCTTTTTCTAGGGATGTAAGTGCCGCATTTCCAAGTTTCCTTGTTCATACCGAAGTCCCAGATTCTGAATGAAGCTCTATATGAATGGCCTAAATGAATCTACCAGCAGTTATTCGAGATGGTAGAAAATCAGTTTTTTTTTGGCAGCGAATTATCTGTGACGTCAATTATGTTATGTAGAGGAGAATATCTGAAGCCAATGGTAGTCAATGGCAGAGAATTCTTTTGTTTAGTATAATCAATGGCAGTGCGTCCAGATTTGTTTTGTAGAATATTGTTGACATACTCTCCAAGATAGCTGCATTTTACATGGAAAGAGGCTCTTTATTTGTCGAAACTCGCCCCCTTATCCTCTGTGCTTCAATTTTGATTCGGAAAATTAGTATACTGTTCTTGATTTGTTACTTGTGTGGAATCCGACTCTCGTTTTAGGAGACAATCATCTGGTGTTTTTTTGAAGGACACATTTGCAGGCCTTGTTGGAGCTACATGTACGAAGGTGTTTCATGCTACGCCTGCGTTAGCCACTCAAAACAGACCGATTTACTGTTGGAGAATGGACTGCTGGTAAAGGCTTCTGGAGCAATTGGATTAGCATCTGATCAAGGTTGCAGTCTATGGAAGGCATTTTAAGTTGTTACTGTTAGTAGATAGTACATCCTCTATTCCTGAAATGGTGCAAAACTCGACCAATGAAGCTCATGTAAATGGTCACATATTGAGACTATTTAGGGACGAAAAAAGTATTAAGTTATTGGAAAAATTGTCCTGAGTAATCTCACTTATTGCCCATTTGCATTGAATAATCCCAATTGTTGACCCCATGCCACAACTTAACCGGCTATTGTAGTTACCTACCACCAAAGAGGAGTGGTTAGACCAACAAAGAGGTATAAGAAGTGAGTGTAACGGCTCCTAGGTGACAGTAGCCGGTTAAAATGCGAAAAGGGGTGTTGTCAGCAAAAAATATACAAAGGTTGAATTATTTAGAAAAAATCATTAGTAGGGGTTATTCACAGCAAATGGGAAATAAGTGGGATTATTCAGGATAATTTTTCCTGAATTATTTGTACAACTGTATGATTTCAATTCTGTTTTATGCTACAATAACTGTCGTAAAGAAACGAACGGTAAACTGCAAAACCGTTCCAACTCGCCCGTTCCGAGTCAACTCGGGCGAGTTTTTGCACCATGATTGTTTATGTGAGTAGAATCATGAAAAAAGGCAGATGTGAGTTAGGAAGGAAATGCAGATTGGCATGAATCCATTTTATTGCATATATATGTACAAAGTCATGTTACTCTGTGCATTATATTTCTAATCTTATTGTATCATGAAGACTTTTACTTGTTTGATAGCCATGGTGTTAATCATGACAGTTATGGTAGATCAGAGCCGAGGGCACAGCTGTGACAGCACGTTCTTCTCGTCACTTGTGCAGCTGATTCCGTGCAGACGAGCAGTCTCTCCGTTCAGCCCAACCCCGCCAAGTATGGCATGCTGCAACGCGGTTAAAGCCTTGGGACAACCTTGTTTATGTGTGCTTGTCAAGGGTCCTTCTGTTTCTGGTGTTGATCGTGGGATGACCTTGCAGCTTCCTGAGAAGTGTTCTACAAATTTTGATCCATGTTAGACTTCTTTCCTTTCTTTATTACCTTCCTGAATTTTAGTGTTATATCGCAAAAACATATCATAAAAATAAGATTACCCAATCTTATTCGTGGTAGGAACTTCTTCTGATCTTTCTCGAGTTGAGGGACTCTTTAGCTTTACTCTCCTTTATGGTTATGAGTTGCCAACTTCCTTCCCTCCCTAAACCCTGATCATAGTATTCTATGGGCGGAATATACTAAATATGATGATGACATACGAGATGTGACCCTTTCGAATCCACCTGAATGAAAGTCACGAAATATTAAAATTTTGTTTCATCACAAAATCATCAAATAATAGAAATATTATCTGTGAATGGTGTTACGTAGCTTAATTTCACTTAGGTGAGATTAATTTGTAAAATTAACGTTATTATTTCTGATTGATTTTTAACAACAAATATTATCTGTGAATGGTGTTACGTAGCTTAATTTCACTTAGGTGAGATTAATTTGTAAAATTAACGTTATTATTTCTGATTGATCTTTAACAACAAATATTATCCGTGAAATAAGACAGAATATTAATTTGGATATTTCAATCTTTATGTCTAGGTTTTAATTTGTGCTACATATTTTTTTGTTGCAGGTGAATTAACAAGGAAGTAAAATTGGACAAGAAAAAAGTTATGAAGATAAATACAGTAACAAATATAATAAAGATCCTCCCTATAACAAAACAATAGAGATCCTTAGATCTTATGGGATATGAGAAGGTTGCCAATAAAGGTTGGAAGTAAGAATTATTTAGTACTAAAAGAAAGGTGGTAGATATAAAGGAGATGAACTTGATCATCAACTATAACCTAGTTTGAAACTATTATTTTAATTAATAAAAATTTAGTAAATTTTTATGGTTTCTTTAATAATTATTTTGCTTAAAAGAGAATAAACACTCTATGAAGACTTGTAATTATTTAATTTTCACATCCCCTTGTGAAGTTAATGGAAATACTTTAGGAAATGTAAACTTTTAGATTCAGATTTGACTTTAAAATTCTTTTCGGTTTTGACTTTATGTTAAATCTGACACAATAACCAACAAAATCAAAACACAAATTCTTGTGAGAGACGGTCCCTTTGAAAGACCATCTTTAATTGGGCAGGTCCATTATATTTTTTTACAATATTATAAGTAGGCATTAAAAATGATGTAAGAAGGCATAAAGGATAAGGTAAGTAGGCATTAAGAATACGATAAGTAGGCATTAAGCTCTAATGGACTAGGCCTGAAAAACGTCTCTCAAGAGATTAGCTGAAACCAAAAAGATGTTAAAGCCCTTAGGCCCCTCACCCTTCTTACACGAGACCCTTTCGGGCTAAAAGTGCATACACAACATGTGTATCTTTTTTACATTATGTTGAGTTATGGAGTATTTCACTTATTAAAAGGAATGACTCTCAAACTCCTCACACGAAAACCCTTAAAATAAAGTATTAATTACAAGTGCATAAGATTTAAATTCATAATCTTTTGTTACATTGACCAGTTTAACCACTAAAATTAGACAAGATCAAAGATTTGAGACAATATAAGGATTCTTTTTCCTCAACTTGCTCCAATAACATGGCAAACAGGAGAAATGGAGAATATATCCAAAGCATAATCTAGATAAGAGTCCATTATTTATGAAAATATGATATATCAACTTTTGAAGATGTCTTGTGCAACCACATCCACCCTTCCAACAGAATTTACGTGTTTGGACATTACAACAAAAGCTAAACCTTTATCAGGAGAAAGTCTAGCTCTTTGAATTAGTGGTAAAATATGTACCGTTGCGGTGGGTCGAACGCTATCTCTGAAAATATGCTGAACTAATTTGACCATTATTCTTCTCCAATATGTGCAATTTAATATTTTGTATAATTTTATTCAAATAACTTAAGCAAGTTCAAATCTAAATTCTTCCTTGTTAATGGACTGTATAAATTTTAACCATACGTAGTAATTAGTAAATAAAAGTCTAAACAAATATATCAATTTTACCATAATTACATCAATTTACTATGCCCAAGAGTTTACTTAGAAAAGGGAAAAAAGATGTTCAAGTAAATAAGATGTTAGGTAAAGCACTAGATTCTTTACCATAGTTGCAGAATTTCTTACTTTCCTACATTTAGACGTAACTATTAGTTTAAGTTTTTGGTTCAAATAGTTTCCTAACACAAATATTATTAGAAGCCCAGATCAGGAGTCCAAATCTCATTCACCTCTCCCAACTAAATGATATATTTAGCGCTAGATATCAGAGTGTCCTACACTAAGACTTCTAGCTAGCCAGACGTTATTAGCAAAATATTTTATAGGTATCTGATTCCTATTAGTTGTAAGTTGTAACAGAATAATTATAACTTATAAATACTCCATATATAATACATTTGTAATTTTAAACATGTTTTCACTTGAATTTTTTTAGAAGTTTATTTATCTGTTACTAATCTTCCCTAAGCATAAACAAAACATGGGTTGTTGTTGCACAAAGCAGGGGAGCAAATGTGAAGATTCAGCTGTTTTAGCAGCTAACACTCATTGTAAGCTATTATTATGCTTTGTATTGATATAAATAATATTTGATCATTTATAAAATAGACGACTTTCCTCTAGTCCTCCTTCAAAGGAAGTACGGATATGGATTGTTTGTCATCTTACCTCACCCAGACCCTGCATTGAGCGGGATATTGGGTATGATGATCATTTATGTTGCTCCTATGTTGGATTTTTGGATCAAATTGCAGTCAATGTGACTGAAGTGGAGAACTTGTATGAGTTATTCAGAAGATTAAGCAGTTCTGTTGTTGATGATGGCTTCATCACTAAGGTTAGACTATCATATCTCAACTATTATTTTTTTGTTGTTGTTTATTATCAGATTATGAGTAGAAAATGAAACCATCAAGAAAGATAGAAAGATGAAACTCAGGGACTTAAAAACAGGGTGAGAAAGACTGAAGACGTGGGGTTTGAGGGTTGGGTTTATGCAACCTTATTCTGTTAGTAGAGGTGTTCAATAGGGCGGGTCGACCCAACAGGTCAAGGGTCGGATCACATGTTAACGGGTTATTAGCGGGTCGGGTCAATAACGGGGCTGGTCATTAGCAGGCCTTGGTGTAAAGGGTCGGGCCGGGCCGGGTCGGATAATTATAAGAATTAATTGCGAAAAAAATTTGCCACTTTTTTTAAAATTTTTAAATGATATTATTATAAACATAAGTAGATCGACCCAACGGGTCATAAATATAATAAAAAAATTGTTTTTATTTACTTTTAAAAAATGGGTCAAAGTGGGTCGTATTTAAATGGGCTTGATCCGCCCCGTTTAACATTTGACACGACCTGCTCCGACCCGGCCCATTTAAATTTTGACCCGTTCCGCCCCGACCCGCCCCATTGAACACCTCTATCTGTTAGTGATAATAAAGAGAGTGTTTCTGATTGATCTTTGGTAGCAAACATCATCTGTAACTCCACATAAATAAAAAGTGCACGTGATTTAATGAGTTGTTTTACTATAGTCCATTATAATCCGAAATAAATACAGAAGGAGAATTCATGTAGACGACCTCCAGTGATCCATGGGTTCATGTAGCCAAATCAATCTTTTGTAATTAAAGCTTTGACATGGTTGTTGTAAATGCTTTAAGCATCTTCCCTCTATTGCTAACGTTGACTTGTTTTGGCTCATATAAATCGATCCCATATTGTTGTGATTAAGGTCTAATGGCCCGTTTGGTAGGTGGTCATAAACGATGGTAATGGGAATGAAAAATTAGTGTAATTTTAGTTGAAAAATCTCTTGTCTACCTTAATGGTCATGCTTGTCCAACTCCAATCATTTCATTTTCTTCGTAAAATTCATTCCAATGCATGACCATTGGGAGAAGTGGTAATGAAAATTTGTATATAAAAAACTTTTTTGTGATCAAAGTTTCATTACCATAGAAATGAAATGGATCTTTTAATGAAATTTACACTATAAATCATTCTCATTACCACCATTTAGTACCACTAACTAAACGGGCCGTAAACGTACTTGCCGCTTAAGCTATTCTTTCTTGCAGGAAGAATTCCAAATTGGATTGTTCAGAAACAAAAGAAAAGAAACTCTTTTTGCTGATAGGGTAACACATTTCTAAGTCTTAGCTAGTTTTTGCCTAGAAAAAATACATTTTCCAATTACTTCAAAACATTTAAACTTTTCCTCTATATTTAACAGATATTCAATCAGTTTGATTCAAAACATGATGGACGTATAGATTTCGAAGAGTTTATACAAGCGTTAAGTATCTTCCATCCGAATGCACTCTTAACAGAAAAAGCTTCCTGTAGGGTACTCAAAACCTATCTCCATTAATCAATTAAGTTACAGGGGTGTTTCGCAAACATCTAATAATTATTGTTGTTGGTAGCTAGTAGCTGATTACATTGGTTGATTTGACCGGTTGATTTTATTGACTGTTTACACTACAACAAATTTAGCTTTTTGCGACATTGGATTTAGTGGCATTAAAAAAATGCCACTAATTCATATTTTTAGTGTAATAATTATTAGTTTTTATTTTAAGTTCCACCATAAAGTGATTTAGCGACACTTAATTTGGTCTTTAGTGGCATATGTAATTGTCACTATAGTCTATAGTGGCATTTGTGAGAAATGTCACTAGATCCTATGTCGCTAAAAGCTTTAGTGTGACTTTTTAATATGCCGCTAAAGACTCTAATAAATGTCACTAAATCCTCTATACACACTATAAGAAATTTGAAATAGCGACATTTAAATTAAATGTCGCTAAATATATCCCACTAAAAGCAAATTATGTTGTAGTGTTAGATCAACTGATTGATTCTAAATCCGTTGCTATAAGCAGCTTGTTAAAAAACAGTTTATTCAACCAGCTACGTTACCAAACACTATGATTTCACCACTTAACCCTATATTTATATTAAAATAAGCTAAGATTGCCTAATAAGCTATTTTGCCAAACACCCCATATTATTCCAAGTCCAAAGCATTTTATGACAGGTTTCTGATGCCTTGTTTCTGATCTATCAGTTGCATTTCAGCTGTATGATATTTGGGAAACAGGTTATATCGAGCCTGACGAGGTTTGTTACTGTTAATTTTCTTCGTATCAGCAAGCACATTCTTGCACAGTTATGTTACTCGGACTTTTCATTACACCTCGAGTGCCTATATTGAAGGATTTCTACACCAAAACATAATAAACTTTTGTATTAAATAGCCATGACGAGAATAATAGTCTGAGTAACATATCCTGCATGCTGCAAGCATCATATGCAGTGCACCACCAGTGTTCTTATGACAAATTGTGTGACAGGTTAGAGTGATGCTATTAGCTCTTCTTGATGAGTCTGATCTGATCCTTTCAGACGACATTATCCAATTAATAATCGACAAGGTAACTGATAGAGTGTTTAACTAATCATTAAGCTTTAACAATCAGCTTAAACTTTTGATTGAATTGATTTGGTATCAGAGGGCTATGTAACTCATCCACCCTCATTACAAATGGAATATTTAGAGCCTGGTCTAAAGACGGCCTTTGTAGTCTAGAGCTCTGATGTGAGGGGCGTGACACAGTATATAACGTATTCTGAGGCCTCAATCATTAGTTTAACCTGCTTTTACCCATTTGATCAGATATTAACCGTTTGTTTCTATCGATAGACGTTTGAAGAAGCCGATTTTAAATGTGATGGGAAGATCGATCCAGAAGAGTGGGAGGCATTTGTAGCAAGATTTCCTTCCATTTTGAAGAATATGACTATTCCATATTTGAAGTAATAGTTTTACCATACAAGTTTTTCTTTTTCTGAAAATTCATATGTATTTGACAGCCAGAAATTATTTTATATGACCATCTTTGCAGGGATATCCCAACTGAATTTCCAAGTTTTGTGCAGAGGAAAGATACACAAGAAGAAGAAGAATAGACAACATTTTCATCTATCAATATTGAAATAATTGCTTAATTAGAATCTATGTATAAAACTTAATCTCTAATGTTACTAAGATCGCAAGATTCGAAGTAACTTTGATGAACCGATTGAATTTCAATGACTTGAAAATGTTTAAAGGAAATAAAAAAACAATGCAAAAAAAAAAACACAAAGATTTAAGGAGGTTCACCCAGGCTACATCCTCCTTGGTGTGTAGTGTCTTATTTATATTATAACAATTGAGAAATACAACTCTTACAATGAAGTATTACAAATGATGTAAGAGAATGCAAAGGTTATGTGTTTAGGCTTGGGGTTTGTGTTTGATGTTTTTGGATGAGCAAATGAGTTCACTATTTTATAATGCTAATTACATTAAAGAATAGTACACAATTAAGGTTAAGGATTAATGCATAATTAAGTTGCTTGGGGACTTGAACAGACGAAGAACGAATCCTATGTTGCACCCTGGAAGACTTGCTTGTTCGAGCTCATGCAATGCTCGTTCGAGCATATGGATCAGAACCTCACTGTTTAATGTGCACAGGTCTGCTCGTTCGGGCTCTTACCCGCTCGTTCGAGCATCCATTCAACTTCACATTTTGTCTCCTTTGAACTCAAGACTCGTTCAAGGCATAAAACCAGTCACACATAAGACTCTTAAACTTCAGCATTCATCATGACTTGTAACACCACATTTTATGTACTCTAACACATATATTAGAAAGAACGCTACATACAAAAGCTTAAAATTATTATTGAGGCCCCAAAATATATTATATACTCTAACACATACATCAGGAAGAACGCTACATACAAAAGTCCAACAACTCATTTTTTTTTCAACTTTTGTCAAATGACTTGTGAAATATATAAGAGTATAATGTAATAGTACTTGATATCAATGGCCGACTCCTTGGCTAAGCAAGTGGACATTGCTCGTCCAATGGGACGTTTCCTAAATGTTGTTTGCGGCCTCTACAAGCCCCACCTCTCCGATTTCATGTCATGTTGGGCCAAGGTTCGAGTCGGTCCAAATTGTACCTAAGGTGTGCAATGTTTGGGTCGCTCATGTGTTAATTTGACCCGATTCCATTTTTATCCATGATCCACCGATATACTCCTATAAAACATGAAGCAAGATTCATATCAGCTCAAATCACAAATCTCATTAGAAAGAAAATAGGTTTCAAACTTTCAACATCAAAATCAATACTTTTACGACCTATTTGGTTAGTGGTACTAAATGGTGGTAATGAGATTGATTTATAGTGTAAAATTTCATCAAAAGTTCCATATCATTCCCATGATAATGAAACTTTTGATAAAAAAAAGTTTTTTTGTTTACAAATTTTCATTACCACCTAATACCACCACCTCTTATAATGGTAATGCATTGGAATGAATTTTATGAAGAAAATGAGATGATTGAAGTTGAACAAGCATGTCTATTAAGGTAACCAAAAGATTTTTCAACTAAAATTATATTAATTTTTCATTCCTACTACCACCGTTTATTACCACTTACCAAACGGATCGTTAGCGAGAATCAATCAATATCCCCAATATAATTAACCTAGATTATAACCTAAATTATCTATATAATGTAGGTCCAACAACTTTTTATAAGTTCAAGTACATTCTGCCCATGGTCGGTTTGGATTCAAATGAATAAATGAGCTTTTCTTATTATTTAATTTATCCCATTGTCGAATTGATTGTGCTCGTCTCTTTTGGTGGATGATATTAAGTTCATTTGGACATTTTATGTATAGTTTCAACTTTCAATACTTATATTTGTTAGATATTGTTATTTATAGTGACATGTTACTGGAAAAAATATAATTATGACACTGTTGACGAGATGAATAAAATAAAATCATATATAATTTAGTTTTTTTTTATATAATAACCACGTTATGTAAAATATCATAGAAAGATAAGCATTGCAAGAATTGGCTAGTCCACACATATTATTAGGCCGTGACAATTCGTCACATAATCTCACTGTGGCCCACTCGTGTGGACACGGGAAACCCATGGGCTTGGACCCACAAACCAACGGGTTAAGAGCGTTGACTTGCACATACACTCGGTGAGGTTCATTGTTTCCCAAAACCATATGGCTGTAGAAAGATTAGTTCACCCACTATTTTATCGATGTTGAATCTTGTCTCACATGTGAAGTATTTCCAACACATATCGTCGTCCTTTTGTAACGACATACAACGGGTGATTATTCGGCCACAAATTAAAAAACACTACTAATAAATATTTCGATAAAAAGTCTTATATATATTTGATCTAAGCTATTTTAGTGTCCACTTACATAAATTATACATTGCTCCACTAGTGCCGGAGGTCACAGCGGAACTATCAAGAGATTTATTCCGTTTCTATCAAACCGTTACATAATTGCATTTTGTTCTCTCTAAAAAAACCTTGTACGATAATTGAAAATTTGATTTGGAATAATTTAACTTATTTGTGATTTTCCTATAATAATTACACTTATTGATTAACCATGAACAATCTCAATCTTAAGGGGTATTTGCCTAGAGTAAACTTGGGTAACCCGATGGCCTGCTATAGTAGGTAATTCACCAAAAACGTAAACTACAAATTAATTTAAAATTAGAGAAAATTTTTGAAATTTTACATAAAAAATTCAAAATAATAAAAAACCATAAATTTTTTTTGAATTTTTTTAAAATATTTTTTTTGACATTTTTTAAAGTAACTTTTAATGGTTGTGATTATTCATGGTTAATCAATAGATGAGATTATTGTAGGAAAATCACGAATAAGTTAGATTATTCTAGATAATTTTTCCCATATAATTTAATTAATAATCAATGATAATTATCACTTTCATGATGCAGGCTATAATAATAATAATAATAATAATTATTATTATTATTATTATAAGGCGGAATCTGAATTGTCATTTTCAGTGAAATGGTAAACGACGAAGTCGTGCACAATACATACATGATGGGTTACACTTTCTTCTGCAAATTCGATTACAAATGTTTCATTCGGAACCAATAAAGACCCATAGATTTTTAAGATAATTAATCTAGATTAATTAATGGGTTAAGAGGCCGGTTATAGAATATATTGATCAAATCTCCCCTTGAAATGCCTAGATTTTGCATTTGTGTTCACATTGTTGACTTTTTATCAACTATATTTTCCTTATTCTAAAATATTCGCATTCGACTGTGACATGCTGTATGGATAAATATTACTTAAAATTACTAAGTCATTTCTTTTTTTATAACCCAAGATCTTACCGAAAAATGTTATAGTTTGTTTGTATTGATTAAGAATTAAAAAAGATTACAAGCACCGACATGAAGATTATAAGTCTATAACAAACCTATTACAAGTACTAAGAAAATAAATCTACTTAGAAATAATAAACTTGCACTTGAACTATCACTAAACAAAGATAGTATTAGCTTAACCTATTAAGTATTTATGAAAATGTTTAAAGAAGAAAACTTGTTTGAGGTCTCTATTTCCATGTAAATATTGTGTACAACATTTTGTGTAAATGAAAACTAAAACACATCTTCATTACACTATTTAATATCAGTATTCTAAGGCCTAGCTTGTTAGCATACAACAATACCGACACAAAAGATAAGCATGATATTTTAACATTTTTTGAATTTGGCACAATGTATCATAAGTCTGCCATTTAATCAATTTAAGGAAAATTAAAACAAATATAAAAAGAAATTTGTATTGAGACCTGTAACACAATAAAATACGACATACATTATACACATATTCGTGTCATGTAAGATTTCATTATTTAAAATGGCTAACTCAACATATACAACTTATTAACATTTGCGGCTCGCTTAGACACAATATCTTAATAGCTAGTCTCTTGAGAGACCGTTTCTTTGAGAAACGTATCTCAAGCCCAATCCATTAAAGATTAATGTTTACCTACTGTATTTTTAATGCGTACTTACATAAATCTTAATATTTACTTACCATATTCTTAATGTCAATTTTTAATATCGTAAATGTCTAATTACCTCATTCTTAATGGGTACGCCCAAAATACAAATTCCATAGTCAATATAGCATACACTAGTCGTTAGTCCTAATATATTTTTTTTATGACATCTCTTATATTTCAGGCTTCATCTTGTTCCTCACTCATCAAAACTCCACAAAAAAGTGTCAAATACAAAACCCAACGGCTACCAATGCGCTCTTCCCTCTGTTTCCATTCTAATTCTATTCTTGGCGACATTTTCATGCAATCTCTAACCCTACAAAATCTCACTTCAAATCACCACTCAAAAACTACAAAAATGGTGAAAATTCTAATCTTAGATAATTTACCTGTTTCTTATTTATTTGCTGATTAATTGCCATCTGGGCATCTCTCATTTCCCTCTTTAACATCACAATTTCGTTTCTTTCTTCCTTGATTCTTCCCTATTCCTGGTAAGGATCCACATATAAAAGATTACTTTTTTCCTTAAAAGTTTTTATTTTTTCTTTGCTAATTTGTGTTCTATGAATGAATGAATGTCATTGAACAACTGATTATGTGAGCTTGTGAAGTTGTTTTGTGATTTGGGGTTTTCAGGATTATATATTTTGATTCTGGGTTGATTCAATTTTTTATGTTTGATCGAAGGAAAGATAGGTAATTAAAGGTTAAAGATTGAATCTTTAGGTTTTGTAAGAAAAAACTTCCTTACAATTCCTTTTTATTTGTATTCTTATTTTTTCAATTTTTAATTTATTTGAGGACTTTTATTTATTAGGTTTTTCTTTTGTTTATCTTTAAGGATATTAGCTAATCCATTTACAGTCTTGACAACTGAATTGGTTGTTCTAGGCTAAATTGTGCTAGGGCTGTATATATATGTATACACCCTAAAAAAATATAAGAAAAAGAAAAACATCAAGAAAAAGAAAAAAAAAGGGGGGGAAAGTTTTGGGTGTTTAATTAAGGGGGATTCAAGGAAAATGTCTGCTGGTGTTGTTGTTGCCTTGAGTCCCATATTTGAAGAAAAACTGCATTTTCCTTGTCATTTTGATAATTGTGTGGATTTGCACAAAAATGAGTCAATCTTGTTATATATAAGTGTGGCCGGGTCTTTGATTCCGATTCGAGTTCTAGAATCCGATTCGATTGCATCTGTAAAACTCAGGATTCAAACATGTAAAGGGTTTGTAGTTAAGAAACAAAAACTTGTGTATGGAGGTAGGGAATTGGCTAGGAAGGATTCCCTTGTTAAGGACTATGGAGTCAATGGTGGGGATGTCCTACATTTAGTCCTTAAGCTTTGTGATCTCTTAGCCATTACCGTTAGCACGGGTGGGAAGGAATTCGAGTTGCAAGTCGATAGGTATCGAAATGTCGGGTATCTTAGGCATAGAATCTTTAAGGAAGGAAAAGGATTAGTGGATATAAAGGATCAAGAACTATTTTTCCAAGGAGAGAAGCTTGATGATCAGAGGCTAATTAATGATATTTCCAAGAATAATGATGGTGTAATTCATTTGTTTGTTAAGAAATCGGCCAAAGTTAGGGCTATCCCGATTGAAAAAGATGTCGAACTTTCGGTTGTGGCATCGGATATTAGGCCAAGGGATAAGACGGATGAATGTGAGAAACAATCTAGTGAGATATGTGCTGTATCTAGGAAGCTTCCTGATATAGATTTTCAGTTAGAACCCGTCATAGTTAATCCCAATATTCAGTTGTCATCCGTGATATGGGATATGATTAACTCGGCTTGTGATGGTTTGGATAAGGGTAACCTTCCGATCAGATCCACCGAAGGTACGGGAGGAGCCTATTTCATGCTAGATCCCTCGGGTCATAAAATTTTAGCTGTATTTAAGCCCATTGACGAGGAGCCTAACGCTGCCAACAATCCAAATGATCTTCCTATCTCAAACGACGGGGAAGGGTTGAAAAAGGGAACGAGAGTAGGGGAAGGCGCATTGAGAGAAGTTGCAGCTTACCTTATTGATCATCCTAAGAATGGGCCTCGTTCGTCTTGCCATGATGTGATTGGATTTTCAGGTGTGCCCCCTACTGCCATGGTCCGGTGTTTGCACAAGGGATTCAATCACCCAAAAGGTTACGAAGGCACATTGAAAAATGTGAAGATCGGATCATTCCAAATGTTCAGGGAAAACGATGGTAATTGCGAGGATATTAGTCCTCGAGCTTTTCCCGTGAAAGAAATTCACAAGATCAGTGTTCTTGACATCAGATTGGCCAATGCAGACCGACATGCTGGGAATATTCTTTTCAAGAAAAACTCCGAAGATGGCCAATTTGAGCTTATCCCAATTGATCATGGCTACTGCCTGCCTGATACTGTGAGAATTTTTTCTTCTGTTATCTTATTATCGCCTTTCTCGAGCATTTTCATTGCTTCTAGTTCTAGATGTAGGTTTAGGTGCTTAGAAGCATCTTACTTGAATAATCTACAACTTAAAAGTACAATTTAAGTTACTTCTTTGAATTCGAATGCATTACCGTTTTATGGGTATTCGTGTTTGAGTACTAAAATAGCTAGTATAAATCATATGAACCTATATATATTATGAAATTCGATATTTGAGAATTCTAGGTTATCAAAGGGGTTGAGGGTTTTCCTTTTCACCCGTGTGATAGAAATCTGATTCTCGCTACCTACAATAAGACTTGATTCCCTCTTCCTCTTGTCTGTAGCGATTTTCAAGCCTACCCCGAAAACAAAAAATAAAATTTAATATTCATTGAGTGTTGTTAATTTGCCTATTGTTTCTCTCTTGTGGCAGTTTGAGGATTGCACATTTGATTGGTTATACTGGCCACAGGCCCGTGAACCCTTCTCATCCGAGACCATTAACTACATAAAATCACTTGATGCTGAAAACGACCTCAATTGGTTGAAACTCCATGGTTGGGATGTACCCATCGAGGCTGCCCGTACATTACGCATCTCGACAATGTTGTTAAAGAAGGGAGCTGAAAAGGGTTTGACCCCTTTCGTCATTGGAAACATCATGTGCCGGGAAACCCTGAACGACCCATCCTTGATTGAACAAATCGTTAGCGAAGCACATCAGTCTCTTCTTCCTGGGATGAGTGAAGAAGATTTTCTCGAAGCCATCTCCCGTATCATGGATTTCTATCTAGCCAAGATGAATGTATAAACATATAGTCATCTCTACATATTAATTTTCTTTAATTGTATTTTTTGTATAGCAAAAATGGAAGCAGTCCAGTTTCGGTGGGACTGATAGTAACCAGCTCCTTACGGAAATGACCTTATCTTGCTTCTGTTCATTGAAGCATGAAATAAGACCTTTACCAGGCCAACATATTTTCAGGTCTGCTTAATGTAACGATACGCAGCGGTTCCTGTATATCAATGAAAGATCTTGATTTCCCTATTAATCTTGTGCTTCAATGGAATGTAGTAAGACTTTACTGTGGTTTATTGCTGCTAATAAGTAACTTGCATTCTGCTGGCTTAATCAGGCATAGTGTTATCATCTATCTTGCAACTATTTCATGCATAAATGGGATAGAAAGCTCAATCTAGTGATTAAAGTTTAACCTTAGGACTTCAATGGTATGGGATCAAACCCGACTAGCGGCCTTGCCCTTATCCTTGGTTTGTGCAGCCGATTCGGGTCGACCAGCAAGAAATCGGGGTTTTGGCCTAGAAGATAATGGACCTGCACCTGCCTTTTGTGTATTACTCTCTTCGTCTGTTAGAATTTGACCCATTTAAATAAATCAAAGTGGGCAAAGTTATTGTGACGGAATAGAAGCAATTAAAGGGATTAATATTAATATTCTACGTTATGCATTAAGTTAACTTAAATTGTGAATTCAATCTTATCTTATAAGAAACCTAAGTTCGATTCTCACTAAAGACTTTCCCTTTTCTTCCCTCAACCTATTTGTGAATTCAAAGATACCGTCTCTGTAAGGAACAAACTATAGTGGTTGGGCTTATCAGTGAGTTGGCCTTATTAGACTTCTGTACCCTTTAGTTATACTTTTAATAAGTTTCATTATGAGACCACATTTTTTTTGTTATCTCATCAAAAATTCAATTTAACTCTTTATTTCATAAATACATTTGTTCAACATATTAAATATTTTTCTTTCACTAATATTACTAACAAATTAAAAGCAAAAAAATAAGAACTTATATATTTTATAGAAAAAAAAGTAGGTTAATAAAAAAAAGACAAAAAGATAAAAGTAGCAAGAATTAAATCTAAAACATTACCAGAAAAAAGTAATACATATTCTAACTAAGATAAAACACAAATTTGATCGAATAAATAACTACTTAATTAGTGTAATATAAGAGAATCTCATCAAATAATTATGTGCGCATGATGATGTAAATGGATTATTATAGACAATAAATTAGCATCGAGTCCCTCTTTATATGGAAAAGTACACCAAAACCATCTTGGACAAGAGTAAAATATTTTTCGATGCTCAAGGTTGTCTTGTTCTCTTCTCAATATTTATAGACACAATATTGCCTTTTAGCTTCAATTTCAATAATGTTTTTCTATTTTGTTTGCATTACTTTGCATTTTCAAAATAAGAATAATCCCTCCATTCAACTTAAAATGCAAAAATCACATTGTCTTTTTATTTGACTGGTCATACGGCGACTCAACGAGACTTTTATATATGTTTGTCTCTCCATTTTTACCTTAGAAAATTTTTAAATGACCCAAAATGTGAATAAACTTTAAAATGGAATTTTTGCTATCTATCTTGGTGTCAACTCATATTTGTGTTTGTCAGAACGTGCTAAAAGGTTCGACAAATCTTCATATAGTTTTCTTTTTAAGAAGTGCAAATATAATTTGTCTGCTACCTTTTTCTTTCACACCTTCACTTTATACAAATAAGTCTATAACTAGATAATCTAATCTAAAAGTGTGAGTTTATTTGATGATCACAAATTCTTACTTGAGTCTGTCTTTACTAGAGACACGTCTCAAATGGGTCGACCCATTATTACTTAGGAAAAAAACTTTAAAAAAATGCGCGATGTATAATTCTATTTTAGAGTTGGTGTTATAACCTATTGAAGTTGGTATTGTAACCTGTTAGAGTTGGTTATATAACCTATTAAAGTTGGTATCTCCAAATAGGTATAATACCAACTTTAATTGGTTACAACACCAACTTCAAATACCAACTTTAATAGGTTATAACACCAACTCAAAATAGATTAAACCGCGCACTTTGTTTATGGCCTATTTGATGATAGAGGGAAAATTGTGAGAGATGTATTTTCTACTCCATTGGAGAATGTAAAACAATATTACAACATAACCCTCCACAAAACCCCAAAGACACATTTTACACTTTCTGTCAAAATTTGTTGATTGTATATTTGTATAATTGTATTGCACTTGGACTCCTTCATCAAAGCACAAAACCCAATAAAACCAAAAACAAAAGTCACTCTTTCACACATTACTTGGCTCACCCTACCCCACATTCCCCTCTACTTTTGACTTTGACATCCATTATTTCCCTCCCAAATTCATTTCTTCACTTCTCTACTCCCTAGTCTCTACAACATACATACTCTCCAATACCCAAAACCATCATTTCCATCCATGAACAACAACAAACCTCCATTTCATCATCACCACAACAACCACCACCCACATCCTCCACCACCACATAACCGCCCTAACTACCCTCAACCACCACCTCATAACCGCCCTAACTACCCTCAACAACCACCACATAACCGCCCTAACTTCCCACAACCACTACCCTATAACCGCGGTCAACCACCAAAACCTCCCAAATCAACTCTTTCATCATGCATTGTAGCAACAATTTTCCTCCTTTTCCTCATAATCCTCATCTTCATACTATACTTCTCTCTTTTCAAACCCAAAAACCCATCCGTATCCATAACCGCCGTTACACTCCCTTCCTTCACTCTCTCCACCAACTCCTCCACAGTCAGTTTCACCTTCTCCCTCTACGCCGCCGTTAAAAACCCTAACCGCGCCGTATTTACCCACTTCGACAGCTCACTTCAACTTCTCTACTTAGGTAATCAAGTCGGGTTTATGTTCATACCCGCCGGAAAAATCGACCCGGGTAAAACGGAGCTTATGGCGGCGACATTCTCCGTTCAAGAGTTTCCGATCTCGAAAGGGAATGTTCCAACGACTGCGATGAGTATTGGACCGCCAGTAAGTGATGGAATAGAGAGAGTAAAACCGGCCATGGAGGTTGAAATGAAGATGGAAATGGTGGGGAGAATTAGGGTTTTGTGGTTTTTTAGTCATCATGTTGAAACAGTTTCGGATTGTCGGGTTCAGATTACTATCTATGATGGGTCTGTGCTTGGTTTCCATTGTTAGCTAACGTTAAGTTTTTTTTTTTTTTTTACATTAATTTTTTTTGGAGTATTTGAGGAATACTTTTTGGGATCTGTGTGAGGACTGAAGACTGAGAAGGAATTTTTTTCAATGATCAAGTAGTGTAGTGCCGGATTTTTCATTTTTAAGTTGGATTTTAATTGTAAAAAGATGTACTAATTATTATTAGTATAACATTTTCTGACATTTTCTCAAATTTATATATATGGATATGAGCCGCTGTTTATCTTCCCTCTCTAGATCTTGATCATAGTTTATCTGTGAGTTGGATATACTGGACATGATGATATTAGTGCAAATAAACTCACACTGCATTTAGAAAAATCCACTCTAATTCTCAAGTGACTTTCGATCATTAAAATTGGAATTGTCTATAATACGTTTCCAGGTAAAGTTTTGGGTTTGTTTTTCACTTTTCTTCCCCCAATTAAGATACATATATTTAAAGGTGTTTAAATGAGTTAGAATTAATTCAATACGACAATATTTCAAATCAACTTAAAATTAACCCTATTATAATATAAAACTATACTCAAATAAAAATCTTACTCGAGATACATAAATTTGAAATCTAACTATAATTCAAATCAACAACCCTACACAAATTTGTGCTCGATTGTAAACACCACTAACTACTATTGTCTATCACCCAAGATGCCAATAATGATGTGTGTTTCAAGGGATAAAGGAAAAGGATGCATAATAATGGGACATGTTTTTAAATTGCAACTATTACTCTATCACTTTGAATTAGTAGCAAAGAAAAATATGATATTGTTTTTAAAATATAAATATTTAACAATAAATGAAAAGAGATAAAAATATTGTGTGAATAAAATTATAAGGAGAGTTAAAATGTATAGAACAGATTAAAATAAATAGTCGATCGTTGTCTAAAAATAAAAATAAAATTAATGCAAAATGAGCATAAAGAATATAATACTGTATGAGTTGATTTTGGTTTCTTTATTTGATTGTTTCCATTGCCCGGCCCCTCTTCCTACACTCCCTTGCTTTCTATTCTTTTCTTGCTTTGTTTATGAATCATGCTTTTCTCCCTTAAATACTTTTTTTCCTTGCCTCCTAAGCTATTTGTCTATTGGAGTAGTCATTAGTGAACTTAGCCCAATAATTGTCTTCAAATGACATAAACTTCATTCAATCACGATAAAACCTGATATGATATGAACGTTATTTAATCGCAATAAAACCTGATATGATATAAACTTTATTTAATCACAATAAAACCTATATGATATAAACTTCATTCAATCACGATAAAACCTTATATGATATGATTCCATCCGCCCTAAGCCCCTAATAGTAGTACTCCGGATTATAACAAAATCCAATCCAAGTTGAAACCAATTCAGACTTGTAATGATTTTGCGTAGATCCAAATCCAAGATGGCTTAGATCCTACTCGAGTCAAACCTTTGAGTTTATTAGACATGAGTTGAGCCCGATTGAGTAACATAATGTGCATCGCAAGGATGACCGTAAGAAAAGAACAACATAAAACACCGAATTTTTCTAGATAAGAGTAATAAGACACCAGTAATTCATCAAAATAAGACAAATATAAAAACAACCAACTGTTCCTCTTCTCTTTGTGGTAGGTAACATAAAACACAACCACTTCACTACTCTAAAATTCTGAACTCCCAAGTCAATATATCAACAAATGCAGTTTCAAATAGAAGTACAATACAAGAAAGGCGACGAAAATGGCTCCAAAATTAACTGTACAGATAAGCATGGGTCTTAAAGTTAACCTGTGACTCGGGTTGCCACCATTGCATCAGGGCGTGCGCTTTCTTCAGATCTGGAGCAGCAGCCATGTTGATCGTTAAGCAGGCGGAAGGAAGTAGATGAATTGGCTCTGCCTCATTGTTTCCCATAGCAGACATCAATAGACCTCCGAGAGAATGTTGAGTTGCCAGTTTTTCGATCTGTCCCACCCCGAGCTTCTCCATCTTTTCCCGGTGCTGAAAGTACCCGATGTATTCTGAACATATATGATCACCGGGATGCACGTATAGGTTTGGGACCCACGAAGCTATTGATGAGAAAGTCTCCATAGAACGATCTTTTTGCTTAGGCTGTTTTACAGCCTTGGCAAAGGCAAGTCCTGCTGTTATTACACTGCTCGCAACACGAAGCCCATGTTTCACAGTCTCATTCTTTATTTGTTCTATTGGAGCTGAAATGAACGGTGGGTTAAAGAGAAAAGTTTCAAGGAAGGTTCCCAACACGGCCATCTCCTTTCCAGCGAGAATGGCCATGGCTGCCCCAAGGGAATGGCCCGCTAACCACACGTTGCGACCTTGAGACGAGGCAACCACGTCTCTTACCGCTTGGATGGCAATTCTCGAACGAGTTGTTTTGTGGAGTCCTTGTCGTACTATATGGAGATCCAACTCAATGTCTCGTGTTAGACTATCCCGACTGTTTAAAGTACCTCTGAAGGTGATAACATAATGTGGGATTCCTTTAGTTACAAGATCTGATCCGGATGTTTTCAGTTCATATTCATAAATGGCGCCGAATATAGAGTGATCAACATCATCAACGAGTTGTCGAATAAGTCGAAAATTAAAGAACTCCCACCAAGGGGGAGCAAGACCATTGTCCACATCACGCTTTTCTTGGCGATCTCGCTCAAGGATATAGACCCCAGCAACAAGAGATGCGGCAACAGACCTCCGGTGGTGTTCATTATCCCTGGATGTCATCCAGTAAAATATTAAATTCGGATCCAGAACAACAACAATTCAAAGCCTTAACACAATTCTTGTGAGAGACGGTCTCTTTGAGAGACCATCTCTAATTGAGCCGACCCATAAAGAAAAATGCAGAGTATGTTACTCGGTGAGCATTAAGGATACGCTAAACAGGCATTAAAGCTAATGTAAGTAGTCATTAAGAATACAATAAGTAAACATTAAGCTTTAATAGGTTGGTCTAAGAGACGTCTCTTAGGAGACTGGCTAAAGCCTTAATCCACAGAGAGCCTAAGGCCTTTGGTAATAATTATCAAGATCAATCTCTTTCCCAACCATAATCACCACCCTCATTTGTTACTACCAAACGATGAAACGACCCCTAAGTTTATAACGAATCATATTGCTTGGCGACATTGCCAACTAAGAAAACTAGGGTTTAGCATACATGATGCCATGGCAAGCTCCAAGCTCAAAAAAGGTGTCCAATGTGCCATGGCAGTCCAAAAGAATAGTCATGAAGACAAAGATCTTACCAATCAACAACTGTAAGGTGCATTGGTCCAGCGGAGTGAAAATTCTCCCTGTCACACACAGCAGCCATCACAAGTTTATGGACTACTTCTGTTTGATAATCTTTGACTCACTGCAGTGAAATAAACAGAACGGGGTTAAACGCAGCCTCAGATATATCCACCGCTAGTCGCCAAGAGAATATGCACAAACAAAATTCGATGATGTCAGAAAGCGGCAACATTTGCACAATACAAAGAATAGATCACAATGGAATTTTCATTTTTCATTTTTTTATCATAAATTCATAGCAATGAATGCAAAGAAATACATGAGTAATTTGAGTGGTCAATTCATCAGACACTTGGAGATATCGAGGGAATACGGGGAGCAATCATAAACTAAATTGAGAATACAAATTCACAAATCAGAATTTGCATGAATAAGTGTTTTAAACATTCATGTCAATCAAAAGTCGCTTACGTTGTGCAGCTGATAGAATTTCATAAACAATAAGCACAAGCATCAAGAACTCGATTTATTATTGCATATTTAGGTCTTGAATCGGAGATTGATCGAGGGATTTTTTCTCTTTAAGGGAAGTGTTACCAATAAGCAATGAGCCAAGAATACAAAAAGTGGATGCATGATGTAAGTGTAAGACAGTCTTTTTTGTTTTTGGTTGATCGATACCGTAGGCTCTGATACTATGATAAATTAGTTTACTGCACACAAGCTCCATGAGATTCTATCCTAAAACTAATTGGTAATAGAAGAAGCAGCCCACCAAACTTATATGTTAGTCAACCTCTTTTTAATTCTTTAACGTGGGATCATTAGTTATTTTCCAACAAAAGTATGTACACTCATACATCTAAGCATTCGCAATTTCGCAACTCCCTTCTTTCTATAGCGATTTTAAAAGTTCAACATTCTAATTCATACAATAGCGCTTGTTAAACGGACGTCACATAAAACTTGCTGTTTAGTATTCATAGCTAAGAGTCCTACTGATAAAATTTCAGCACAAATAAAAATTATCCTCAATATAGTATTCATAGATAAAATATCCAATCAAGTAAAGCTGAAATCTTTCATTTTCATTCATATTCTATACCCCTTTGTTACAAACAAATTCTGCATAAGTCAAAAAAAAAGTGAAGAAGAATCTAAGCAGGTGAATAAATTGAAAGAAGTCAGACAACATATTCCTTTGCTTACACAAGAAAATCATTTGCTCTCAGTCCTTTCACATTATAGCAAGTCCAATTGTCCATAATCAGGCATGTTCCCAAACACAAGTAAATTCTTAAAAATAATTAATTAATTAGAAATCTTAATTAACAATTATAATTAAAAGGAGCCCAGTAAGCATCTTTCAAACTCAAAGTTCCCCCAAAACCAACATTGTTTTTTGTATGATCCATATGATCAATCAAGAGTTCCGAGTGCCGTTCCTGACAATTTATGGGCCCTAGGCAAAAAATAACAACAGACCCTTTTATAAGTAAGGTTTCGGTTTTTTTCTCCGACTTCAATAGTCATGCGCTTAACAGAGAAACCTAATATTGCAAGTTCAATACCTGCTAAAATGCTACTTAACTTTTAATTATAAGGATTAAGCCGATTTAGTTTAGGCCCTTCCTCAAAATTACCCTCAGGAACGACCCTTTTCCAATGAGATCCGGTGCATAAATAATGTTGGTATGATCCCATCCTTTTCTTATCCAAGGACCCAATCAATGAACCCCAACCCAAATTTCTTCACTAAAGTTTTGAACTTTCTACGCATAAGCACAATCATAAAATAAATCCAATACAGCCATTTCCTCTAACATAAACTAACAATTGAATTACAATGTTCTAAGTCACATTGAATCGTTAAACAGATACAATCAAAGATCAAACACATACAAATTAAATGTACCCTTTTGCACAAATTGAACTATTACCTTCAAATGGGATCTAATCAAGAAAAATAGCATGAAAAAAGGGGGAAATGAGTAGAAGAATGTACCTTTTTAATGGAAAATCAAAACCAACAACAATAATGTTGATTACATTCAATTCCATCATATAAAAGCTTTCATTTTTAATTCTCTTGTAACAAAAAAATACGGGTGAGATGTCCTTTTTTGCAAAATGGGTTGAGGGTTTTTGTTCTTGATTAATGGAGAGAAGAGAAAATATGCAAAAAAATAGATCCCGGGTTTCTGTCGGAAGTGATTTATGTGTGTATAACTTAGACAATTACAAAACTGTGTCGTTTTGGGAGTCATCAGGTGAATTTGAAGCCACGTTTTTTGCCATTGTGGAATTATGAATCTTGAATCACTATTTTTTGTCTTTAATTATTAATTAAGCTCTTTCTCAAATCATCCAATTACTGAATGACAGTTCATTGTTTATTGGCATGGAGTATTTGATTTGTCATGTTTTAAGCGTGTAAGATAAAATCTAGTATCTAGAAAAGACACTTAATAAATCAACTAGAATTTGTTAATGTTGATTTTGAGTCTATATGTTATCTTGAAAATAAATATATGATGTAGTTTTTTAAGTGAATTCTAATTTTAAATGTTTTTTATAGGAATTTTAATACATGAGTTGAAGAAGGATGTAATTATGAAATTCGTGTCATGTTGGGTACCTATGAGTTGTGCCAAAACGAGTTATGTATCTAATGTGTTAAATTCTGAAAACTCAAATGGTAGAGTGTTGTGACGTACTGTGCGTATAATCTTCAAAGAATGACTAGTAAACAACTAATGTATGTAAGTCATGTCGTGTCGTGTCATGTCTCATTGTGTCAGTGTTATGAACCATAACATAAATTTCTTTCATAAAAGTTTTTTTCTCAAAATTGATCAGAAATTGGGATTATCCAATTCAGAAGAATTGATCAACTCGCTTACCATGTAAAAGACTAATAATAGAACATTGCAAAGTACAGAGCATAGATGTACAAAATGAAACAAGCAAACGGGAATTTGAGCAATCAAGGATCCATGGATCATTACCACATTAATGTTGACATGTGGAGTATATCACATTACATTATTTCAATTTCAAAGAATCATAGATTTTTATTTACGATTTATCCACCTACTTTTTTAATGTGATGAACTTCACATTACATTATTACAGGGCATAATAAATTACGCTAATACCTCATGAAATCAAATGAGTTACAATCATTAGTTTAAACTCATTTGTTTCTAACAATTATGAAATCAAATGAGTAACAATTATATTTAAGAATGTTAAAATTCACCTGAGGGTAAAAAGATCTAGCCATAGAAATTGAATTAACAAAAAAAAGATCAAAGTGAAAGAAGAAAAATTTCTATGTGGACAACCATTAAAATTGATACGTAATTATTCTCAATTCTTTAGGAATAAAACTTGAATATGTTATTGTAAACCTTTCATGGAAATTCTATTTTATATTTCAATAATGACATGAACAAGTTAGTTACAATACGTTATAAATTGAAAGAATATGAGTTGCCTATAGTCAATTTGTTATGAAGTTATGGGATAATAATGGGCTCGTTCTTTGCATGTTGGAGTATATACTCTAATATGTTATTATCATAGCAAATAGGAGTACATCACAGATTATAGGAGACACACAGATTAGTGAATAAAGAAAACTGGCATATTCTTCTTCATGTATCCCTTCCAATCACAAAAAAACAAAACTTTCCCACTCTTTCATCCTTACCATGAGATTCAATTCTCACCACTTGTATGAAGGAACAATTTTTCCTTCTCTATTGCCGGTATACGATAGGGGATTAACCATACCTAATAAAACAAAACTAAAAGAAAAACAAACTTTTCTGCACAAGCAAATTACATGATCTATATTACATAATCCAAATAATGAAAAATATCTTATAAAATAAATTGATCCGACCACTAAAGAATCATTATAGTGCCAATAAAGAATATCATAATTCACTAAAACTAAAAAATAACCAGTCAAAAAAATTAAATGTATCATAACAAAAAGGTGCCTATTCAAAGAATAAAACCCTAAATTTGATTTGTACCATAATCTGATCCTACAATAAATCCTAAAAAATGCAAAAATTAAGGTATCCAAGTTGTTGCTTCAAAACAAGTTGTAATAGCTTCAGGATGACATGGAAAAGAAAGCGACTAATCCTGAAGCAATGAACTTTCCAGCAATAGGAAAGACTGAAGAATTCCCAACGCAATACAACTTGCAGTATTTTCAGCCAAAATGATAGCACATGAAAAATAATTGATCTTCTCAATAGAATATACCCTTTCTTTTTATCCCTTTTATATATTACCTATTAATCAGATAAATACAAGTCAATGCCCATTTACACTAACATCAATGGGTATTATATTTTTGCATATAAATCAATTTTTATTCTCATGCTATATATTCCTAAAGTTAGGCTGGATGAATGCAGTATAGTGGTGTAGCAACAGGTGGTAAGCTGTACCAAATGGGATAAGATGTACATGTGTAATTTTATTTTTCTGTCGTCTGTGCTGTGCTGATGAGTCAATCAGTCTTCATTATCGGGTGAGCCGTAACCGTAAGGATTCTTGCTAGCCCAGTTCCATTGATCACGACACATCTCATCAATTCCGTATTTGGCCCTGCAAAAACGCAAGATTTTCACAATGTTTATGTTTTTTGGTAGTTATAACAATGTCGAAAGTCTAATCTCAACAAAATGGAGTCGACTACATAAACCAGAATATATCAACATTTATAAGATCTTGATATCTTGTCTAATTGTCTTACATACCATATCATTTGAGAAGGTGACATTTGTTGGAGTAAATAACTTTCAAATTAGAAATCAAGTGACTCAGACGTTGTCCATTCTCAATGGAGCAAAGACTTATAGTTTGTATTGGTTTGGGTTTATAATGGACCAGTAATTGGCTATTTAAACAGAGTGTAACTTCTAAGAATCGAGTGTTGTTTTAGTTGGAGTAAGTACCACCTCCCCAAAGCAAGTCCTGGGTTGGATCCTCACCTAGCCATCCCCTTCGGCCCTTTCCTTAGCCTACCCTATAATCTACAAAAATTCATGTGCATCTTCTTATTTATGTGAAGTTTCAATTGTTGTTTGCTATTAAGGCTCAATCGGAATCGGCCTCTATGTTATCTAGGAGCTTATACATGACCCCTCCAAACACCAAATCCCTGCGAGTCACTTTATGATGCTCAAATATTGTGTTGTAAAGCAACTTAGATGATATGTATCAATATATCCGTCAGAGGTAGAACTTACTTCCAATTTAGTTCCCGTTCTGCTTTTTCTGTTGAGGCATATACAATCTCAGCATCACCAGGGCGTCTTTCAGCCATTACAAGAGGAATTTTCTGAAAAGTTAGCAGCAGTTAGTTCACAAAAGGGTTCAAAGTAACAAAGAAGAAAAGGAAATCCTGTAACAAGACTATAATCAAGTGCAAAGATATTTAGGGACCAGAACTGATATAGACAAAAATGAGTACAACCCCGTTAAAACTACCACATAGAAGAAAGCACTACTAATCACTACAGGTGAAACAGAACTGAAACAAACTTCCTACCCTTTGCAGAAGCGATAACTTCATCATAAACAATGAATTCTACATGACGTAATAGAAAAAAACAGCTAAAAGCAGGACCAGCAAAAACTGCTACAACATCCATGGCAACCGTAAGTTTAGGTGAGCTAAGTCTACAAGTAGACAATTTCAGTATGAAATGGAGAAAGTAGTGCCCGTAACAAACTTCAATTGTGATGTATTAAAGGATTCAACAACCCAATCAATGCTAGAACACAGAAGAATAGGAGTCCATCCAGAAAAACAGAGCAAAAGACCCAGATCAGAAGACCATAAAAATATTTTTTGTGTACGCTCCCATTTATATACACGAATTCATTTTGTCCACATAAAAACACAGGCAACCCTAAAAGGAGCAAAAGGCTTGAGCAGTCTTTACCTTTCCAGATGCTTTCTCAAATGCAGCTACCATCTCCAATACTGTTGTACCCTTTCCAGTTCCCAAATTGTAGACTTCACAAGCTGCAAATAGTTTCCTTGTTTGTCAGCACTTTACAAGTCAAAAAAAAACTCACTACGCTCTTTTTATAAAGTGGAGTTTCTTTAATAACTTGAGCCATCAGAACTAACTGAAATGTCAGGCAGGAATTATGACTTATCAGAGAGCAACAAATTGTGGCTTAAAGGCTCAAAGATACCAGCATAGATTAGAAAGACTGCAGTCTAATAGATGTTCAAGTGTCCAACTAAAAACATTTCACTTTGGGAGTTTTAACACATGCTAACCTATATTTGCATCAAAAAGCTTCTTCAGTGCCGCTATGTGTCCATCAGCCAAATCAACAACATGAATGTAGTCACGAACCTAGAATACATCATTAATAAGAAACATCAATCATGGTATCCCAAATTGTACAAAACTTTAAAAATCCTGGCATACAATATACTATAGTGCAGAATGAAGGCCATAAAAGCAGACAGAAATGAAACATTGATTCATATGCAAACACAAAAAGTATTCAGAACAGCAGCATAACATAATTCCTGAATAACATACCCCGGTGCCATCTCTAGTCTTGTAATCAGTCCCATACACCATTAAGTGAGGCCTTCTTCCAACAGCAACTTGCTGCACAAAAGGCATTAGGTTGTTTGGAACTCCACGAGGATCCTCACCAATATGCCCACTAGGGTGAGCACCCACTGGATTAAAGTATCTTAGAAGAATAATTTTCCACTCAGCATCAGAGCGCTGGACATCGCGGCATATTTCTTCAATAAAGAGCTGCATTAAAGAAGCACACCGGGAAAATGTTTAATCAGCATCAAGTCTGGAATTTTGCAGAATCAACCAAATAGGATACTCCTGTTCGTACTCTTAACACACCTTGGTTCGTCCATATGGATTTGCTGCAGATAACGGAAACTCCTCAGTGCAAGGCACTTCTTTAGGCCAGCCATACACAGTTGCTGACGAGGAGAAGACAAGCTGAAACATGTTCAAAAAGTAGAATCAGCAGTAAATTCGCAAGGAAGACTACGCACATATCTTAAAACATAATAAGCATTCTAAAACAATTTGATTGTTTAAATGGATTACTGCTAAAGTTCATCGAAGAATTTCAAACATGTATGTAAATCTATTCTAGGCAATATGACAGAATTCATTCCAATAAGAACAGAGAAAATTATACCGTCTTGCATCCATGAGCAGACATGACTTCCAGTAGGTTAACTGTACCAATGATGTTGTTATTGTAATAAAGCAATGGTTTCTGAACACTTTCACCCACTGCTTTCAATCCAGCAAAGTGAATGACAGCATCAAATCTGAAATAGGGAAAAGAAGATTACATAAGTTAACGGTGTAATAAGTTTCGATCATTGTAAATTAGAAGACCTCAATATATGTGAGGAGGTGAAACTAAGAGTTCAAGGCTCCAAGACAACATTTTCTGGAAACCTAAGTGCTCTCAATGGAGGCAAAAGTTCAAATCGTATATTAGACCACGCACATTGGCTAGCCCATAATAAAGAGAGGATAATTTGAAAAGAGAGAAATCTTGAATGTAGGAAAGAACAAGAAAGATGGTTCTAACAGTAAAACAGTATCCTTACTTAGTTGAAGAAAAGAGTTTCTGAACAGCAGGTTTGTCCCGAAGATCCATCTGTACAGAGTAGTAAAAAATCAAATAAATGTCTTTGTGTGGAGAAGATTACCAGAAGAAAATAATAGACATAAAATCATAGCCAGCAAAATGTAGGTCGGAAAAAAGCTTGATGCTCATGCTCAATCAAAGCATCATATAGCAAAGCAAAAAGCACAACAAAATAAGTTGAAATGTGTGGAGTACTTCTAGCATTTAAAATTAATTATATTTGAGTCAACATAAAAGTATTTATTGGGAAGTTCACCTTTACTTCAGTCACCAGTGATTCTTTAATCAATTACTGGCACTTAAAGAAAATCAAATTCCACAAGTACATCACATGGAGTGTTGATGAAACATTAGTGCAAAATTTTTGCATCTGGTAAGGACCAGCAATCAGCATATGGACCTACATGACTACATAACTGGATACGTATATGGGCAATGAACACTACACATTAGACACTTGTTTTGAAACAAAGGATGCAAGCTTTAAATTAAAATAATGGAGCCCAAGAGCGAGGCATAGGATATAAAATTTAATATTACATTGATTTAAAAAAAAAGTAATATTACCACAGGCTTAGGTCCTTACATAATATAAGAGAAATGATTCATAAAGAAAATTTTCAACAAATTTCTTAATTTTAGAAATATTACTTCCACCAGTATAACTAAACTATCTTCTTCCCTACAATAGTAAAACGTCTTGCCTGATGTTAGATGTCCTAATAGTTATTTAAAGGGGAATATAGATAGTATACAGTATACACTAAAACCTCCTCTGCATAAAGCACCAAGTCACCAACAAACAGTGCTTGACAAGGTTAATCTTGGAGACTTGGACTATTAATTTCTTAAAGCTACACCAGTTTTCCTCATTTGCATATATAGTAATTTTACAATATTTCACACTTTCCCATTTTGACTAACTTAATATTCCGAGTTTGACTTTGTAAATTTCATATACAAAATTTACAAAATCATGATACTCTGTGCCTTTGATTCTCTTTATCTCTAAACAATACTAGTAGTGTAGTATTTACAAAAAATAAGTAAAATTCAGCAAATAAACGGGTAAAAGTTAATTTTCTTTGGTAAAAATCTATACTATTCGGAAGAAAAAACTGAAAATCAGTAAAAATAAATTCAATTCAACAACAGCAAATTCAAATTAATAGGTGAAAAACACAGAACTTAAGATTTAATGTATTTCTAACATAATACTATTAGTTTTGAGAATTAATCACATGTCTATCACTTCTATACATATTTGAAAGAACAATAACTTCTTTTTGGTCTATTATTGGGATTGAAAATTTAACATTATAGTAATGTACAAATTAGGCACTTAGCTTAATATAAGCAAATCATAAGCCTGTAGTGTAGCATTACTTAAAATTCATTATTTCATAAAATTACGTAGTTGACAACTAAATAAAGCCGAAGGCCAACCTACGAATCTTCAAATGGAGAAAATTAAATTAAATTAAGCAAGCCAGCGTGTTTAGAACTAAAATAATAGTATTGCCTAAATTAATCACAAATGGTCACGAAAGAGCTTTTCTCCAATAATATTGTAGTAGATTAGTAGTAATAACAGGCGAACAGCATTTCAATGCAATGGAAGAATTTATTCCTCACACCTCACAAAAAAAGCCAATTTTCTTCCAACCGCAAAAGCATAAAAATCAAACAACGTGACAACAATGATTAAAGAGATCACATGCTTCTTCACCTCTCCAACAATAACTAACCAAAAATAAAAATAAATAAAAATAAAACCAAATTCAAACTCTCCAAAACAGAACAATGACGAAATCAACTCGAAACGTCGCCATAAAAATCCACGACTACAAATAACAGTAAAGAAATAAAATTCAATTAAACAACTCCACAATTCTAGAATTCATACGATCCACCGACTCATCAACAAACCAAAACTAAATAAAAATCAATCAAATTCCACAATTCAAACGCGCATGATTCAATAGTTAAAACTTAAAATTGCAATTAAAAATTGAAAGAAGATAATCAATTACCTTATGAAAAGAGAGATTAGAGGAGAACTCGGAAGCGAGTTCTTTGACTCGGTGAATAGCGAGTTCCGACGAGTTATCAAGGTTATCAATAACGACGACTTTATAACCGCCGAGCAAAAGCTGAAGTGTTGTGTGACTACCTATGTATCCGGCTCCTCCGGTGACCAGAATGTTTCTCGCCATTGTTACTGATTTTTCAGATAACGCGTGCAGTCAAGGATGGAAACTACCTGTAATTCGTTCTAGAAAGATCCAAAATTTGAGAAGGAAAGATAGAGAGAGGGAGGGAATGCCACAGAGATGAAATTGAAATTTGAAAATAAGTCGAAACAAAGTTGATAGGGAGATAAATCATAAAAGGGTGAGGTGAGGAGAGTATATATAACAGAACATTCCCCTCCCCGCAGGCTACAAGGAGGCACAGTTTTTGTGTGGGGGTTGTTGTTGATGGATGGGATCCCAATGGGCAATGGGTAAATAAGTTTGGGAGAAGTCAAAAACGGGTAAATAGTTAAAATACTAGGAGTATATGAGATATTGAGAGAAGAATAGTTAGGTGGTTCATGGTTGGCTTTGTTGTTTTTGGATTCTTTATATTAAAATTTAAGTAGGAATTGTATAGTATTTATTTATTTATTATTCATAATTATTGTTAAATAATACTCTCTTCAATTCAACACTAACGTCTTATTTGCTTTTTGGATACTATTTATTTTTTAATGTTAATTTGTATTTTATTATCAATTTGTCTTATTTGCTTTTTGGATACTATTCATTTTTTACAGTTAATTTGTATTTTATTATCAATTTATAAGTTAAAACATAGTCAAGTGAGATCTTGTATGATTCGTCTCAATGCAAAAATTATTAAGTGCATCGGATAGTGTGCATAAAACAAATGAGATATTAATAGTGAATCAGAGGAATAAAAAATATGTGATGTCTTTTTTATACCTCTTATTTTTATAAAACTGAATAATTCATTCTAAATAATTAATGTACCATCCTCACCTTGTCATAGTAGAACTTGCATGAATTAAACCTCTCTGAGGATCTGACTAGGGATAAGGGTAGTTGAGGGCGTCATATCCAAGTTTTAGATTATTGATTTCTTCTTACAGTTCTTTGTGGGTTCTTGTTTTCTTGCTTTTTCTCGTTTTTATTATTATTATTGGTAGTAGTATTGTTTTCTTTTTAAGTTTTATAATTATTTATACTTATTTATTTTTATCTATATGCGTTTTATTTATCTCCTACGAAAAAAGTAAGGCTCATTCCACTTCGACAAAAGACCCTCACCTCGGTTCCATAGCTTTGGGTTCTCTATCTCGATCATGATTTTCCTACTCCCAAAGGGGATCGATTGTGGGCGAGGAAGGATTCGAACCCCCGACACCGTGGTTCGTAGCCACGTGCTCCAATCCTCTGAACTACAGGCCCTTCCACTGGAACCTTTTCTTGGGGTATCCTCATAAAAAGGAAATTTTCCTCTCCCTAGCCATTTCGGGTTACATAGGTGTGAAAGTGTGTTTCTCTCTCTACTCTATAAGAATAAGAACGATGCATTTCGAGGTGTGGAGTGGGAGAGAAGGAATGTCATAATTGGATTTTTGAATAAGACGACCTTGCATGAATTTCTCTTAATCTTAATTCATTAATCTTTCTTGAGTTGAGGGACTCTTTTTAATCGTGCTCTCTTTATGAATTATGCATATGAGTTGTCGTCATCCTTCCTTCCCAAGACCCTGTCCATAGTTTTACATTACAAATTATTTTCATTATGGATGTTTAATACCTATATTTAATACCTAGAACAAAATAAGTAGTAGTTTAAAGTCGGTTGGTAGTTAGAAAAACGGAAGAGGAACAGCCGAACAGGTAAGCCACGTGGAAGGATGATTGTAAATAAAACAGGGTGATCCATTTTAATCCCGGGCCCCGGATTCCTCTTTGACCAAACGACGCAGTTTGCTTTGCATTGATGTTAAAGTGCCAAACTCATTAGTCATTACACTTGTTAATTGTTACACGTAATCACCTTCTCCTTTATTGAATGTTGACTTTTTTCAACTTTACTTCGTTGTCTTTGCAATTTAAGTGACATTTCCACAAAGTGACCATTCTAGCTTTCGCCTAATATTCAGGATCCATCTCCATTTTACAAGATTTGAAGTGAATGTATAACAAATTTAGAAGCTATTATTTGATAAATAATCCTACCTCTTATTCAGCCTAAATGGGACATTTTTTTTGCACTATTCACTAATCAGTCTTAATTTGTATTTTACTCTTAATCTATAAGTTAAAACATAGTCACGTGGAATCTTGTTTGATTCGTCTCAATACAAGGATTATTAATATCAAATTTTTATAATTTTTAATTAAGAATAATTTAAAATATTAAGGGTTAAAATGTTACCTCGACAAGTGTGAAAAACAAAATGAGACATTTAGGTTGAATAGGAGGGAGTATTAAGACTTTATTTTTTGATTTTTTGTCTTTAGGTAGATTGAAAAAACCAAAAAATTTGTTTGAATTGTAAACAAAATAGATACAGATTACTAAGCATGTTCAATCGCACAGGGTCCCAAAAAGTCGGGGGTCTCAATATTAATTATCGTACTACATATCAAGTATTAAAAGATATAACATTGTTAGAAAAATATTACAACTTATATAGATTGCACAGTGCTATCATAAAGTTTTTTAATATTTGCTCTGCCCCTAATTATAAGCCAAAATGAAAAAATAAAATTTATTGGCTTATTTTTTCTTTAATAAACAGTCAGAACCAGTATGATTCGACTAAACATATCCATAAGTAGCTTACTTACCCTATTAGTTGAAAATAATAAAAAAAACTAACAGCCAACAGTTCACAGGCGATATTGACTTACCAAACGAGTCCTATTTTTTATGAGGAATTATTCCAAACAAAATAGGTTATACTTATAACTTTAAAAATCATTGTTGAAAAATTAAATTGTTTATATCAATGAATAATAATTAAACTAAACTATAATTATATAGTAGTATCAACTAATAATTACTTCATGAGCTCACAAAAGTGATTGGTAGCATTTGAGCCCATGAATAATAATGAATCCATTACTTCTTTTTTTTTTTTGAGATAATGAATCCATTACTTCTTAATTAGGAAAAACTTGAATTTATATATATATATATATATATATATATATATATATATATATATATATATATATATATATATATATATATATATATATATATATATATATATATATATATATATATATATATATATATATATATATATATATATATACTTCCTCCGTAAAATATTATTTGCAACTTTCATAGGGCGCGCGGACTCCTAGGCAAAACTTTTAGTAGTGTATTAAAATAGATTAATGAAGTTGAGTGGGGTGGGATTATAGTATTAAAAAGTAAGAGAGAGAAAATAAAAAAATAAACTTTTAGAGGGAAAATTTTTTAGTGGGAAACATTTTCCCACCAAATTCACTTTAGTAATACAAACATTTTGTACTACTAAAGTTTCTTAGATTACTTCCAAAATTTTGGAGGGAATTTGAATTTCACCAAAATTTTGGATATTCAAAATTTTCAAACCATTAAACCTAAATTGAGGGGAGGGTATAAAAGCAAGGGAGTATCCACCATTTCATAGCATTTCATCCAACCAATATTACAGTAACTTCATCAAGTTCTCACAAATGAGTTCACTGCTTCATAAATACTACTACACAAAATGAACTACTACACAAAATAAGACCTAAGTAGCAGTTAGATTAATATCCATCAAAATAAAAAAACTTCACAGCAACTTCATCAACAACTCCTACTAAGTTAAGTTAGCTGCAGCATCATCATACGTCAACAAAATTGGTTCTGTTTGAGGTCTTCAAAAAAACAGCAACCGCAACTTCATCACCAACCACAAATCTGTGGGGACATCAAAAACAGCAAGCAACATGGCAAATGAATTCGATGATAATTTTTTTGCCATTGACCTTCTTCTCATGGAAGAAGAAAATACTAGGAACTCAAAATTACCTGATGATTCATATGAACATCAGACAGCAAATTCGAATGGACCAACCCAACAACAGCAAACTGAACCAGACATGCAGCAAGTACAACAACCAAAAGGTAGGAAGCAGCTGACAGTAAATCAAAAAAGAGAAATCGTGGATGCATTTCTACACATAATGGTTGGTAAGGAGGTACCAAGGGGTTTCCAGTCAAGTCAAGCAAAGAAATACAACGTACACAAAAGCACAATTCTCAGACTGCACAAAGAAGTACTCAGACAAATGGAGTTTGGGAATGTCATTGATGTCAGAAGTAAAAAACTGGGAAGAACAGGACCCAAACCAAGAGAATACACTGATGAATGGTTGCAGTCAGTCCCACTTTCCAAAAAGACAACATGCAGAAGTTATGGTGCAGCTCTGAAAGTATCACATGCCACAATTCACAATTTTAAAATAAAAAGGGAGACTCAGAACACATACAAGCTCCAACCATCCAGCACTAACTTCAAACTATAAGGTGGCTAGAATGAAATAGGTTTTAAGTCATATACTACCTGCTGAACAGGGGTCAAACCCAAAATTCATGGACATGCAAAATGTGGTTCATGTTGATGAAAAGTGGTTTTATTTAAACCCAGAGACAAGAAGGTTCTACCTTCTTCCAAATGAGAAAGATCCTTATAGATGTCAACAGTCCAAAAGGTTCAAAGTGAAGGGCATGTTCATGGCAATGGTTGGTAAGCCACTTACATCACCTAATGGTTCTATTATACATGATGGGAAGTATGGAATATTTGAGTTTGCTTATGAACACAAAGCTGTGAAGAAGAGTAAAAACAGGGAGGCAGGGGCATTGGAAATCAAGGCCACAGTTAACATCAACAAGGAAGAAATCAGGAAAATGCTATTGAATAAGCTAATTCCAGCATTAAAAAATCAATGGCCATCAACTTTGTCAAAGGATATCATATTACAGTGGGATAATGCAAGACCCCATCAAATTCCAAGGGACTCTGAATTCATAGATGCATGTAACTCAGATGGTTTCTGCATCCAGCTCAAGTTTCAACCAGCACAGTCTCCTGACTTGAATGTGCTTGATTTAGGTTTGTTCAGTGTCATTTAATCTCTACAATATCAAACCTTTCCAAAAAATTTAGGGGAATTGATAGAGAAAGTGAAGGAAGCTTATGAAATTTTCAATCCAGTGCTGAACAAATACACTTGGATAACACTACAAACATGCATGATTGAGATCCTCAAAGTGCATGGAGGAAACAATTACAAGATCCCACACATGGGTAAAAAGAAACTTGATCATTTGGGACTTCTACCAGAAATTTTAGAAGTTGACAAGGATTTGGTAGCACAAGCTGTTGACTACCTCAACAATCTTTTCATTCATACAGGACAAGTTGAAGCTGAGGACACAATGATAGAGGTTGATGCAGACTAGTGCACATAAAGGGACTCAAGGCTTTAGTCACACTGCCACACTTAACCACGAATACCATTCAATTCCATTGGTAACAATCTAGTTTATTGTTTTTGTCTTTCATTGGATGATGTTGGTTAGGTGTATTTTGCTCATTGTAATGAAATTTTATGTATGGCAGTGTTAACTAGCCTATTTTGGACATGTAATGCATGATTTTGTTTGAATGACTCATAACCAAAAGTGTATGCTCACTATAGGCCAAAAATAAGTCTCCCTTTTTTTATTTAAATTATGGTGGGACTCTGTCATCTAAGGCAACACATAGTGGGACTAACTTGCATACAAACACATAAGCTTACTCCTCATTCATCAAGTCATCCATTCCCAAACACCACAAACACAACCCAAGCAACTTTCATGTACCATCAGAGTTGTACAAATCATAATTCATTAACTGACCTACACTCTGTACAGAAGGGACTCATTTCCACAATATTCAAACCCAACTAATAATGAAGGTCAACTTTGTAGCTATTAATAGTCATAAGTCAACCAACCTAACAACACGCTTACTTCCACACAGTGAACCAGGACCCGTTGAAGGCCCTTCATCACCATCAACATGTATGGGGGACTCCTCACAGCCTGGAGAACCCTCATCACCTTCATCCAAGTCAATGACCTCTGTAGCTTTTTCAGTCGAGGAAACCCCAGATCCAGAACCCTGACCTACTTTTACAGGTTCATCGTCATCACAATCGGACGAGATCTTAGCCCCACCAGTACAACCCCTTATCATTCTCATCTGGGCCACAGATCTAGCCCGTACACTACCAGGAACACACTTGTACCTAGTATATCCGGGTAGTGGTGGTGTTGAAGGTTCCTTCTCTTTCGGAAGCTTCACAGATGGACTCGAATTAGGGTTTTTTTTGTTAGGGGAACTCATATCGACACTCGTTTATGGAGGAATCGTAGATCTGGAGGGTGGGAGATGAAGACGAAGATTTAGGGTTTCAATTCGAGAACAGTGTTTCAAGAAGGGGTTTCCAAAACGAGGAGCAACAGAGGTGTTCCTCTTTTATAATGACAAGAGGAGAGTGACGGTGGAGTGTTAATTGATGAGGGAGTAGAAGAAGAACTGATGTGCCATTAATGGTGGTGGTTGAGGTCGACATTATTGAGGGTAGTTGAGGAGTTGAAGACAGAGGAAGTTTATGCAATTTTGGTTGAAGATCTGAGTTGAGGAGTTGGGTTGGGTTAATAAATTTTGGTGGGAATAATTAGGGGAATGAATTAGATTAATGGAATAATTAGGAAAATTAAAAAGTTATTATTATTGTTAAGTACATTTAATTAGGGGCAAATTGGTAAATTCACCATTAAAAACTTTCTATAAATGGAAAAAAAAAAGAAAATTGCAAATAATAGTGAACGGCAATTTTAGGTAAAAGTTGCAGATAATATTCTAGAGGAATATATATATATATATATTATATATATATATATATATATATATATATATATATATATATATATATATATATATATATATATATATATATATATATATATATATATATATATATATATATATATATATATATATATATATATATATATATATATATATATATATATATATATATATATATATATATATATATATTGATGCTCTTTCACCTAAGTATCTTTGTTTCCCATCAGCAAAATTTATTTGCTCTTATTTTGCAGTTACCTTTAAAGATTAAAGATACATATAAATAATAGTTCCGCATAATTTTTTCTATAATAAATAAAAATATTTTTCATTTTTGTTACTACCTAGTGATGTTTCCCATCAGCAAAATTTATTTGCTCTTATTTTGCAGTTCATGTGTTTTGTAAATTTATTTAATTAATCTCTTTAAATGATGCATATAGAAGATTTTAGTTAAGGTTTAATTAAAGGGTAAATTAAAAAGTTTAAAGCAAAAGAGAATTCCAGAATTAAACCAAAAATAATTGTACATGGAGTATTTATTTAATATGAAAGCATAGTAGAAAATTCTAGGAAATTGGATAAATAAAGTAAAAATAATTGAATCATACCCAAGAAGCAATCTTAGGGTACTAAAATAATTCAGAAAATTCTAGTACTTATTAAATAGATAAGATTAGTTTAGACTTGTTCTTCATATATAGTTCTCGTAGAATGATCTAGATATTGTAATTACATTTTCTTTTAGATAAAGCTATTGTTGTGATTTAATAATTTTATGGATATTATATTTATTAAATAATATATTACTCCTATTATATAATATTCTGACCTTTTTCTTGTGAAAGTGAGTCAAAAAATTTCAAAATCATTGTTGATTAAGTGGAGTACGAAATCACAAGTGGAAGTTCATTGACCATGGAACTTGGGGTTTGTCCAATTTACTTGCAAATTGTATCACTACTTTTATATATACTTCTATATAAAAAGTTGTTCGACAATATAAAAATAAAAATATTTAAATTTATAAATGATTATAATTCCATATATACATATATGATTTATTTATTAATTTTTTATGTTTGTGTTATCTCTATTTTCATTTCCAATAGTTAAAACTTCTCTCTTCGCAAGAGAGTTTTTTTGGGAGAATTGTAGCTATTAGAATATAACATAGGATAATAATGTTAAAGAATCAACTCAATTAAAAGGTTACGAGGGTATATTATATACTCTAGTACGCTCCTTATACGAGAATCCTTTGGCTATAAGTGTGGATGTAGCGACATACCCTAGCTCCTCATACCTGGAGCTAAATATTATTCCACGTTAAATAAGTGGTAATTAAAACTCAAACTCGTTACTTCTTATCACGTTGACTTTTAATATCATATTAAAAAACCAACTCAACAAAAATTTTAAGCTTATCGTTGAAACCAACGTATGTTATACGCAAACAAATAATAGCATATCAAGAATAATGTTCATTGAATTTAACAAATTACCGAGCTAAGCTTGGTGTGGTGAATAGGGATGGTCATGGGCGGGTCTGGAGCGGGTCCAACCAGATCCGGATTCGGACCCGGACCCTTTTAATTTTTGAGATTTAGACCCGGATCCGGACCCTAAGGGTCCAAAATTTTCAGATCCGGACCCAGATCTTCCGAATCTGATGGGTCTAGGGTCCTTAATGGGTCCTTAGTGGGTCTAAAAAAGGCTCTTTGATTTGTCAAATTTGAAACATTTGTAAGTCATTATATTTTTCATATATTTGTAAGAGAGTTATTATCGTATTTTACAAATATTAAATACTAATTTAACATCTAAACTCGCATAGCATTACCCATATACGCTTAAATTCTATTATAAACACTAGTTCGAGTCCATGAAATAAGAGTTATTGGGTTAGCACTTAGCAAGTAGCATATATAAAATTTATATATATTATGATTATATGAAAAGAAATTAAGTGTTGGGGGCATAATTCATATGTAGAAGACAAATAAAAATAGACAATTTAATATTTATAAGGGTCTGAGGGGCGGGTCCAGGGTCTGTATATTGGACCAGGACCCGGACCCGCCAATTATTTTTTAGATCCAGATCCGCCCCAAATTCGATGGGTCTCAAAAAATAAGACCCAGACCCTTAAAAAAGGGACGGGTCTGGGGCGGGTCCAACAGGGTTCTGGACCCGTGACCATCCCTAGTGGTGAATAATAGAGTAGCTTATTATATAATCTCAATATTTGTTCAATAGAATAGAATGATCCATCTTACAAATAAAGGAAAGCAATCTATCTATCTATATCTATTTTATAACTATTACTAAAACAAAATACTGCTGATGTCATCACTTATCAAATTGCTTAAATGTCATTCTCTCAATAAAACATTTTCCTCTAAAACTTAAAGATGATGTGATTGTTATAATGACTATTATTAATATCTTTGACTTTACTAATTTTTAAGTATGACTAGCTAATATTATTCGAATTGATTGATTTTTTAATTTTTATGTCACCTCATTTAATGTATTAGAAAGTCATAGAAGTATATTTTATTTTATTTTTTCAAGTTTTTATAAAATATTTATAATGTTTTTTTATTAAATGAGTATAAGATATTTTGAGATGGTAAAAATATAAAGTCGTGAATTTTTTATCTTATACAAATATGTCAGAAATTTTAATAAAATGTACGGGCATTATCTAGTATTTTAATAAAGTTAAAATGGGAAAGTGTAAGTCCTATTAGCTTAGATTAGTAGCTAACCGACCTATTTTTAACGAAGTGACACACATACTCGTTGAATGAGAGCGTTGGCAATTGATTATTGCATCCTAGTTTAGCTTCATTTTCTATATCACATCATCTATGCTTCTAACTTGCCATTACATTTTTTATAATCACAAGATAATGTAACTATTAATTGTGGAATTCTTTGATTTGTTGGTGATTAATCTAGAACATCTTGTCATAGTATTTCTCCCTCTTTCGCTGAGAACTAGTCTCCATTTTTTGTCAATTTCATTAAATTTATCTTGTTTTATCCTTTAATTATGACTTACACTATTTTTTTAATTCTCATCCACATATTAATACTTTTAAGGTCAAACTGATATCTTTAAGATTAAAATTAATAAATATACATAAAATAAAATAAAAAATGAGAAAAAAAGTGCATGATGTTGTTATACGCGTAAATTTGGCCGGCCTAAATTTATGAGATCATCACATCCAAGTTTTTGTGTAAGATTTTTGTTGTTTGTTCAACTGGTCTTGGACGAGACGACCTCATAATGAGACCGTCAGTTTGAGCCGACCCAATTCTCGCGCGTAATAGTATGGATGTTTTATTTTTCATTTTTTGAGAATTTTTCAAATTTGATCTAAAAGATATCAAAATCGACAGTCTCATAATGGGACCAAGTTTTGTGTTGTTTGTTTCCTTGAAAGATAGATAATGGGCCTCTTCCTCGAAAACCAATTGATACTGTTATACGCATATTGATACTTTTATGGTTAAATTGATTCCTTAAAGATTAAAATTGATAAATGTCCAAAATTAAAACAAAAAATGAGAAAAAAGTGCATGATGTTGTTATACGCGCAAATTTGGCCCGGCCTAAATTTATGAGACCATCACGTCCAAGTTTTTGTGTAAGATTTTTGTTGTTTGTTCAGCTGGTCTTGGACGAGACGACTTCATAATAAGAGCGTCAATTTGAGCCGACCTAATTCTCGCGCGTAACTGCATGGATGTTTTTTTTTAATTTTTTGAGAAATTTTCAATTTTGATCTAAAAAATATCAAAATCGACAGTCTCATAATGGGACCAAGTTTTTGTGTTGTTTGTTTCCTTGAAAGATAGATAGTGGGCCTCTTCCTCGAAACCCAATGGACCAAGTTAGATCTCGATTACTAAACCGAGCTTATCTTCCAGCTTTATTCACGTCTTTCTCTTTAATTTGGTTAAGGATCTTCCATTACAGCAACTACTCTATTTACGAACGAATAACCCTCTTCCATACTCTTCCTCACCGGACTACCCTTGAAGGATTGCGATTGGTAATTTCTCCCAAATTTTTCTCTCTTTCTCGTACAAATTTTTTTTGATTTGGGTGCTTTTTGAACTTCAAACTGGTGTAGTTTTTTGTGTTTCCTAATTCAATTTTTAGCAGAACAACAAATTTGCATTAGGGTTTGTAGCTTTGCAAATCTTGAAAAAAAATTAAGCTTCAGTGATCTAATTTGCTTAATACACTTCAGAGTGAAATTTAGGGTTTTCGTTTTGTTTACCCCATTAAAGGTATTTTTAGGTAAGAAATTGTCTTTTTTATTTCTTAATTCAATTTAGTTATCTGAAGAAATGAATGCTAAACGAAAACATAAGTGAAAGATTGAAAACCTTTGAGGAATTCAGGAGAAACGAAGTATACCAGAGTTCACCAGGATAGACGGTTGAAAAAGAATTGGTTTTTAAGAACAAACTACTTTGACAATAGGTTTGAATGAATGGAGGAGGAAAATGTATAGATTTCTGAAATTATTTTTCTTATTTGTACAATTGTATGGCGAACAATGTGTGTATAATCTATATAAGGGACGATTTTCCACAGTCATTTGTTTTGGTTCATGTTGTTGATCCCATTGTTGGCAGGGGCGGATCCTTATTTCTCTCTCTTCTCCTTTAAAACAAGCAAAACCCTAAGCTCTTACAAAGGTAGTACTCCTACCGCCGCCGGCCACCTACTCCAGCCGCCGCCATCAGGTTGCTGCCGGTCCTCACCTGCGACCTCCGGCCACCAGCAGTCCAGGCGTCCAGGCAGCCCACTCGCGACTGCTCACTGTTGCTCGCTTCTCTGAATTTCTTTCAAGGTATTTTTATAACTTTATTACTTAATCTTTAATTCTTTTATTCTTTATGTTTTTTAAGGTTTTGTTAATCTTATTCTTAAAATCTATATGTTCCCATTATGATGTTTTACTTTTTTTTATCTTAATTTTTAATCTTAATTTTGATTTTTGAATTTTCTTAGAATGTCATTTTTTCATTGTTTATGTAATTTGAATTATTGAATATTTGAATTATTGAATATTTGTTCATGTTATATAAATGTGATTGTTATTTTTGAATAATTGAATATTTCTTGATTTTTTTTGTTTTGTCTCCTTTGAGTAATTGAATATCTAATTTGAGTAATCGAATAATTGAACATTTGTGAATTATGAATGTGTTTTGATGTTCTTACTAGAATTCAAAAATCGATATAATGAAGAGAAAACAAGAGACCATTGCTTTATATTTCTTTTTGTTGGACTATGTTTTCATTGTAAAATTGAACAATTTTAGTTTGTTTGTAACCTTTTATATTACTTAGTCTTTATTTTGGAATTAGTGCGCGTCTTTGCCAAAAAAATTTGTTCCATTCGTTGGTGCCCCAGGAGACTCAAAATCCTGGATCCGCCACTGATATTTGTTGGGATTAAAACTTTGCCATTGTTGTTGGGAATTACATTGTTGCTTTTTGTTGATGATCACAGGTTTTTTGTTCTGATCATCATGTCTTGGTGCACAATTGAGTCTGATCCCGGTATGCTTTTCTATACTTTTATTATTTGTGTGGGATTTTTATTTTGCTTGTAGAGATGAGTTCATGTAGCTGACTTTTCTTTTGCGATTAAGCTTTTGCCATTGTTCTTTGTTTCTTGTAGTGATGGGTTCATGTAGGGTACATTCTCATTTGGAAATGTGGTCTTGTCATTCTTGTTGTGGATGGGTTTGATTTTGGTTTTGCATTTGTCATGACTCATGAGAATCCAATTCTTAATCAATTTATGCTTTCTAGTGCAATATTGAACTTGAAACCTGATATGTATGTTTGAGTTTGTTGGTTTCTTCTTAAGTTGTTTGTTCCTTGATGGAAATTTTTTGGCATAAATTGGATTAATGTGATAGGGTCCGCAATAGAATTTTGTGTTTTTGGGAAATCTAACAACCATTAGATATTCGGGGTGTAGAATTGAATGTGTTATTGAAGAGAAAAATATCTCGTTTTTATGATTACTAACTTGTCTTATGTATTTACTTCAAGCTTGTAAGTGTCTCATTCTGTTTTACTTGAAGCTTGTATATGTTTAGTCCTTTCTATAACTTTGCCAGGTACATTTAACATTTTGTGACTTGTTTATACTTCCTTTGTTCATATTTACTTCATTACTTGCACCATTTCTGTTGTAAAACTTCAAAAGTTTTTGGAGAAATGACAATATTAAAAGAGATGATAGAAGTATGTTTTCATGACTTGATCCAAAATCAAAAGTAGAAAGGTGTATTTTATCTGAATGAACGAGGAAAGTTGCTGAATATTATTCAACAGTTACTTGCATGTGGCGATGAAGTAGAATCTGATTATTTTATTGTTAAGATTAGTAAATCTGATTACAAAATTTACATTTACAAATTGGTTGTTGGACCATGACAACTTTATCAAACCATTTTTGAGCATGATATGTGATGAAGTAGTTTTATCGACAATTTAACACGATTGTTCCTTACTGTCACTTGCACATCTTAGAGAAAAAAGGTTAGCGAAATCTTAGGCTTTTCTAATGAAAACAGGTTAGCTAATACGAGTACTTCAAACATTTCTTCACCATTAGTCATAAAAATTGATTCCTTATGCTCTTGACCTATGCTTTAGATATTGAAAAGAAATTTGAGGCTTGACTGGTGATTAAATTCTATCAATGTTCCTATATTGTATAGCTGCAACTAAGAAAGTTGAATTCCAGGTGTTTTTACGGAGCTTATACAGCAAATGCAAGTGAAGGGTGTTCAGGTTTAATTCTTTCGTTAATCTAATATAATATTTATCCTTGCCACTTCCGAACTTTGATAGTATGCTGAATCATATTTGTCTGGGTTCGTTGTGTGATATTACACCATGACTGGGAGGTTTTTTTACTTCATACATCGAGGCATTGTCTTGGTTCAATTAATAATATATTTAGCTCTTTATCAATCTAACTTCGCTCTCTTGTTTAAAGTTTTGGTATTTTTTTTTCTTTTCGGAATGCGATTTTATTGGCGCATAACTATACCAACTACCAATTAATTACTAGGATTTGAAAATTGAAACCGTGAAACAAGGTATATGTGTGCGATATTCTAGACAAGCACAATTTAAAAATTGATACTTCTTTAAGTCTAAAAGCATATATTGCTTTTAACTATTCTCCTAAAGTTTGGGGAATTTGTTGCCTTTTAAAAGAATCTCAAGTCCATATTGCTTTTACATATCCAAGCACGATGTGAAAATCTTGGACGTCTTTACTCGTCACTGAGCTTTTGCAAAAAGCTGCTCGGGTTGCCTGATTCAACTGTAAAACCCGATACTTGTTGACGGCCATTCGCATGTTTGCTTGATAGAAGGCTAGATAAATCATAAATGCAATGTGAACTTCTCTTTTTTGTCACCATGTACTTCACTTTATGCTTTGGTAAATGTTTCTGAATTAGGTTGAAGAATTATATTCCCTGGATCTAGAGACTCTCAACACCCTGCGGTGAGTAGTAGTAACAGTTGTAGCTCAAATTCATTTCCTTTTTTTATAGTTTCCGCAAGACCTCATCTTTTATCAATCATGACTTTAACATCATATTTTTCAAACGACAGACCTGTGTATGGGTTGATATTCTTGTTTAAATGGCGTCCTGGGGAGAAAGATGAACGTCTCGTCATCAAAGAGCCAAATCCTAACTTGTTCTTTGCCAGCCAGGTAAATGAGCATCCAAATTCCTTTTCACTAATAGTTCGAGAACTTTTTTTCAAATTTAATTTTGTTGGCAACTACTTATTAGGTTATCAACAACGCATGTGCGACACAAGCAATTTTGTCTATTCTTCTAAATTCCCCAGATGTCGATGTGGGCCCAGAGCTGTCTAATCTGAAAGAGTTCACCAAGAACTTCCCACCTGAGCTTAAAGGTCTGGCTATCAACAACAGTGAACCCATTCGAACTGCACACAATAGTTTTGCAAGACCTGAGCCCTTTGTTTCCGATGAGAAAAAGGCAGCAACCAAGGATGATGATGTCTACCATTTTATAAGCTACTTACCCTTCGAAGGAGTTCTGTATGAGCTAGATGGGCTTAAAGAGGGCCCCATCAGCCTTGGCCCGTGCTCTGGCGGACAAGGTGACTCCGATTGGCTACAATTGGTACAACCCGTTATCCAAGAACGCATAGAGAGGTACTCAAGTAATGAGATTAGGTTTAATCTTTTGGCCGTTGTAAAGAACAGGAAAGAGGTGTACACTATGGAGTTGAAAGAGTGCCAGAGAAGGAGAGAGCGCATTTTACAGCAACTGGCAGCTGCACAATCATCTGGGGTATCCGATAACGTCAAAGTCGAAGAACTTAACAAGGAACTCGCTGAAGTTAATATTGGGATTGAAGCCGCTACTGAGAAGATTATTATGGAGGAGGAAAAGTTCAAGAAATGGAGAACCGAAAACATCCGTAGGAAACACAACTATATTCCTTTCTTGTTCAATTTCCTTAAGGTTCTCGCAGAAAAGAAGCAGTTAAAGCCTCTTATTGAAAAGGCGCAGAAGAAAGTAAGCAACCCCACTTCCTAGCTCGTGTTATCTTCTCCGTGAAAGCTGGGAGTTCTAGGTCTCTCTGTTTTGGTTTGTGAATCATCAGTTGGGTAAGTTGAACAAATTACCGTCTGTTGTAATATTTTCAAAGTTTTTTGTTTTAATTTGGTTTGAGTTGCTTATACTGGCAAAAAATCAGACTACTAGTTGGATGAAGTTTGTTCACATCGAGGGGCGACTTTTAAGTTTTAGAGACCGAATATAGAGCAGTTAAACGCCTTTTATTAACATTTTTTTGTTGATTTTATGAAACCATGATGGAAAATGTATGAATTGTTCGAATCTGATTTCGACACATAAATTGAGTTCTGTGCAATCCAAGTGCAAAACATAGTCTGCCATCACTGTCAATTAGCTTCTTCCATTCTGTTGGGAAATTTTCCAGGGCTTCAGTCACCCTTTTGATTCTAGTTCTTGCAATGGAAAAGTCTCATGCTGATGCTGCATAAGATCATGTTTAGCTCATCATTTTTTAAAAATAATAATCCTTTGCAATCCAATTTAGTTGGTAGTTGTAATACAATTAGCTTTAATCAGCTTTAGTTCTTTAATACGTCAGCTAAATATCGGCTTAAATTTGTTAGAATCGCTAAATATCGGCTTAAATTCGTTAGAATCGCTAAATATCGGCTTAAATTCGTTCGAATCGCTAAATATCGGCTTAAATTCGTTCGAATCGCTAAATATCGGCTTAAATTCGTTCGAATCGCTAAATATCGGCTTTAATTTTTTAGAATCGCTAATCATCGGTTTTAATTTTTTGGAATCGCTAATCATCGGTTTTAATTTTTTGGAATCGCTAATCATCGGTTTTAATTTTTTGGAATCGCTAATCATCGGTTTTAATTTTTTAGAATCGCTAAATATCGGCTTTAATTCGTTAGAATCACTAAATATCGGCTTTAATCGGTTACTGAAAATTAGATCTTGATCTTGCCAACCTGAAACCAAGCTCTATACTCATTTAAGCTGCCATTTCAGAACCCACAAATCAGTTCAAGATTTACATAGTTATAGGATAAAATTATACAAAAGTTATTGTACTTGTTTTTTCTTTCGTTATCTATCACCTGATCAGTTATTTCGACTTGATTTCAAGAATGAGAACAGAGAAGAAGGTTCTATAGATTGTTCCGGAACAGGGGAAGAATGTTCTAACTTTTAGATAGTTGATGAGGAGGTGAAGGTAAGGAAGAATTGGAGAGGTAAAAAAAAAAAATTTGAAAAATGGAGGTGCGGGGAATCGAACCCCGTGCCTCTCGCATGCGAAGCGAGCGCTCTACCATATGAGCTACACCCCCAATTGATATTATCTTTGTCTATGTTTTAATAATATTAACAACGAATATATACATGTGTGAACAGTGAAAACAGTTGTTTGATTGGTTGTGTTTGTTTGATAAAGATTTATTTATATTTACTTCCTTCAAAAAAAAATATATATTACTTTTCGTTTATAAAATGGCTATTACTTGATGACAATATGTTTGTTGAAATATAGAAATAAATTCTGGTATTATTTGATGTAAATATAGAAATAAGTTCTGGTATTATTTGCTGTAAATATAAATTTCAAATCTTAATAATAAAAATTAACTAAAATCTTAAAAATTGAAAGAAAAATAATAGATTTCAAGTAAAAAAACAATTGATGAGAATGTAAAGAAATTAATCAAGTTTCAAAAATAAAAAGATTAGGTAAATCGAAATCTTGATCAATTTGGTTAAGTTAAAAATTACTATCATAGATAACATATTGTGGAGTATTAGTGCATTATCCATTTTGTATCCTTACACATCAACAAAATATGAATGGAAACTATTTTATAAGAAACATAAAAAAAAATTAAATGTCTCATAATAAAATAAATAACAAAATAAATAACATAAATTAAACTTCTCAAAAAATCAGAAACATAAAAAAAACAACTGGAAATTGCACAAAAAGGAAATTTTTGTCTCGCAAAATAAATTTGAGATCAATTTTGTTTTCACCAAAACTCATTTCTACTAAATGGAAAATAAAACTTAATTTACAAGAAATTCAATTTAATGAGTTTTTCGTTCCACTTGTGTAACAACCGAATTTCCTTCCATCCTTCACGGTTATGGTTTCGTTTAAGAGGACGGGAGGAAATTCAGGGGTGTTACAACTTGTGAAACAGAAGTACATAAACATTTTAAAATTGAACAATTTTGTCCAAAATTATTTTAGATTTAAAGTTGATAGTTTATTTGATTAATTAGTGAAGAGCAAGAGTTTTGAATCCTAAGGGTCTGGAATCTACATGATTCGAATCATTTTAACCCCAATTTAATATAATGGTTTAAATTTACCTATTTTAAACGCTAAAGGTACAAGTAGAAAATTCTTATTAGTTGAAATATTTTAAGTCTTATAAAAGTAGTTTTTTAGAAAAAAAATAATTTTAAACCTAATCCAATCCTAGATCGTCAGACCCTAAGAGTTTGTATTAAGAGTCGACGTTCACCCTAAATATGAAATGAACCCAACTCAGATTCAACCAATGAACATCCATAATTAAAATTATAAGATTCAGTAAGGATTGTTGCAAAACCACAAAATTAGATGACGAAGTGTTTTGTTATTACTAACTCTAGCCTCTAGACATAATTCAGATAAAAAAAATGGAGTACTACAAAATTTAATTTGAAACAAATAAGGCTTAACACATGATCAATAACAGAAAGACCTAATCTTCAGGAAAAAGGCATTTATAACTGCAGATATGAACCATTTTGGTAAAACATAAACCACGCCTGTACAAACAAATTTCCAAAATGAAATCAAAGTTGATATATGTAGCTGACAACTGTACGAGCTTGGTTTATGAAAGGCCAGAAAACAAGTTTCATTTCCAACAAAACTAATATATCATACTTGCAAGTTGCAACGAGCAAAGTTCACCATCGAATTAAGCATCCGCTTAACTCCTGTAATTGCCAAAACGACCCCTTAACCAAGGTTGCCTCGGCTGACTGTTAGTACCCCGTACTGCATTGCTGTTGTTTGTGCGAGTAACGGCTCTCATCCGCTGCTCCTTCATGTTAGCAAACAGTGAATCCAATGTTTTTGGTTTATGGATCGGGATCATTTCCTCCCTCTGGAGAGGTTGGTGTCGCTCTTTTTGTTGCAGCTGTTGCCTCTGTTGCTGCTGCGGCTGTGTCTGCAAGAGTACAAACCTCAGAAGACTTCCTCACCAAATACAGACTAGTACATGATTCAATAAGTAAATTCTCATAAGAAAGATGCACACAGCATTTTCAAATTCTAATGTTCAATCACCAAACTAAATTCTAAAATTCGTTTGCTGGTTTTCACGACAAAATTCAAGATCTTACACAGGATTTCAACTATTATATTAGCCCTTTCAAAATTCTAATGCACACAGCATTTTTGGTTTATGGATTTCGTTTGCTGGTTTGCAGACACAAGCAATGGCTATAGTCTAAATTTCGTAGGCACCAAGGCACATAGTTTGAAGCTCATATGTCACCAAACACCCCCCAAGAAAGGCTCCTTTCAAATATTATATTAGCCCTTTCTTGAGTTGAGAGACCACTACTATTCAAACTCCGATAGAATGTCCTCAAACAAAGAGCCAAAAAATGTAAACAAGGGGTTACATATAGATAACAAAGGGAAGCACAAAATACCTTAAAAGCATTGTGTCTAATTGATGCATTACCCTGACGTCTTGGCGGACCAGTAGCCCTGCAACACAATGCAACATAACATAAGTCAAATTAGTTATCACGGAACAATGCATAACTAAGTTACAACAATCATCATGGTGGCCCAGTCCATTGCTGAGAAAAAACTCCGTTAAGAGGGAAGACAAGCTTACGTAAAGCTACATCTGCATATATGGTACATACAAAAAATCATTTTCAACAAAAAGATCTCAAAAACTATTCCAACCATGTACTTCCCTTAGACTACAAAATGTGGAATAAGATGTACACTTCCAATGTGTGTATGCAAACTTGAAAAGCAACCAAGGGAAGAAACCACCAAGAAGCAAAAATTTCAGAACTCTTCAGAAGTTGCTTGCTACAAGTATAACTATATTGAGGCAAATACCGAGCCAAAACTTGAAGGATAATTGAATGCTACTTGATACAAAACACGACTTTTATAGTTGTAAATTTGTAATAACTCCCAACAGTTGAGTATAGATAGAAGAAGCGCCACAAAACCACATGTAACTAGCAGATAAACCATCAGATTACCAACCGAAGAAGATGCAATTGTATCTGACTATGAGAAATAACATCACATGCAAGCTAAAGGCAAGTTTAACGCCTTAATAAACCAGAAGTACCGTCATCAGCCCCATGAAATTCTTCAGATTTTCCAAATTGAAGTCTAACAAAAGAACCTCACTATGTGGTATCAAACATTACTATGGTGTATATGGTTTAGATGACCTATGCAAGCAATCCTTGCTATAAGGTATCAAGCATTATGCATTACTGGAGTATATGATTAAGAACACCTGGTGGACATCCACCACCAAGCCAATGACCTGTACAAGCCAAGAGGCAATTTGAAAAATTAATCTGACCAAAAGACGAATCAAGTTGAGCAACAAGATGAACAGGTCAAATGTCACAAGCTTGGTAGCAAGCCAACATCCAATTTGAGCGCCAAGCTTTTAAGCTTTGTATTTCAGATGGAATTGTATTGGCAGGGAAAATCCTTTATACATATTGAACCCATAACTTCATCAGGTATGAACAGGCTAGCTAACAGTGCAAGAAAGGCCAATAAACCTCAACACGTCAAATCCAGAACTGAAAACAACAGAAATAGCATTTAACTCCCAAAGCAAACACAAATTGGAAGCATAACCAGAACAGCCGCATTGAATAACTACAACGGCAACTGGCAAGCCAAACAGCTCTTATAACTAACTACCATAGCAAAGGATTAGTTTTCCTAAGCAGCAGGTGAATCCACAGATAAAACCCAACAGCTCCAATACTACACACAAAAAAAATCTCCATAATCATTAATCGTCAACCCATGTCCTTAATCCCAATAAATATCCCAAAATCCCTAAAAGGAACCATGCCTCCATACAAAAGATAGATGTGACTGCCCAATAAAGGCAAAACCTAACCAATTGAGGAACCTTGTGCATTTAACAAGTGAGAAGTTAAAGGTTCAGGGATGCTACTTGGGTATCAGCCAATTAGGTTTACAGAGTAATATGATCCAACCGAAATCATTCATGACCCTCTGGTATATGGAGCAACACGGCTTATGTTCACAATATTTACTACGTGGAACCAGGTGGATTGATGAAGACTAATGGAATCATGATTTACCTGCCACGCAATTACAATCAATAAACCTCGTTATATCCCCCAGATGATAAAACAAGCAGCATACAAAGGATTTATAAATTCAGGATAATCCATGTAAAGCACAGTAACATAACACCTTTACCTTGGTCTGTTCCAATCAGTAGACCTGTGGTGGTTATAACCACCATTGCGGAAGGGGGCAACCATTGCCTTTCGAGCAGCATCAGATGGCAACAGGAAACTTCTCCCCTGAAAGTTGGACCTTCTCTGAGCAAGAGCCCCCTAAATGCAGCAAAGCAAACAAATTGTCAATGCTCAATATAGCAGACTGAGTGAAAAATCAAATTCTTCCGTTAGTATTTTGAACTCACGGATAATTTCAAGAGAGGACCAAAACCTAAGCACCAACCTGTCTAAGAGTCGACCTTGATTCCATATATTGCCGTACCTTCAAAGTTTTATCTTGTCTAGCATTACTAGGTTTCCTATTTCTATTCTGCAAGACACATGTCATTAAAAAGAATGGCATTAGCCTAACTATTTCATAATGAAAACCGATTATATAGCATCAAACACAATAGGACTAATCTAAATTTGACCTACCGATTCCCTCTGCTTCTTTGGTTTCCCAGTATTTGTTTTAGACATCTTAATAATATCATCTGCACAAGATATAACCTAAATTACTGAATAAACCAACAAAATAAATAAGAAAATACCAACTCTGCAATTGGACGTGTAGACATTACCTAAACTCATGTCCATTTTTTTCTCGGTGAGAGCAATGGCCTCAGTTGTAAGCGGTTTAGTAGCCATCTGAAACAGAGAATGAGTGTTAGTACCCAAAAAGAACAACCAAGCTTTTTAAAAGGACTAACAAGAATTCAACAATCTTTTCTCTATCCAAATCAATTGTCCTTCGCAATAACTACAAAAATCTTTGATTTTTGCATTCTTCATCAGCATAAAATTATAGAAAAGAAAATTAATTGATTATAGACGCAGGAAAAAAAAAATTACGCAAGGAAGTACGAATAAATCATCCAGAAACATAATCGGGGGAAAAAGTTTCCAAATTAGAGTCAAGAAACAGCCCACAATTATCTATAATGCTTATAATTGTCAGAAAATACCCAAAGCAAAACCCTAAATATCTTGGTATTACTATTTTCGAGCATCATGATAAAGATGAACAAAACCCTAACATTTCTTAAATCAATTGCAGAAAGAGAAAAGAGTGGTAAAGGATACCTGATATTGATAGACGAAAAGGAGAATCAACGCGCAATAGAGAAAGAGAGGGCGATTAAGAGAGAAATTTTCGATTGAAAATTAGGTTTAGGGGAATCGTGAAAACTTTTCTTCGTTGTAGAAGTAAAATCCCCGTTGGTGGTCTCGTTGAGTTGTTTTATATAGAAATACTAATATGAATTTCCAGCTCATTCGTCTAATCTAGTCCGTATAGGTTACACAAAATTATAATGATGGGCCTACTATTAAATGATACGACAAACACTAGTTTGAGACTATATTATCGTGAAACGGTTCAATATTGGTTGGTCTAATTCTAATTTATTACAAAATTAAAAAGTAATTTAGAGTAAATTACCGCAGTCATCTACTATTTGAGTTTGACTAACTTCAATTTTGTTTTATAAATATTAAAATTTGGGTATTTGTCTTGCCTATAATGTGTTCTTGCATGTCTTTCTTGAATTGAGGATATCAGTGGCCGTAACCTTCTTACCTACTCTAATGAGATAGTCATTGATTATAGCTTTTACAGGTGGGATATACCTTACCTACAATGAGGATGAGGAGTTGCAAATGACGTTTTTATGAGTAAATATGACTTAATTCTGTCAAAAAAACTAGCTTTTTGAAAGAAAATGTTGTGCCACCAAGTGACTCGCAGCATTAGTTACGAAGAAAAGTGATAAAATTTCATGGAAAACACAGTGACACCAAAATCGCATGAGAATTTAAATTTGGTATTCAAATTCAAGAATTGTAATTGACACCTAAACACTTGAAATTAGCAAATCTTAATATTTGACCAATTTTATTCAATTCTACATTTCCAAATTCAAAATTTGCCAAACATAGGATTTGGGCAAATTCAATATTTAGAAATGAATTTCAAGTTGCCAAACATACCATAAAGTAATTCTGTTCAAAAATTTTGGGAGAATGTAAAGAGAATGTATTCGTATTTCTAACATCATGAATGCAAGGAGAATGTATTTTTATTTCTAGGCTCACTTTCTCAACAAAAAATAAGGAGCCAAAATACATTAGATTTCCAGAAATCTATTCCAATGAGTAAATAATGTTTATGAACTCATTGATCTAAACAAGAGTTCAGATTTTATTGTTGTAAAAATGTTTCTTTCCCATCTAATATGGGATCTAAATGAAGCCGCGAGATGTAATAAGTCTTCAATTATTTCCATAGATCCATTTCTCAGCGTTGTTTGTGTAATCGACCAATTCCTCGGGCTTGAACCATAAACTGATTTCATCCTTAGCGGTTTCAGGACCATCACTTCCATGGATAATATTCCTACGCCAAAACAATAACGATTAGAATTGTGCAAAAGAAGGAAACTATGCTCTAACTCAGTATCACGTGATTCGCTAGTTCATTTGCATGTCTCGATTCGAGATTCGCTCAAAATAGACAAAACATAGCCCAAACCCGATTAAAATTCTCTTTTACCGATTCGCGATTCACGATTCGCAAAGAGATTAGCGAATCATGTGACACTGATCTAACTGCATTTTAACCTCTAATTTGAGTAAAAAGATGCAATACCTTCCAACAACCACTGCGAGATCACCCCTGATGGTTCCTGGTTCGGATTTTTGTGGGTCTGTGGCTCCGATGAGTTTTCTTCCGTATCTGATCACTCCTTCACCTTCCCAAACCTATGAAAACAACCACATTTAAGTGAGTACTAAGAGCTTCAATTTCGGTCGCAAAGAAAAAGGGAAAAAGATAATAAACAGAATGTTATTCTAACCATAGCAACGACAGGACCGGAGCTTAGAAAATCACATAGGCCGTTGAAGAAGGGTCTCTCCTTCAGATCATGATAATGCTTCTCGGCAAAGTCCTTTGATGGTACTACTATTTTGATTGCAACAAGCTTGAAGCCCTTACGCTCAAATCGAGAGATGATTTCTGAAATCTATACATTTCAAATTTCAAATAATGATAAATTTGTTAGTAAAGAAAAAAGAAAAATTATCATGAATAATATAACTTTTCGTTAATTTCCCTACAAAAATACCAACTTTTGATTAATTATGAATAACACCAGTTTAAGGGGTTTTTTCATACGGTAATAAGAAGTACATTAGAAACCACTTACCAGCCCTCTCTGAACTCCGTCAGGTTTGATAGCAATGAAAGTACGCTCCATCTACAAATAATTTCGGAATGAAATATTCTCTCAGAATCCATTCATAATTTAAATGGAAAAGTATTCGAAAAGCGGAAAATACAGATAGTAATACTTAAGAGAGCTTATGGAGGTACCTCAGCAGCGTAAGCTTCCTGGTCCTGAAGCATGTAAACTACATAGGAAACAAAAGCGAAGAAACGAGCAAATCAGAAAAGTGAAATACGAGCATACGAGTACTTCAACAATCCATCTTTAAACATATGAAAGGCAACTACTTCTTGACCCGTTTGATGAAGTTAAGTTATGTAAATTAAGGGCATAAAAGATGCCCATGACATAGATTAAGGGCATCACAAGAGTTTCCCGAATTCACCTTTATCCATACAAAATTCCGACAGAAATTGAAAAGCGGGAAAAAGAATTACAAGACGATAAGCCTTTTCAGAACTCAGATTGAACAACATATGTTGCTGAAGTGAGACACAATGACTTGTGAGCCTTTTATAAAACTTTCTCCATAAAATTTGTTTAGTAAAACAAACTTTTTATGGGTCCTCTAACATAGTTAAATCACCATGACCCCATCACTATAATTACTATCACAGCTCATCTTCACCTGATCATTAAATTAACCCATTTTTGTAATTTATCACTTTAAAATAGTAAGTGATCACTGTAACACGTTAAATGTACACGAGTCAACCCAATAAAGATGGTATCACCATGAGACCGTCTCATTTAAGAATTCGTGTTACTATTGAAGGATCAATGGCTTTTAATTATTGGAAACTATTTTAATTTACCAACTCTATTAATATCTAAGGCTTTAACTTCTACAGTTCCCAAAAGTAAGACACAAAATGAGAGAAAGGAAACAATGATTCAGGCTTCGGCTTATCACATAAAAAGAAAATTAAAATTACGGGAGAAAAAGGACGACGACAAAATAACCAATTTGTAGCTTTTAGAGGTGAAATATCCAAACCTGCAGCAGGGATGGCCAACGCGGTGGACAGCCATGTGCTGGATGCATTTGCTCCTCCTAAAGAGGCCAAGTAAGGTAGTTTCCCCCTCAACGAAACTGCAGCTGTAGCAGCCACTGCTCGTCCTTCTGCGATTCAAAGACTATAACTTACTAACAGACATATATATAAGAATATGCTAACAAACAAAACAAACTACTAAAATTAACCCAATGCCAATAAGGACTTCTCCTAAGGTCCCAACTAGGAAGATATGAAGGTTTTGAGAATAGGCAACCTTATCCCTGTAAGGCTGTAATAACAAAGAGGTTGTTTTCAATTGATCCTTGAAACCAAACACCATCTCAAATTCACAAAAATAAGAAGTGCACATGATTTGATAGTCATTTTAGTATACTCCATTATTATCCAAAACTAAAAGCTATAAGTCGTAGGATCCATCGAAAATGGACCAATGTGTATATGTTTCGGGAACATAATATTGTCAAGTATACAATTTGCACCAATGTACAAATCTACTATGGCATTGTGCATTTGATGCCAAATTAAGGATGGATGCCATCAATCCATTTCACACAAACCCTTCTTTTACACAATTGAAACCAAGCTTTTTAGCATTCTTTATACATAATTTGCTATTCACCTCGTGAATAGTAAATCGAATAAAGCAAACTTTTTGTCGATTTTGGGCTACTTCCGACCATTTTGAGCAAAAGCAAATTGCAAATCCAAAACGCAAATTAGCTACTGAATCACTGCTCCTACCTTTTTAGTTACTTTTATAACATATACCAAACTATTCAAAATGTCCTTGTTTTTATACAAATCTCCCTACTTTAGCTGTCAGCAATCATGTTCTCTACTCCTATCACCAAACTGTATATCCAATTTAACCTATTATCTACCATTGACAAGAAACTCCAATAATTGCGAAAAGTTCATCCCATTAACACAATTAACCAACAATTAACATTCATGATTAAAAGCTATGTTTTCACTGTTAAGAAGCATCTAATCATTAAGGCATTCATAAACCTCTAGTAATAACAATTATATAAATTAACCCACATACCACTACCGGATAATCAATTCAACAATCATATCATATTCAAAAAATCATAACTTTTAGACAAAATCGTTCCTAACTCTAAAGTACCCACTAAACTAGTTAGCATCCCCCACATATGTATCAGATCTAATCACACAAACAACAAAGATTTGCACCTTAATGTTTCTAGAAATCAGCATAACTAACCGAAAATAATAGATTGACCCACTAACCAATCTTATTTTGTATTTTCTCAAATCGATTATATGAACCAATATACAGTTCCGACTGAAAAAAAGAAGGGAGGAAGGATATACCAGGGAGGAAACGGGAAGAGTTCTTGGAGGAAGAGACAACAGAACGAGCAAGTTTAGAAGCAGATCTGTAAATCTGAGACCTCATTGTATATTTGTATTGGGTGTCGCAACGAAGATATAGAGAGAGAAAGAAGGGTCAGAGTAGTGATTGCCGATTGGAGCAGGGATGTAGACTGGAGTGGAGAGTATTTATAGGAGGAAAGATAATTGGGTTGGTTTGGTTTGGTAAAAGGGAATGGGTCGCATGGGTGCTTGCTTCGTGCTTTGCTTGCCTTGTTTGTTTTCTATGATTCCTAGTTCCAACACTTGCGTAGATTGCGTTATGTTCTGTTCCATTTGTTTATGATATTGTAGGGTCTAGCACCTTTTGCTACTCAAGCCTTAACCATATGTAGAATGTACTGTAAATTCGTATTGGGTTGGAAATATTTCGCATCTGAGATAAGATTCTACAACGACAAAATAAAAGTTGTGGACTTGCATATATATTGGGTGAGCTAATCTAGTAATCCTCTTACAATCATATGATTTTGGGAAACAATGAACCTCACCAAGTGTATTGCAAGTGAACGCTCTTGACCCGTGGGTTTGTGGGTCCAAGCCCACGGGTGTCCTGTCTCCACACGAGTGGGACATGGTGAGATTATGTGACGAATTATCACAAACTAATATCTCGTAGGTTGATTCAAGTTGAAGTTGATCCTAATCGTGATGATCTCTAATCGACTTGTTTGCGACTTGATATTAACATATGTTGTTAATCGAATGAGTGGAGCAAGATATCACAAAGATAGAACTAAAAGCTTATTGCTTCTTAAATGAGAAGGTTCTTTGTTATGGCTCGATTTAAATTGAGGTTGATTTGGCGTAATTGAAGCTTGAGTTCAACGTGAGATCAGGAGGTCAACAAAATGATGTCGGGTAAACTCATGTTGTCTAGTGAACTAACTTAACGTACAATTTATGGCTTTACAAATTCGATGAAACTTTAAATATTATCAATTATTAAATGATATCCCCTCTGTCACTCATATTTTGCCAAATTTACTTATCATAATCACACTATTCAATGTTCTAACTTAAATGTTAATATCTTTAATTATGAAGTACATACTAAAGAATTATAAAAAATTATATTAATAATTCTTGCATTGAAACAAATCCACAAATTCTCACTTGATTATGTATTAACTTATAGGTTAAGAATAAAATGCACAATAACAACGATTGATGAACCGTGCCCAATTTTCTCGAGTTGAGGGACTCTTTAGTCGCGCTCTCCTTTATGGGTATGAGTTGCCGCCTTCTTTCCTTCCCAAACTCTACTCATAATTTTTCTATGGGCGGGATAGACCGAGTATAATAATGATATAAGCGAGTATAACTTGATCACCACAGTGAATAATAAACCGGTCAGAGTTTCAACTATGTAGTAGCAAGGCCAAAAAAATAGGGCACAAATGATCTACACGACCTCAAGACGACACGAAAATCCCCATCTGTAGCGCTAATCTGATCGATAAGCACGAACTACTTTATTTACGTCGAATGTGGTTATATTTACAAGCAAAATAATAACTTGCAACTTGTCACACTAACATTTCAATAATGTTACAATCATTAGATATGTTCTGTACAAATCTGCGAACTGTTTTCATGGTTTTGATCAACGGAATCAGTTTTATCAGCTTCAAACTTGCATTCAGTTCGTAATGCTCTCAACCAAGAATCAACCTGCATGAAAACGTCGAGATTCTAGTATCAAGAAACGAAACATAATACTTCAGGAAAAATTCCGCTGATAGGCGTAGAAATGCTAAATTTACCTGTATTTCGGAAGCACTAGCACATTCGATCCTAAGTCCATATCGTGTCACAATATAAAAGCAGTGCCAAGTTTCTTCATCTTCTCGATCTAAACATGGCAATGGGCCTACTTCAACAATATCGGAAATAACAGCTGAATCCTGAGGACTCAAATCTGCAGCAGCTTTATCAGATCATCAATACGGTCCAATATAAACAAACGTGTTGACACGACTCAAACACAAATAAGTGCAAAAATGGGAATGCACAAAAAATTTTTGAGGATAGAATTTAAGTTCATTTGCGAAGGCATTTTCATGCAGATTTCTCCTTTTTGGCTTCTATTAGTTTAATTAAGCTTTAATAGGCTGAGTCTGAAAGACGTCTCTCAGGAGACCGGCTGTTGCTATTCCTAAAAAATTATAAACATACATGTCGACACCACGCAATTAAGTACCTGTAGAAGACAGGTAGAAAAAGATACAAGATCCTTGCAGGACGGTAAAGCGTGGAACCCAATCATCAACATCACAATCATCGATAGGAGGCAGTTCGCCCGGTAATGCTGCCCATCGCTGCAACGATGACAAGGTAAATACGTTAATTTGACTATTAAAGTCGATCAACATTGACACTGAACGATGGAAACTAGAACCGTACTGTTCTCATGTACAAGTATCCTGTAAGTCGAGCCGATCGCAAGATTTCATCAAGATGTTCCAACCTGTATTGGACAGATCAAATCAATGAGAGGTTTTAAAGCTAATCAGTTGAGAACTGGATATATGAGGAAAGGACAAGCATCTCGTACTGTGCTTTTAAATGAGCCTCTCGTTCTTCTAAATCAGTAAGTTCTGATCGAAGAGATTCTAGTTCTACAGCACTCAGCTCAACCTGTGAGTTCAAGGAAAAAGCAAGTACAGTGTTGTCACAAAAATAGAAGACTCCTTCGATAAGAATATGGTCTGTAGGGCCGGCCTAAGGCAAGAGCAAGAAGGGTCTGTTTTCAGGGCCCACGAAAAAATTAGATAAATGTTGCCTTCATATGCATCATATTTGAGACCTTCTATGTACTTAAGATATTCAATACTTAATTCATTCATTATTGACAATCCACTTAAGATGAAGTGGTGTGTAATATTACAAATTTTGTATTTATATATAATTAGGGCCCATGATACATTTTTCGTTGCGGGGCCGGGCCCCTAATATTTAAGGGGCGGCCTTGATGGTCTGTCGTCATTCAAACCCTCGCAAACCCTGATCATAGCTTCTATGAGTGGTATATACTGGGTAAGATGATGATGATATTTTTCAATGTGGGTTGCATTTACCTTTTCTTCGCCATTAAGACCAGCGATATTGCGTAGCCCCTTCAAACTAAATAACCTTAACATGAATGAAGCAGTTCTCAGTGTTTTTCGGGTGGATGAACAATTTTGAACGAACCTGAAGTCCGAGGGGAAAAAAGAAGGATAAGAATAACCTAGAAATTGTCAGATTTTACGGGTTTGCTTTTTAGAAACATAAGTACCTGGGGCGGTTGGCGCTTGTATTTGAAGAAGCGGAATTTCTTTCTTGATGAGATGTCGAGGCAGATGTGGAAGTACGAGGAGAATCTTCACCTGATACTGAAGTATCTGAACTTCGGGGCAGTGGAGATTCTGCAGAAGCTGAAGTATCAAAATAATTTGGTATGATCTCTATTGTTCTAGGTCCATCACCCATTAAGGAGCTTCCTCTTCCCCAAATAGGCTGCAAAACTTTAAAAGAATGCAGAAGAAATCCCATGTGAGAAACCTTACATGTTGTAGACAAAAATGCAAAAGGCCAAAAGAAGATCACTATCTTAAGCATATCCTTTATCCTCCGAGCTTACTAAAAACAAATATTGTTGCATTAGCACATAGAAAACCGCATACTGTACGTAAGTACGCGTTATGACATTGTCTTATCGGTTCCTACCAAACATAACATCCAAGAAATGTGAAGTTGAACGCTTAGCGTCATCTAGGGATAACATAATGGTATACATCAGCAGAGCTCCAGTCCTACTACACTGATCGTCCTTGATATGAAGTTATCAGTGTGATTAGCAAACAACTAATGGCTAGAAGCCTTCATTGGAAGCATACAAAATGAAGTAAGACCAGAGAGTTTACACATTTCTTAATAGACTATCCTGATTAACAAAGCAATTCACAGTCCACCCTAGGTTGCAATTTGAGTACTTGGCATGTCATAATCATTCATTCGTAATCCAGAATAGTTTTACGAATTGTATTGTCCCACACCCATGTCTAACTTAGGGCAAAAGTAAACGTGGTATAATTTTGGTGTTAGATGATGAACACCAAAATAGCTAGTCGCGGCCGAATCTAAACCATTGCGAGTTAATAAACTTTGAAAAACAAACTGACAACACGCTTGGCAACAGCAAAAAGCATTTCACTAGCTAATATGCACACCAATTCTATCACTAGTAAACTAGCAGTCATTCATCAATTCGGTTGTGCTGTAATCTGAACAAACAGCTACCTAACATAGAACTAGAATCTGCAAGTATGCACAGCCAAGCATTATCTATCCGGAATCCTTACACTCCATCCAATCATGTATAGCTGTGAATCTCTTCCCAATGCACAATCACACCAAAAGATTATGTAGCCTTAACGCTCCAAATAGAAGCTAAATGGTGGTGAATGGCGATATTTAGTATGTCATTTTTCTACAAAAGTCATATGTCAACCTTCATGCCTTCATGCTAATATTTTCTATCAACAAAAATCTATTTTTCTTCATAAAAACATTACAATCCATCACCACTCTGTAAGATACTATTAACGGTCCATTTGGTTAGTGGTACTAAATGGTGGTAATGGAAATGACTTATAGAGTAAAATTTCATCAAAAGTTTCATATCATTCCCATGGTGATGATCACATAAACGTTTTTTTGTTTACAAATTTCCATTACCACTTAATACCACATCTTTTAATGGTAATGCATTGGAATGAATTTCATGAAGAAAATGAGATGATTGAAGTTGGACAAGCATGTCCATCAAGGTAGTTCAGCCAAATATAGTTTACATTCCCATTACCACTGTATAGGTACGCCTACCAAACGGGCCTTAAGGGTAACGGATATTCACTATGAAGGAATACACAAGTTTTTGGGTAGAGCTTCATCAGTACAGAAAGGCAGGGGACTTTTCAAGAATATATAGGCAAAAAGTCTTACCACAACACCCATTTAGTAGCAGCTACCAATTAGGTATACATTCCAAAAAGACTTCAACTGATCCAGCTAATTAGCCAATCAAGAATAATTTTATATACCATATTAAGCTTAACAGATTATTAAATCCTCACTCCCCAAAATAGAAAAAATATCACTATCTTCATTGAAAAAGGCTATCTACATCCTCAAATTAAACCCTAATCACAAATCAAATTTCCACATCCAGCCATCATCCTCTATAGAAACCCCAACCCTTCAAAAAATACTTCAACTTGGATACCCATCATCAATGATCATCGTAAATTGATTTTGAATCAATCATCAAAAAAATAAACTTAAATAAAAACAAAACTAAACAAAATTTCTAATGATCATTATATTTCATCAACAAAATACTCCCAAATTACAATACTTTAAATTTGAAAAACATGAAAATAAAACTTAATCTTGATTAATAACCCAAGAGCAAATCTGCAGTCTGCAGAGATTGTAAAATTCCCGGAAAATTCGAATACTTGATCAAGCTAGGATAAAGGGGAATAAAAACAAGAAAGTACCTTTAATGGAGGTGGAATCTGCAGAAGAGATTGGAATTAGCTGGATTGATGATTAAGGAGAGAGACGAAAAGAAAGGAAAGAAAGGGGGGTTTGAGTTTGTTTTGTTGTGTGTTGTAAAAAGCCAAAAAAAATGAAATAGACCAATAGAAAGAATACGTCTCATAATATTGTTTTACCAATCAAGACATACTTGCAATTTGCAAAGATTATTACACTATTTGCGATAAGTTTGAAATCTATAAGTTTGAGATTTTATTGAATTCGACTCACAACAAATATTATTAATATTCAATTTTTGTAATTTGTTATTATATATAATTCGACTCACAACAAATGTTGCAACTAATTTGAAATGGATAAAGTACTAGCACAATGATTATATCAACTATTGGGTTTTGATCATAAACATGTGTTTATCCTATTAACATTATGACTTCAATTAGAAAATTGATATTCCCTTCAATTCACAACTATTATCCCATTTGGTTGGACGCGATCACACGGATATTAGGAGTGGGATGAACTCTACCAAAAAGGTTGTAGTTGGGGTATTTTAATTGATTATGTAAAGGTGATAGTTGGAGTATTGTAAGTAGTAAAAATGAAAGTATTTTGGTCATTACTTGTGTGAACATGGAGTATTTAGGTACAAAAATCATTGGAGAAAAAAGGAAATGAAACAATTGATATGAATTTGCCAAATAATGGGACAATAGTTGTGAATTTGAGGGAGTACTATTTATTTCTCTTCGTTGAAAACAGACTCTTGATATTTACCCAAATTTGTAATCAAACTCAATTTAATTCAATTTAAAAATAGATTTACAATTATGTAAAATTTAATGTGGATACAAGACCCGATTTTAAACCGATCCAAAATATTTAACTTGAAATCGCCGTACTTTCTTAATTATCTTAGTAAATCGCACTTTATTTGTTAAGAAATTGCCCACTTTTTATTTCAATCTGCCTTTTTAATTTCACAACATTTCTAATAGGTAATTTCTCCGCCAGTTTCTATAATTACTATCCAAAAATTTTTGCTCACTTTTAATCTTACACACAATTTTTATAGTCTATCAATTCTTTAACGCGTCCACTATGGTTGACATACAAAAGTACAAAACCTTGTAGTTTAGCATAATACCAACAAAAGGTGTAATATTGTTGTTAGTAGCAACAAAATTTCAAAGCCAAATCCATTTCACCATCAGAAGGTCTCCTGAGAGACCGTCTATAGCATAGACAACACTCTCAGCAGCCCAGCCCAATGAAAATTTCAGTTGTTTTTTTGGAAAGTGTAGAAATGGACTAGACCATTACATTTGTCTATGCTATAGACCGTCTATAGCAAGAATTTATGTTTCACCATGGTCCACTAAATAACAACAAAACAATGCTTAAGTTTTAGATTTAATGCAAAAGATTGTCTTTCAGCTATATGAGCCAATAGATCAGTTCTAGCAGTTGTCCATGTAAATGAATTATTACAAAAAAGTATATAGCCAATGGGGAGATTAATAAGTTCAGATGCATCCACCCAGCTGCAGACAATACAAGTAGAAAAATATGAAAAATGGTTAGTAGTTTGTAATTGAAAATCTAGAGGGGTAAATGTTGAATAGCTTTAAGAAGATTTGCAATACCAGTATAGCCTCAATCTCATCATTTGAGACGGGTGTTCGTTTAGGCTGATCAGAAGCCTTCCCGGAGGCAAACAAGGCGGTATTGCTTGAACCCGACCTTGATAGGAATGCTTTCAAAGCATCATCTGTCGAGAGGGAAGAAGAATCTAGCAAACAGAAGAAGGAAAATACCAATATAAATAAGTTGTAAATATGAAAAGCAAATTAAACAGAAGACGAATATTAACAGATAACATTGTTCAAACAGTCGCCACAAATCTCAGAAGCCACGACTACTTGAATACTTCATTTTGGGCTAAAACTAACAAATTGTTCTTGCAAAATATCCAAGTCGGACACATAAGATGTATTATGTTCCACTCATATATTCAAGCTAAGTATGAGAGTGGCGAATCCAGAAAAAAAAAAAAAATCAAATCATGATGTCAATGAATTCAAGTTAAGAAAAACTTCACATTATAAAGGGTTCGAACACTGATCAACTCGGCGAAAGATAAGCTATATAACCAACTCTGCCAATATCAAATGCTGTCAAGTGACAGAATTGCAATGGTATCCTAAATTTTCCTTTAGATTACAATTTCTTGTAACTTAATTCATGGGTATTCCATCAAGATTTAAGAATAATGAATGAGGACAGAGCTTCCACAAAAATTGATACTCCCTCCACGCCATATGAGTTTGATGGACTTTTCATTTTAGACTATCTCTTAACCTTTAAACAAGTTTTATTTTTAGTCCGTAATCTTACATTCTTTCTTTTAATCACATCCACATGTTTTTTTGTCACATCTACATTCTTTGTTTTAAAACAAGAAAAATGGAGACAAGTTTTAGAGTCACGAGATTTAAAATTGAGTCGTAAACGGCAAATTACGTGGAGTGTAGTTTTAGTGCAAACGAGATAACCTAAGGCATTATAGAGCTAAAAGAGAAAGAAATCGCATTAAGTCAACTGTGAGGAGAAAAAATAGGGAGTGGCTACTGGAATATTATGTCATCGAGTTGTGCACTTAAAGTTAAAGGGCAAGTTTTATCGAACAACTACTCCGAGTGAGGCAAATTGCGGACGGAGGGAGTACTTGATAGTAATAGTTCAACCAAAGGCTAACAAACCAGTGGTCAATAGCCTAAGGCTGACCCACCAAATCCCAGAACTCAGCATTGGTACCACCTTTCTCCACCACCTCCCCCTCCCCCCTCCACCACCCACACCCCACACAATAATTCAAATAAACATATGTCCACTGAAGCTCCTAATCCTATCAAAGAATTCTTCCTCGATTCAACATGTAAATGACCAACACTAACCCTTTTCCCACAATCAAAAGGATAAAAAGGATGCTTCCATAATCCATAATCCAATGTTTCACTTTATTGCTTCCATAATCCATCCTTTTTGTTTGAGAATTACACTCCCGCATTTCCCAAATCTGAAGTCCCACTTCTAATCAACCTTTCTGTAAAATTAAGCTAAAAAGGCCCAACTCTTAAGTTTCTACACAGATCCATGATTCTATCTACAACAAAACAAAACTCCAATACAAAATCCTGTAAATTTCCTAAATAAATCATGAAATTTGCTAATTTGAAATTTATACACCAGAGCAAAAGTATGAAATCCATCATATTTACACAAAATCACAATTCACAAACAAGAACAACTTTAACCCAGATTAATTCTTAACTAAAATCATTATTAATTGAAAAAACTTGATTAAACTTCAAATTTAAAAGAGATACACAGATTAATCTGAACTAAATTCATAATTTAAATTTTATGGGCTTAGGCGGACTAATATCATATTACCAATTCTAACCCATATCGATTGAATTAATTAAACGGAAAAGGCTTGCATTCGAATAGGGTTTTTTGTCAAAATTATTGGAAAAACATGTTGGAATAAACAATATTACATCATAATGTAAACAATTGTAAGGCAATAAAGAAGCAAAGTAAATTGTGCAGACATGGTTGAAAATTAAAGAAAAATACCAGAAGTAGATTGCTTGGAATGGCGTATAGGGAATTTGATGCGAGGGATTCTCTTGAAAGCGTGTGCTGATCCTCCACCCATCTCTTTCTTTCTTTGTTTGTTTCAAGGAGTTTGAATGTCTGCGTCTGTAAAAAGAGGGAAGAAAATGAAAGGAGGGATTTGGAATGTATTCTGGTTTTTCATGTGACGTATTCAACTTGTCTGACACTGATGATTCACGCATTTCAAAGTTTTGGTCAAAATTCAAAGGTATCGGATTTTGTCTTAGTTGAAGCGAGAAGGGGCATAAAATGGAATCTTATCTAACCTTCATAGTCTCATTTTCTACGTTTACCCAATAATAAAAAATTCTAATCAATGTAAAGGTCAAACAAACACCAATTTTCTATTTGTTTCTACCGTTCTGCAAAAGTTTATTTGATTTTAATCTATAAGTTAAAATATAATTAACTGGAATTTTATTTGATTCGTTTGAATGTAAAAATTATTTATATCAAATTTTTACAATTTGTTTTATTTATAATAAAAAAGATTAACGATTATATTGGTGTATTGAACAATGTGAAAAAAAATATACTGTACCAAAATCATTGGGACTAAGTGAGTACATAATACTTCTCCAAGGGTTAGAAAACTCACCACCTACAATCCTACATAGTAAATGTTAATTTTTCTCTCTCATATTTGTAAATATTTTCTAACCTACACCTAAATAAAAAAATACACCAATAGAGTATACTTCCTTGTCCTTCTCATTTAGGGGTGATTATGGACGGAGTCGGGAGAATAGCGGATCAATCATGCTTTTAAAAATTTACCTTTGAGTTCAAATTTTTAAAAGTTTACCTGCCTTTGTGGACCTTATTTTCTATCGCTATCCGCCATTTTTCTTAAAAAATACGATCTTAAAATTAATAAAAATACGATCATAAAAATAATGCAACGCATTGTCCGAAATAGTCCAATTACAAAATATTCTCTAAAGATGAGACACTTGACAATACAACGGTGAACTTAGAACTCTTAATATCCACACTATTGGACTATCAAAGTGAGTGTTCTATCTTCTCATACAATTATAAAAATAAAAATTAGAAAAATCGTATATTTATAAAAAAAGTGGGTAAGGGAATTCACCCTCGAGTATTTTTCATGCCGTAACCCGGCCGTTAATTTAGCAGTATGGTGTTACCCGTCTAGTAAACTTCACTAATCTAATGGGTCAAGGGTCGATCATATTTTAACGGGTTATTAGCGGGTTGGGTCAATAATGGGGCGGGTTATTAACGACCTTGATGTAAAGAGTCAGGCCGGACCGGATAATTATAAGAATTAATTGCGAAAAAAATTTAATATTTATTTATATTTTTAAATGATATTATTATATACATAAGTAGGTCGAACTAATGGACATAAAGTATAATAAAATGACCATTTTATGAACTTTTGAAAATTGGGTCAAATAGGATCGGATTTAAACAGACTTAACCTTCCCCGACCAACCCTACTAAACACCTCTATTTACCAATATAAGTCTAAACTTCGAATTAATATCTAAAGCTCTCACCTTTATATCAGCTACTTGATTATCAGTTCATCTTGTATTATTCTTCTTTTTAAGTTTAAAATGGATAAAATAAAAAAAATACTTGAAAATTTTTCATTCCCCTCTACCCAGCTCTGGTATTCACTCCCCTTCCGCTCTCATGGCTCCGGCGACCATATTAAACCCCTCCCTTAACTCCGGCAACCTTCTCACAATGTCACAACTAGGTCTGTGCAATGGGCCGGATCGACCTCTTGTGGGAACGGGCCGGATTGGGCCGACCTTACGAATGTAGGAAACGGGCCGGATCCATCAAGCCCGGCCCGGCCCGGCCCGTTTCCACTAAAAACCTCAATCAAAATCATATTGATTACCTAATTTTAGAACACTGATTATTTATGATGATCAAAGCTGTTACATGGTAATAAAAATAAGAAATAAATATTATGCTCAAATGCAACTGTAACTGATTTTTTTCCTCAATTGTTTTTATGTTCTGCTTCACATTTTTGTCTGTATAAATGCAAGTACTTTATAATTGAATAATATAACTAATCTTATAAAACATTATAACAAAATAAGACGAAAAATTAATCACAAATTTTTGTAAGAGACGGTCTCTTTGAGAAAACATCTCTAATTTGGTCAGCCTGTTATCATCTTTTAGTTCAATTAAGTTTTAATGAATTTGGTCTGAGAGACGTCCGTAAAAGAATATTTCCTTTGTTCATTGTTCCATTTGTCTTTTATCCTCATTTTAATATCTTAATAATTAATAATATTCATGGTCCCTATGTATTTTCTACTAATTTCATTTTTATATTTTTATATTACTTAAAGGCCCCACATGTTTTCCGCTAACTTTATAAAAATATTTTTATGATAATTGTGATGCCCATTTTTTTTCGTGAACTTTCTTTAAATAACTTTTTAATGTGTTTGGTCCCCACTATCCTCCATTAAATTTATCAATCAATAAAATAATATCTCTACCATAAACTTAATTACAACATTTAATTGATGATGAATTTAATAAATTAACTTACAAAGAAAGTGATTATAAAAAGAACAACATTCAATTATTAGTAACTGACCACAAATGTTGTATGGTAGTTGGTATTAACTTACCAGACATGAGTTAAGTTACTAATAATTGAATGTTACTAATACCAAATCTCATATAAGGCCCTGTATAACTCATATTAAACCCTTACTAGAACCCTTATCCAACCCGCCCCTTGCATATTAAATAAGGCCCGTTTGTAGCCCGCCTCGTATTTAGCCCGCCCCACTTTAAACCCTTAAAATTACGGGTTGGATCCGGGGCTCTGATGGGGCTCCGGCCCATTGCACAGCTCTAGCCACAACTAGGGACATTCAATAGGCCTGATAAAGATCGGGCTGAGACTAAGTGAATATGGGCCGGTTAGACAAGGGCCTTAAAATTTTATATGGGCTTTATTTGACCTATTTCATTAATAGAAATTATTATCTCCATTGATTGATTAATTTATAATGATTAAAATATTGTCTATAATAATTAAATAATAGGTCCTCTCTTGAGAGATCGTCTATTTATAGTATAGACATATCTCAAGAGCCCAATTCATATCTCCTTTTAACTTACAAAACAACTAATCATTTTTTAAAAAAAATTTATAAATTGGGTTAGTCCAAACTTGAGACGTCTACTGTATAGACGGTCTCAAGTTTGTGATTAAATAATACTCATTGACATTGTTATATATAATAATAGTAGTATAGAACTAGATATCAATTTTTCTATTTATAAAGGCTTGTTTTCAATCTTTATTACACCCTTATATAGCCCACTTCATTTTAATTGTAAAAGAACCCATTTTGGACCAGACCCATTTAAAACCCTTATAAAAAGCAGTAAGTCTTATGGGAGACGGTCTATCCTATAGACGGGATCCATGAAGCCCAGCCCAATCAATTTTGAAGTTGAAAGGAGTAATGATGGCATGAGGAACATGGAAATCAGTTTTTTTTCTTTTTTTTTATTTTGTTTTTTTTAAATTTTAAAAATCAATTAATGGGATGGAAATGGGCTGGCCCATCTTGATGGTCTATAGAATAGACGGTCTTTCCTGAGATTTTGTGTATAAAAAGAGGCTGGATAAGGGCTCCAAATAGGGGCCCGACATGTTGAACACACCTAACCACAACCCATAAATGAAACTCGCGTGGGCAGTAGTAAGGCGTCGAGAAGGACAGCAAGGATGGCAGTTGTGGCCCCCGTTCTGATGAGGGGTTTGCCGTTTGTGGGTGGGAATTGGAGAAGACGTCGACAAATAGTAGTATTGATTCTTATAATTGTAAGGAAAGACAAGTTCCGTCTTGAAGGTCTCATCAATTCAGGCCATAGCAAGGGCCTTAATTAAATGACATTGATGTTTTCAAACAAATGGGTGTCACAATTGGATGCTCGCTCTTGGCTATAAGCTCTATAATTGTTTGTTTGATTAATTGGAAATATTAATTGTTTTTGTTGGCCTTTAAGCTAGTTGAAAATGTTAATTATTTAAGAAGATGTTTGGTAAATTTATGTATTGCCTGTTGGTTATTTATTAAAGATAAAGTGGATCAACAAACCAAGAACCAACAAAAAGAAAAAAGCTACATGATTTTTTATTTTGGCTTAAAAATAAGCTTTTTTGCTGGCTTAAAAGCCAATTATCAAATATTTTTCTGTTTGATTAATCAATAAGCTAAAAGTCATAAGCTAACTAAAAATCCAATGTAAAAGCCAACATTCGAACATCCCAAAATCTTTTAATGAAAAAATTTTATGGGGTGATCTTGAGTTTTGGTATTTTCAAGTGATAGACAAACTTAATTTTTTATCAGCGTGGTGACTGGTGACCCTAAATTTCTAATTTTTCCACTTGGTAAATAAAATGTTAATAATTTTGTTAAATTTACATTATTATTACCCATTATAACTCTTTTTTCATAAAACAAACATACCAATCACAATTATTCTAAATTTATCAAACTCTTTTTCAACTAATAATAGTGATGACCTACATTAATGACAATAATGATGGCTTCCATCAACGATAATATTGTACTGCATTAGACTTTTTCTCAGTTTTGAGTATAATAGCTAATGATATTATACTTTGTAAAAAAAGAAAAATTTAATTTAAAAAATTTCTTTTGCTTGTTGTCTTTTAAAAAATCTCACCTTTTAATTTTTTTTAAAAAAATTCGACATTTATACTGCATTTTCTTTTAAAAATTCGACCTTTTGATTCTTAATTTGTTTACTGCTGAATTTTGCAAGTAACTTAATAAGGTCAGTACTTTAAAAGAAAACTCAATATAAAGGTCGAATTTTTAAAAAATAATCAAAATGTGGGATTTTTAAAAGACAACGACAAAAGGTGAAATTTTTAAAATTAAATTTTCCTAAAAAGAAGTTGTATAATATGTATATTGAAATTTTATACATTAAAAAAGTATTAACAATATTTTATATATACTTATATGGATATATTTTACAACCCGTCTTGTATGAAATCTGAGACGAGTCCATACAAGTAAGTCCATTCTATAAGTGATCACTTTGAAATCGTAAGTAATCACTTTAATACTATAAAATGTCATCACTTTAAAATTAAATGTATATTGGGCCAATCCAATTAAAATAACCTCACCGTCTCATATCAAAATTTGTGTATATTATAATTTTTTATATCCATACAAAAATTATACTACCTCTGTTCCGTTTTAGTTGCACCATTGGGTTTGACACATCTTTTAAGGGTCGTCAAATCAGTATGGTAAAAGTAGGGATGATGTATGATTGATGGTAATATGTAGGGTAGAAATAAAAAAAATTATTAAAAGTAGATAGTGGTTGTGACTTATAGATATATTAAATAATTAATAGGATGATGTATGATGATAGTGATAGTGGGGTAGGAATAAAGTAAGGATAAAATAAGTAGATTATTTTTGCCAAAAATAGTAATGTTGCAAGTAATATAAAAGTTCCAAAAACGGTAAATATTACAAGTAAAATGGAATGAAGGAAGTAGTATTTGAATTTCTCTCCTTATAAGGAAGGAAAATTCTAAACCCAAATTGAAGACCAAGTCTTTTAAGAATAACAAAAATGTCACAGTCTCATTAAACATAACTATTTAGTGCACAGCTAAGAGCGGAAAAAGTACCCCAAAGATAAGACATCATTTGTAGGGTTCTATCCCTAACTTTGTTTGCTTATATCGTATATTGTCCCATTTAATTTTCCACACTTACTGAAAAAATATTTTAACACTTAATATCTTAAATTATTCTTAATTAAAAATTTAAAAAATTTAATATTAATAATTCTTATATTAAGACGAATCAAACAAGATCCAATATGACTATATTTTAATTTATAGATTAAAAATAAAACACAAATTAAGACTATTAAATATTCCAAAAACATCATTACATTAACTAATATTAATGCATCTTTTGAACCATTCAAAACATCATTACATTAACTATTACACTTTTTTTCACCTTTTTCCGTGTTGAATGGGTCAGGACTCAGGAATCAGGATTTTGGTATGTCTTTGTTTACAAGTGTTACTCTTAATTAGCCCCACTCATGTAATTTAATGAACTTTGAGAGTAATATATTTAAGGAAAAATCTTAAATAAAGCGGTTATATGATGTAATTATTTTTATCGTTGGAAAATTTTCAAATATTATATTCAGTGTATTTAAAAAGTCAGATTTAGAAGTCAATAACAAATTTTATAATGTTATTTAACTGAAACTAAAAATTTATACGTAGTAATGTTCACTTAATTGAAGATGGTTTACATGCGAACTTGATGGGCATGTGAAGCATGTGAAGGGGAGGTGTTCGGATGGTTTATTTTTTGATAAATTGAAGGTGGTGGCAACTTTATAAGTTATTGGATTCTTTTTTTCCATTGCCATATGACTTTGAGATGTTATATATCTCATTGGCTTATAAAGTGTGTGCACCTCGTATTTCCCGTTAATATATTGTCATACTGACATTTACAAATAAGGTCTGCCTAATTTAACATTAGTACTCTTCGTACCAATAAATTTACTATGACACAAAAATAAGAAAATTAGGTGTAATTGGATTTTGGATATAGTGGCCGCTAAAATATAGGAATAAAAATTATTTGATCATAAAACTAGAATTAAACCAAATTCACGAGGAGGATTAAAATGCTAAATAAAGTAAATTCATTAAGATTCTAAGATGTTATATCAATATTAACTAAAGAGTAAAAAGTAAAAAAGATTAGTAGCTTTAAAATTTCAATAGTAGTCTTTGTGATTATTATTAGTGTTGTTACTGACATTATATGGACCCTAGACAATTCGAATGAAATGAGCTCTCTCTATGGAAGGTCAATTATATACTTAAACGTGTGTTTGAACTAACACAGAGACGGACCCTCTAAATTATAATTAGCATTAAAACGTAGACGTGTCATATAATTCTTAAATGATAAAAGAACTATTCATAAATTGCAAATTTTTAAGTGTCTACATTAACTATCATTTTTTAATTTTAAGGCCCTTTATTGTCAAAGAACCAACTCAACCAAAAACTTAAGCTGATGGTTGAGACCCCAAGATATGTTATATACTCTAACACGCCCCCTCACACGAGAGCCCTTTAGGCTAGAAGTGTGGATGCAACACAGACCCTCCTCATACCTGGTGCTAAATATTTCACTTTTAAATGAGGGGTGGTTGAGATTCAAACCTCTGATCTCTTGTCACACTGGCTTCTGATACCATATCAAAGAACCAACTCAATTAAAAGGTTAAGCTGATGATTAAGGCCCCAATTTATGTTATAAATACTAAGCCCTAAGCAAATAACTAATTTGCGAATGATCAAAAGTGACCCTGGCACCCTGACCTCTACAAAACACATTTACTGTTAATGCCGTGCTTAGACTTCATTATTAACCACTACGACTGTTGAAAAGTGTAAACTCCTACTATTGGGTCACCTTTTTTTTTTTTTGTAAGATCCTACTATTGGGTCACCTTGACTATCAAAATGATGAATTGGAGAACAAACAATTTTGTTTTTGAAAATCTTATATTCCATGGCCTCGACGTGAACGATAAGGAAAAGTAACTAGACTTTTTTTAAGAAAACAAAACTCATTTAAATCAAAACATGCTTTTTTTTCATATAGGAGGCTAAATATTTCACATGAAATTCTAAATTATTAAAAAATTAATTTAATGGTGAGATTATATTTAGCAGATTGGTATACGGTTAATTATTAATATTAATTTTGTTTATAAATTAAGATTTATAGATTAGGTTTTAAGTTGAAGATTATTACTCCTATATAAAAATATATTCATCCATCAAATTAAAAGATAGTTAAAACGTGTGGATAATATTAAAAGAAAGTGGTGGATCATTGTTCAAAAATAAAAATAATACAATTTAAATAGGACGAACTAAAATGTAAAATGATGAAAGTATTTTAATTTTAATCTCTTTAGATCTAACTACTAGTCCACTAATAGGAAGTTTTACCATCTTTTCAAACTTTAGGTGGTGTAGTTATTCTTTTCCATGACCAATATCTCAAAGTAATAGACTAATAATAGTCTATTAATATATTTAGCCCTTCAAATAAGAAGCAATTGGTCCCACCAGAAAGACAAGCCAATTTAATAAGACAATGACTCTAATAATGGACTTTCAAAAGACTCAATCTTGATACCAATCTATAGTTTAGTCCAAATAGTCATTACTCCGTCGTCTTGAACTCCAGATGTATCGAAGAGAAAGTGAGTAGTTTTTATGAAAAAAAAATAAATATTAGCAATAAATGAAAAAAGAGAATGAATTGTATAGATAAAATTAAAAGATAATTAAAATAAACAGATGAGATTAAAAGAAAATGATAGGTCATTGTCCAAAAATAAAAATAATGTAAATTAAATGGGACAGACTATCAGTATACTTTAACTTTATGGTCTTCCTCTTAGTATATATATATACATTATACAACACTCTCCTTCCCAATTTATCCTTAAACAATACCTTAAAATTTTTAACCAAACACACCTTAACAAACCCATTAATTAAACTACACCATTCTCTCCTTAAAACATGCTAACTATGTTTCCTATAGAAAAAATACTAGAAACCATAACTAAGAAACCTAAATCTCCACCAAAAAAGCTACAAAGAAGCCCTAAAATTGTAGGGTATGCCCGTAGTGAGTACCCTGAGGAGGATGAGTCCTTAAACTTAAGGGAACCTCTATTATCTTCTCTAGATGAAGAAAATATTGTAGGGTATGATCAAGAAAAGATGATAATTAAGGAGGTTAATAACAAGATTAATAATAGTGTTAGAGTTAAAGTATTGTTAACTAAAGAAGAAGCAACAAAATTATTAGCTAAGTGTAAAGAAGAAGGTGCTTTGGATTTTAAAGAAGTTGTTAATCAACTTGTTAATCTTCCTGCTCAAAGGATTAATGTTGTTTCTTCTATAATTAAGCCTCCCTCTATTGATAAAGAGCTTTCTACTATTATTGAAGAAGAGGAAGAATATGATGAATATTATCATAAAAACAAATAAGTTTTATTTTTCTTGTCCCTACTTTTTTTTCTTGCTTATCTCGTAGATCATCATCATCATTCCCCGTGTATCTCGCTTATAGACAAACTATGGTCAGGGTCTGGGGGAGGATAGACGACAACTCATACCCATACATTATGAGAGTGTGGTCAGAGAGTCTCCCGGCTCTAAAGGGTCTTCAAAGAGAACAGTTCCTGCAACCATATTCCGATAGCCTACAACTTCCTTATCTTGTACATAAAATCATAAAAACTATCTGATATAATATATAATATATCTTGATGCTTCAATCATCAGTGTAGTTTTTAGTTGGTTGATTTATTTGATGTCAAGATCAAATCAATTCATATTAATTAAACTGATGACTGAAGCGTCATAATATATTATATATTCTATCAGTATAACTAATTTCAATTTTACAGTTTTGGAGTATTAACGCTTATAACTTTAAGATTGAATTGGTTAACATTTTTTTGATCCTAGGAAGGAATTAAGTAGTTTACTAAACTTAAGTTGATATTTGGCTTAGATCGACTAGTTAATTAGTATTCCCTCTGTCCCTTTGAAATAGTACCATTTGATCAAAAAATATGAGAGCTTTTTGAATCAAATAGTGCTAATTCAGAGAGACAGAAGAAGTATTTAGTAGATCTCTAGAATAGATTTCGTAGAAAATTAGTTAAGGGAATCTCATAACCAGGGGCGGAGCAAAGGTTTTTGAGGCCCTAATTATTTTTGCGATATTTTTCGAAATGGGGCCCTTCGTTATATCAAAAGATAAAAAATTTCCACTTTAAGAAAAATAGTTCAAGATAATACTCTATATTGTAACAATATATTCAAAAATTACTTAAATATATAATAAAAATTTACAAACAAATCACTTAAAAAGTGTTGCTCTTTTCACATGTCTTGAAGCAAAATCATCTACAACAGATTCAATATCAATTTCCTCCAAAATATCGCTCTCGATTGCCATTAACGCAAGACCATTTAGCCTTTCTTGTGACATAGTGCTTCGCAAATATGACTTCAACAATTTCAACTTTGAAAAACTTCGTTCTGCAAATGCAACAGTAATGGGAATAGTTAATAAAATTCTGTAAGCAATAATTGCATTTGGAAAAGAAGTAAAAGGTTTCATAAATTGTAATATGTCAATTGCTCCAATTTTCTTAGGTAAAAGCTCTCTAAGCAACATTAACTCCACAAATAAATCATTTCCATCAATGTCAGATTCCTCACCTTTCCTAAGAGAACTTTCCAAGTTAATGCAACATGATCTAAGTTTTTTTTCATCTATGGAATTTAGTTTATGAGAATTGAACAAAAAGCCAAATATATTCTCATAATATTGATATTGTTCAAATCTCTTCTCCAAAGAACCAATAGTTTGATCAACAATGTATAAAAAGTATTGTATTCTGAATGATTCCTCTGGTGATAATAAAGTTTCTTCATTACTTGTTTCATCAAAATGTCTTTTTCTACGCACTTGACGTTTTTGAGGAAACACACACTCAATTCCTATTTCATTTGCTAACTCTTTTGCTGAGATCAATGCATTCGAAAAACCAGTTTCTCTGTAATTTTTAAAAAAGGAAATTAATCCTTCAATCATATTTATAGCAACGTCTATCATCATGTCTTTTGATTGTAATTCCTTGCTAACCAAATTTACTTGACTAAGAATTTCATACCAAATTATAGTAGCAAGTAAAAATTCAAAACTACCAAGTTCATTATTTGCTAATGACTTAGCTTCGCTTTGCACTAGAGTATCCGTATCTTTTTCAGCTAATTCAACTAAGGCTTCATAAAGTTCAGCAATTTGAAATCGTATAGCTTTTATGCTCTCAACTCTACTTTCCCATCGTGTGGTGGACAATGGTTTAAGTGTCAAATTTTTCACATGTTCCTTCAAAATAGTCCATCTTTTTGTAGATTTGGAAAATATAGTGTAAATACGTTGGACAATGCCAAAGAAGTTTCTTGCTTTGTCTGAAGTATTTGCAATGTCACACAAGACCAAATTGAGACTATGACAACCACACGGAGTAAAAAGCTCTAGGGTTCAATTCTAATAATCTCTTTTGGACACCTTGATTTTTCCCTCTCATATTAGCACCATTATCATATCCTTGACCTCTCACATTATTTATATCAAGGTCATGAGATTTTAACATATTTTCCAATTCTAAAAAAAGTCCCGCACCACTAGTATCATTAACAACTAGAAATTCAAGAAAAAATCTTCAACTTTAAAAAGTTAGTAGAGCCATCAACGCATCTTATAATTAAGGACATTTGTTCTTGATGACTAGAGTCGGGGTGCAATCCAACATTATAGAATAATATTTTGCTTCTTTTATTTTTTCACAATAATGGATCTAATGTTAGAAGAAAGTAAAAGTATTAATTCATTTTGAATAAAATGACTTAAGTAATGATGGTGAATTTTCCACTATTAATACTGTCAACATGTTCAATCATCACAGGATCAAATACATATAGCAATTGAACAAATCATAAGAAATTGACATTTCCATTTTCAAATAACCTTTCTTTACTTACAATAAATGCCAGCTTATTTTGACAAAATGTGATCACTACTTGTTTCATGTTTCTAATGAACACATTTTTCCAATATTCCTTCTCCTTTTTTAATTGTTGTTGAGCATTTTTGTCAATTGTTTCATTTTTTTGCAATCTCATTCTAAGTTCATACCAAGTAGCCATATTCAAAATGTGATCACTACTTGTTTCATGTTCTTTAAGTCTGGCACTCAAATGATTCCAGTTAAAAAATCCTTCATTAACTAAAGCACCTTTTACATTCCCTTTTTTAAAAATCTTACAACAAAAGCAAAATACTCTATCAAGCTCCTTTGAGTAAACAAGCCATTCTCTATCACAAGCTTCACCATTGGGCAAAGACCTTGTATAATGAGTCAAGAAAATCTACGATTAACACTATTTTTGGGCCTTTCAAGATTATCACAGTCTCGTTATTATCATTTTGTTCAACATTATTATTATTATCATCACATTTTTGTGAATCATTACCTTCAAGATTATCACAGTTTTGTGCAAAGTCTTCAAAATTATCAACTAAGTTAACACCAACATCCACATGTTCAACATCATCAATTGTAATATTTTCCTCCTCTACGGGATTAGATTGTGTGGGAGTGTTATTTTTCAAAAATTTATCTAGAGCACCTCTTTGGGATTGAATGAATTGTTGTACCCTTTTTTGTTTACTACGTTTTTTTGATCCTGATTCGTACTTACGAAACATAATAAAATAGCACAATCAAATACAAAAGAACTTAAATACAGAAACTAAGAGAGAAAGGAAAGCAGTATATTAGCACCGAATGTCCTCCCGTTTCCAGATTAATTTCTGCAATTGAAGTCCAATACTTGATTTCTGATTTTGTATTGATTAAGATGGCAAGACCAATTTGTATAGAAGAGCAATTCCAACTGAAATTGAAGACAAAAAAAAACCATAAGATTTTTGATTTTGCATTTAACCAATAATAAACCCAATTAATTCATTCATTCATAAAGTCTAGAACTGTAGATTAATAAAATAAAAAATTCAGAAAATTAAATCTTATAAGTTATTATCAATAAATAAAATACCTTTAGTTGAAGATCTGGTGTAATTTTCTCCTTGATAATTCAACTTTGGGGCTTTAGAAATTGTAGATCTTAACATATAAATGGAGTTATAAAATAATTTAAATGGTTTAAAAAATGATTTCATAAAGAAATCAGTTATAAAATTGGAGATATAAATAAAATTCTCCATTTTAAATAAAAGTTATAGAGAAATTAATGGTGTTATGGAGAAATTAATGGAGTTATGGAGAAGTGGAAATGTTAGATATTAGAGGGAACAACAGAAGAAGATGAAAAAGCCTAATTGATGGATCTGATAATCTCCATTTTCTAGAATAGTCTATTGCAATTACACAGAGACATAGAGTTGGAGTGTAATTTGAGTGGGGCCCGTAATTGATTTCATTTACCCAAAAAAAGTTGGGAGTGATTTATTGGTGGGGCCCACCATACTTCATTTTCCAAAAATAAAATTTGTCTTTGGTAAGATTTGATCCCACACCACTTTGTAAAAAATATCAGTATTCTACCAACTCTTCCAATTACATTTTGTGTTTCTATTACCACAATTTAATATTTGAGGCCCCTTATTTCAGGGGGCCCTAGGCGGTTGGCTACCCGGAATGGGCCTAGAACCGGGCCTGCTCATAACCTAGTTTAGAAAAAAATGTAGTGTATTACAATTATCAATTTTCATTTTTGTAAAATATATATTTTGAACTTTCTATTTTAATAGAGAGTTAAGAGTAAAATTTTATTGAGAAATTATTAGTTGTTGAATAATAGAGTATGTTTTATTTCAAAGATTTTCAATTTTTCTAATATATATTTGGGAGATACTTTGAAGATCTAAGTTAAATTGAATTTTAAAAATATAGCTCATACTAATATTGAAGTTATTGATGAACTAATGAATTTGATTAATTGGATTGCTAGTTAAAATTTGATATAATTAAAATCTTTTATTTTAAAATTACGGCTACTGTGTAAGAAAATATATAGTCAAGTGAAAATTAAAATTTTTTTGAATTGTTCATTTGTAAATGTTTAGAATTTTTAATTTTACTAACTTTTATTATGCATAACTCAAGATATAAATAATCAAAATGGCATATTAAATTAAATAATAAAATTAAATAATACTACCTCCTATTCAACCTAAATGTCCCATTTTTTAGGCACTATTCACTCATCACTCTTAATTTGTAATTTACTCTTAATATATAAGTTAAAATATAGTCATGTGGGATCTTGTTTGATTCGTCTCAATACAACGATTATTAATATCAAATTTATATAATTTTTAATTAAGAATAATTTAAGATATTAGGATTAAAATATTACCTTGACAAATATGAAAAACTAAATAGGACAATTTAGCTGAATAGGAGAGAGTATAACATATGTACGTTCTCATACAATAGGGATTGCAGTGAAATAGGAGAATCATACATCAAGAAAGGCGGAAAACGCTTTTGATACTACAAATTATATGGGCCATGAACAAATAGTGGACTAGTCAAGTGAAATTACCACCAGTCATCCTTTCTCCGTCTCATAATACTTGCTATATTTTTTATTTTTGACAATTTTATATTACTTGCTACATTTCTATTTTTAGTAATACAACAATCATATAAATATCTACTATCCCTATTTTTATTCTACTTTATACCTCACTAATTTTTTTTCTTCTTCAATTAAGAAAAAATGAAGGGTAAAATAATACTTTTTATGTTATGCACACCTTTTCTTAATTCCCGTGCCCATGCAAATGTAGCAAACAAAATAGAACGGAAGAAGTATTAGTTTCAGATATAATATTCTGTACTTGCTCTGTTTCTTTATGTTTGTCCATTTCACTTTTTGTACGCATTTTTTAATAAATTTTAAGTCTTTATATTTTTAAGTATACATCATAAAAATTATAAAAATTATTTATTAAAAAACTTTATATCAAGACAAATTTAACAAAATCTCATATGAATATATTTTATCTTCTATATATACTTCAAAAATATAATTTAAATTTCACTCTTTTAGAGTGGAAAAACTTAAAGTGGATAAGTAAAAAGGAACAGAGGGAGTAACAAAGAGTCATTATGGTAAAATGGTTAAGTTGATAGTTGAGGTCTTAAAATTTGAAATATACATATTAAAAAAATGTTACTTTTGAAGATAAAAAAATGTTATTTATGTTCGCATGACATAGCAAAATTGTATATGAAATATAAATAGACGTTTCAGAGTATAAATTAAATTAATCAGACTATACAAAATAAAAAACTAGAAATGAGTTTGAGTGATTAAGTGATGGTAAATCGCAAATAATTAGAATATTATAGACTATAGTCCACAAATGTCATTCTCCTTCCTACTTAATAGATCATTTTCATTATCAAATAGAAGTACCATGTTGTTTTGAATTCGCTACAATTCAATTCTTTGTTGATCTCACTTTCTTCATGGAATTATTTATACTATTTTCCTAATTTTTTATCAATATAATTTTCTCAATTTTAATATCATTTGCACAATTGTTTTGTCTTATGTTGTTTCTTATTGCTAAATTTCTGGATATTTGACCAAAATCCGCAATTTTAAAAAAATTATATTTTATTTTTTACAGACATAGTTATACAGTATTTTTAAAAAATTGACAAATTCTTTAAATGTCCTATGAAATTTTAAAAATTATAGAATTTTTCGTAACATTGTATCTTAAACACTTAACATAAACAACTAATATCGAGGATTCTAATGTTTTAGAGCTCTATACGGTCGAACATGTTAAACATGCTTAGTTTAGATACTAAATGGCAAATGCGCATTACCAAATGATATTAATAAATAATAATATTTAATTTACCTATAATAATTATATTTTATTTTTGTATTAGGAGAAGTAATAGTTTAACGACCTACACGAGATAAGATTACTTCTACTAAAATTCCTGGTGACATACGCTTTAAACACGTTTACTCTCAACACGGGCTACAATTAATCAAGTTTACATTCATTTATTATAGACTTATTGACTAATAGTTCATCTCTTATTTGTCTTATTTTTTGTTCTATTATTTGACTTCATTTATCAAAACTAAAAGTGAGGTGTTCAAAACAAATTTGATGATTTAATATTTATTCGAGCTTGTAATTGAACCCGACTTGATCTAGCTTCCTAATGAATTTAAAATTATGTAAGAATCAATGTGGACGCAAACCTAATTTAAAATTAACCCGAACCATGTAACCCAAAATCGATCTGATAACCCGAATCAACATCATCAAAATTCAAAACCACCGAGGATTCACACTTTTTGCCATTTTGTACTATCTTGTTACAATTAACGTAAATAATTTTAATTCTTATCAAATTAATTATTATATTTACACAAATTCTTGTATGAAACGGTGTCACTGTGAGACATGCCTCATATTTGGGTTAAATAACCGAATAATAGAGATTTTTTTTGAGGTCGTCTCACTGTGAGACGGTTTCTTATATTTGTATAGTAATTATTCGTTATCAATTAGTATTGTTTTCTCCCGTTTTTTATATATAAGAAAGAAAATCCCATACAATAACATAGTATTTTTATTTTATAAATTCTCAAATGAGGCGGTCTCACGGTCAGATCATCTCTATTGAGTTAGCCCTATATCCACATACTGTCTTAAAGACCACTTATAACCTTAAAGTATTCGCCTAGAATATTATAGTAGTCACTCGTAACCTTTAAAATAATCAAATAGAAAAATACGCAAACTATATGGGCTCATCTTATGATGAAACAGTCTCATACAAAACTTGGTGATTAAGTTGTTACTAGCAAATAGGAATTCTAAGGTGGTCTCATAGAACAACGATGGGCCGAACATTATATGATGAATAAATGATGGACGTTTGATCCAGTAAACTTGGGATTCTTGGTTGTTGGAGGCCCAATAACTTTTTGGCTTTCAATTCAGAAAAGACATTGCAATTTGCAATATTTAAGTCAAAGAATCACATTATTTCAAATGTTACAATCTTATGTTAACACCATCACTATTGAAATGTATATTTAATGTGTTAATTAAAGTGATTATTATAATTTTAAAATAATTAATTAAAAAAATGGGCCAATTATATGAGTTTGTCTCTTGATGAGATGGTCTCAGACGAGCTGTTAACTCAAGTTGACTAAGTATCACATGGTTATCAGCTACTCTTGTGAGAGACCGTATCTCAAAGAGACAACCTCAAAACAAGAAGTCCATATTCTTATTTTCTCTTTAGACTATTTAGCCCATATATATATATATATATATAATACGTATATATAATACGTCTCTCAGACAGATCGTCTTTCATAATAATTTGTGTAAAGTTATATGTTTGATTCTAACCTAGCTATTCCCATCGCTTAACATATCCTTTAAAATAATATTTAGGTTAAAAATGATCAATATTTAATTTAAAAAACTCTTGTATTAATTTTGAAATATTGCTAATCCAATGAAACATAAAAGTAAAATATTCCTTTATAAGCTATCACAAAGACCAAAGAGGTATGAACACATACAAAAATTGGACAATTCCAAAACAGCCTTCATATATGTCTCACTCACAAAGAACGATGATGTATCCTCTTTAATTATAATTCCTTCCCTTATCACAATATATTATCGAGTTTTTCCTACGCTTTCATTTTCTTTTTCCTTCTTGCAAATTATTATAAGTGCAAAATCAATTTAGTTCAATTCAGTAACTGATCTTAAACATTTCAGCCCGGTCTAGGTGAGACAATCTCAATACAAGAAGCTCATTAACTATTTAATCTAAATATAAGGCATGTCTCACGGTGAAACCGTCTCATAAAATTAGAATTTGTATAAACATTTTTAATTGGAAATTCTACTTAATTTAAAAACATAATTTTGTAAGTAAAAGGTTTAGTTATAAAAAAAATTGAAGAGGGTAGGACATTAACAACCTAAAATAAGGTCACCTTTAATGGAATGTATAAATTATGTACTATAGCTTACTCTAAGAGTATTATGCAAAATGGATTTACGCGCATAAAAAAAAAGTTTTGAGCTTTTTTTATAGGCGTTTAGATGTTTTTTGGTGTTGAAAGAATTTGAGTTTTTAGACATATTTTTCATTGAAAAATTTTAGGTTTTTAGATGATTTTATGCGTCTCTAAAATTTTTATACTCTTTTAGTTGATAGTATTTACATAGACATGTTTAAATTAGTGCACTTTTTCTATATGCTATACATATGCGTCTCTATATGATTCACACAAGGTTTTCAGTCCAACCAAATGTAACAACAATATCAAAATACTGCACTCCCTCAGTCCCTCTATATATTTCTTTCATAAACCTTGTCAAAATAATTACATTTACATATATTCAAAATTGAATCAATAAAATTTATCATCTAAAGATATTAATATTTTTAGAAAAGATTCTTTAGACTTCATAGTTCACATATAGATAACATCTCCAAAAAAATGTGAATAACGAGATTTAAAATCAATATATTAAAATTGATACCCATTAATTCATATAATACATGAGGTTTTGAACCTAATAATAGACATAAGAAAATGAGTGATTCTACTTGGTTGTGCTAACCTTTTCAGTGTAGATAAGAAAGTCAAATTTAGACCCAATGAAACTATATTCAAATTCATTCTAAATGATATTCGTTCAAACTTCGATTAAATTGAAAAAGAAATTTCAAAATCAATTATTAAAATAATTATTGATCTAAATATAGGGTGATTTTGAAGAAAAAGGCATTTACTTTCACTAGCCAAAAGTAAATGACAAGACTATAATTAAAGGTAGAAAATTGATCACTAAAAGATTATTTTTTTGTTCGGGATTAAATTAGAAAAACTTTATAGGTAAGGAGGAGAGGAGAAATAATTTTTTCAGTTGATTGCCAGAATTGAAATTCTATCGCAAAGATAAAAGGTAAAACTTCCAATCATAAAGTTTACTAAGATTTTCATTATATTATTACTTTTTTGAAACGACTGTATAATTAATTTTTAAAATTATATTGCTATTATATTTAGATTTTTATTAGTTCGTTTTACTTTGATATACTTAGTGTAATAAAGTAAAACCAATTAAGCGATTATAATTTTTGGTTTGTATAAATTTTTTGTTTTGAAATCGTCTTATCTGAAAATGGGATGAGACTAGCTATTAAACAATATGGTTCTTTATCATTATCATCATATTCAGTGTATCCCGCTTATAGACAAGCTATGATCAGAGTCTGAGAAGGGAAAATAGACGGCTACTCATACCCATATAGAAGAGTGCGGTCACAAAGTCCTCAACTCTAAAGGGTCTTCAAATAGCGAGGATCAGCTACTGAGAGCGCAAATTAAGGGGATCCACACATGCAGGATAATCAACGAAATAGACCACAGACTCACTTTCATGCCGGATATATCTATACACTTCTGATTTTTTATAATAAGCTGCAAACCTTTTATTTTAATTACTATGTTTATGTACTCTTAATTCTTATTTTAACTCTAATTATAATGTGTTTTTTTATTATAGGGAAAGAAAAAGTTAAAAGAAAATAGAATTCATGTCTTTTAATAGAAAATACTTCTAATATATATTCTTCAACCGAGAAAAAACTCGATCCTCATTCTAATCATAATGTTATTGATGTGTAAATACAAAGGAATAATTTATTATATATTTGGTGAAGATGATTTTATTTAGAAATATGAAATTGATTCAAATAACTGTCTTTTTAAAAACAATTTAAATTGCTTTCAAAAAAAACAATTTAAGCTAATAATTTGAGAATGACTTTACAAACATAATCATTCTCAAATTTTTCAAATTCGTTTCATAATTAAAATCTACAATTTGAAATAAAATTGGTACCAAATACAACCTAAAAAATTTCAATTTAAATGACATTTATACATGTTCAAAGATAATTCTTTTGCAAAGATTTTCATGAGCACATTTCAATCATCATCATTATCCTATCCAATGTATCCCCCTCATACAAAAACTATGAATAAGGTCTGGAAAGAAAAGGACGGTGACAACTTATACTTTTAAAGAAGAACGCGGCTAAAAGAGTTTCCGGCTCGAGAAGGACAAAGAGAAGTATCATGAACACATTTCAATCTATCTCAAAAACATATTTATACATTGGATAATCCAAACTCATACCATAAAACCTTCATCTAAGTAAATAAGCACCCCATAAAAAAGGCACACTACCCAAAAAAAAAAAACAAAAAAAAAAATAAAATTATTTATTGATCTCAAGAACTTCAGAAATTTCAGTAATACTATCAAGAGAAGGTTTCCAAGAATGATTTCCATTAAAAACTTTGTTTCTTCCTTTTCCAAGCTCTTGTAAAACATCTTCAATTCTCTTGGCATGATCTCCTTCTTCTCTGTTTTTTAATTGTATAATCAACCATTGCAATTCTTCTTTTGTTAACACCATTTTTACTCTTAAACCATTTTTATTATTTTCTACATTTTTCACATAAACTCCCATATTTCCTTTACTTATTCCTTCTTTTTCTTTCTTTTCATCTTCTTTTATTGATCTTTTTGCTTCAACTTTACAAGTTTCTAAGCAATTTCCCATGTTTTGGTTTGATAATATGTGAATATATTTTTTATTTGAGAGTTTAGGAGATTTAATTTATTTGAAATTTTGTGTTTTTTTTCTAGGGAGGAGGAAGCAAGAGTGCATGAAATGTGGGTTAGAAGTGAGAGGGTGGTATATATAATTGATTTAGTAAGACTATTCTCTCCGTTTTTCTATTAACTGAAGGCGAAGTCATGACATGGGGCCGGGCCGTTGCCGAAAATGCGAGTCTTTGTAATTTTGGCTTTGCCCCCTTATTAATATGATATATATAGTTTAAAAAGTGTAAAGTTATAACAAAAATTATGTCTATAACTCAATCATTATCATCATCATACCCAGTGTATCCCGCTCAAAGAAAACTATGATCAGGGTCTGGGGAGGGAGGAACGATGGCATGCTCATACCCATAAGGAGAGTGCGATAAAGAGTCCCCCGGCTCGAGAACGGTCTTCTAGCAAGAGGAACCTGCAGTTGGCAAATAGAATAGAAGCACACACACAAAAACAAAGATTTCAAAGAAACAGGTAAAAAGCGACAAAAAGGCAAAGGATAAAGACGAACGAGGGGGTAAATGGACAGGTTTACTAATCTAGGACTTGGATAAGGCGCCGCCAACTGGCCCTATTCCTGGTCAGGTTCTTGGAGAGGTGAAGTTCATGCATATCACTTTTGATTTGTTCCTCCCACGTTCTCTTAGGCCCTATAACTCAATGATTGGAGTAAATATTTGTAGTTTAAGGTTAAGGGATCAAATCCTCATTTAAACAATTATTTTTTATAAACTACTAATAGATTTATATGTCATTACTATTTATCTTTCATAATTTAACATTCATTATTTTTTATGTGCGTTTATATTTTTTTATCTTAATTTTTAAAGTGTCTTTCTGGGAGAATTAATAGGCAACTATATAGAGTCAAAAACATTTAGTTTTTTCAAAAATACTCTCTCCTATTCATCTAAAATGTCCCATTTACTCTAAGCACTCTATCCAATGCACTTATTCGATTTATAATATATTGAATTATGTATAATTAAAAATTATAAAAAGTTGATATTAATAATCGTTACATCAAAACGAATCAAATAAGATCCCACATGACTATATTTTAACTTATAGATTAATAATAAATTGCAATTTAAGAGTGATAGATGAATATTGTCCCAAAAGTAAATGAGACATTATAGATGAATGAGAGGTAATAATAATTATAGGGAAGCTACAACTCTATTTATTGTTAAATATAACTTTTGCAATGATTCAAGTTCATTTTAGTCTATATAATTTTTATATTTTTTTAAGTTTACTAGAGTCTAATGGTGTTCGTTCGGGTCATCATTGATTTTTGGTTAGGTGTTTCAGGTGGGCTTTAAATCGGATTTCGTGTCTATATTTTTTTTACATAATTGTAGTTTTTAAAGTCGAATCAAATCGGATTCGATTACAATATCGTGTAAATTTTGAGCCATTGTGTTTCTTTCTAACACCTCTAGTTTTTATATAATAAAACAATTTTTTAGTATATCGACAATTTGGCCCCCCTAAATCAAAATTCTGGCTTCGCTTGCTTAAAAGTTATTTCTATATTTGTCATTTTGGATTCTTATATTTGTTGTTTTTATAATGAATTTTTTTATTTACATCATAAATTTTAGATAAATTTAATCTTGTTTATCCTTATTTCAATATTTTAAAATATTTACAGTTTCTACATATCTTCTATTAATTTTATTTTAATATTTTTATATTACTTATCATCCCACGTGTTTCTAACTTTATAAAAATTGAAATTATTAACATTTAAATTTGATGTTACTATATATATGCTACTAAAATTATATTATTTTGTTGCATACGACAATATAAAATGAAGTGTGGGATACTTAAGAGGATAAAAGGAGCTTAGGAAGTATGTATTATAAATTTATTTTATTTATAGGTTCAGTGCTGCCTTGATAATTTTATAAATAACAAAGGAAAAATATAAATAAATTATTGTGGTAAGAATCAAATTGCTATCTTAAGAGTAAAGGCAAAATCCCTCAAATATTACACGGATACAAATAAAAAACCCTCAACTTTTACACAAACCCATGTATATATAATTGTTTGATGAGTAAGACTACTCTTATGTTAAGCGGAGGAAGTAGGAATTTAAAAATAAAAGAAATAATAATAATAATAATAATAATAATAATAATAATAATAATAATAATAATAAAAATGAAAATAATTCAAAATAAATAAAAAAAACTAATTGAATAGTGTGTACTTAAGCTCATACAAAGGGAAAACTATTAATTGATCAGCAAATGAAAGTTGAGAGACGATTTTTTTGATAGACGTCTTTCAGGATCAATCCATTAAAGTTTAATTTTCACTCTTATTATATATTTTTCTTTATGGGTCGACCCAATTAAAAATTACCTCTCAAAGAAACCGTCTTTTACAAGAATTTGTGTTAAAAAATTGAGTGAATAGCATGTGGAAGAGATTGTCCTATGCAAGATTATTAGTAATAAGTAAAGTGGAATGCCTAACTACCACATTGTTGTTGTCCCTACTTGACTACTCCATTCTTTATCAACTTGGTGTACTATTTTACACCTTTTGTGGGACTATTTTTGTTGGATGCAAAATCCAAACTGTTTTCCTTTATTGCATTTATTTATAATTTATTGTGGTATACTTTTTTTTCAACAAAAGAAGGAAAAATGACATTTGTAAAAAATGATAAGGGATGAATAATAGTTGTTTAATTCAATTTGATTTGTTTTAATAACGGGGAATTGTTATTAGAATCGTATCCGTTGTTTAATAAGTTTAGTTGATGAATAAGATTTTTATCTTTAACTTTTTTTAGTGTGTTACTCGTTCGTGTGTAGTTTCTATTTTTATTTGTTATAGGCGATTACTTGGTTAATTCACTTAATTTGATTAAACAATCGTCTTATTCATAATATTGGCTTTTATTTTAATGTTTATTAAGCTAAAAGTCTTGCTTATTGTATATAATTATTTAATATGATTAATGCATTCGCGATTTAGCATTAATCCTATGAACAAAAATACTATACCTATTTTCAATTTGCATATGAGTGTTTCTTTATATATTATAAAAGTATTATTTTACCTTTGTTTGAAGAGAAGTATTATTTTACCTTCTTTTTTGAAGAAAAGTATTATTTTACCTAAAGTCCTAGAGTCAAAAAGGACATTTAAGTTAAAAATTGCAACTAGGGGTACATCTTTTTATATATTAAGCGTATAAGAAAAAAAATGTACTCCTACAATTTATACTACTCATCCTTCATTAATTTAAGTAGGTTGGATATTATTTAGTTAGTTTGACATTAATTGAAGATTTATTTTGGAACTAACAACTTTTATTTTCATCCCTACAAGTCTTTTGGAGTAGGAACAAGTCATAGAGTTGCATCATGTTCATATAGCCATTCATTATCAAGGGTAAAGTGGATTCATTATCAAGGGTAAAGTGGATTATGGCTCGAATTTCTAAATTTTGAGGTCAAAAAAATTTAAAGGTTATTTGTAACTTAAATTAAATTTTGATAATTTTTTATTTTTTACTAAATAATATGAGCTACTCCCTCCGTTTTCATTTGTTCTTCCCATTTGGAATCTGGGAAGAAACCAATATAAACTATAATTACAAAATAGATACTATGAGATTGAGTAAAATAATATAAAAAATAAAGGTTCTATTTATTAAAGTGTAAGTGTAATAATATCATTAAATTTCATTGGGTGTATGTAAAGTAAATGCATTGGAAATTAACATGTAAATTAATTTTTATAGATTAGAGTGTAAGTGTAATAATTTCCTTGAATTCTATTGGTTACTAAAATAGAAAGATTCTAAATGGGAAGAACTTTTAAAAATTTCCAAATGGGGAAAGTGAGAAGAACATATGAAAACAGAGGGAGTATTAAATTTTTTTTAAAGTACACAAATAGCCACAGTAACAATAAAATATATACTCCCTCCTATTCAGCCTAAATGTCCCATCTAATTTTTTCACATTTGCCGAGGCAACATTTTAACCCTTAATATCTCAAATTATTCTTAATTAAAAATTATAAAAATTTGATATTAATAATCCTTGTATTGAAAAACGAATCAAACAAGATCGTACATGACTATATTTTAACTTATAAAGTAAAAGTAAAATACAAATTAAGATTGATGAGTGAATAGTGCCAAAAAAACTAAATGAGATATTTAGACTGAATAGGAGATAATATATTTTATTATTATTACATCTTAAATTTTTAATAGATTTTTAATATTTCACTCAGTCTAAAAATAAACTAGAGGCGCTTATATGAAGTAGTACGTAATTTTCAATGCTATTAATGGATTGGCAGGTGCGTCAACTGCAGCCTGCATGTAACGAAATCGGAAGATTTCAATATAATTAAATTTCCCAATTTTTATTTGTCGCCACCCTTTTAATGAAATCGCCACCCCTATTTTTTTTTAAAAAAAAAATAAAATAAAATAAAAAAATTTCAAAAATGCCATCAACCTAAAAACTAATATAAAATTTTACAAAATTCAAAAGTTTATTAAATATTTTAAAATAAATATAATCACAAAACAATAAATTAAATAAAACATAATCACAAAATAATATATTAAATAAATAAATTAAATAACAAATAATGAATAAAAAAACAAAAAATAAATAAAAAAAAAAAAAATTGCATGGTAAAATCGCACAAACTGTGCTATTGCACAATCGCACAGTTTGTGCTATAGTACAATCGCACAATTTGTGCGATTATTCCATGGCATTTTCTTATTATTTTTTTTAAATAAATAAATTAAGAGTATTATTATTTGTCACCTAAAAAAACTTAGACATTAATTAAGTTTAAATAAATACAATCACAAAAGAATAAATTACATAAACAAATTAAATAAAACAATAAATAATGAATAAAAAAAAATTGAAAATGATGGTACAATGCACAAAATGTGCGATTGTACAATACACATTTGTGATTGTACAATAGCACATTTTGTCGATTGTAAGACAATGATTTTTTACTGAAATTTGAATTTTTTACACAAGTTGTCTTTCCTTTTATAGTAACATTAATTTATTTGTTTTTTTTATTTTTTTTTTTTTTATTAATTTTTTTAATAGGGGTGGCGATTTCATTAAAAAGGTGGCGACAAATAATAATACCCTTAAATTTTTAGTCATAAATATTGGCACCTTAAATAGGCAAGTCAAAGTAATAAATTTATAAAAGAATTTTAAACGATAAAAATTATAGTTCTATAAAATTTGATCTTTGGCTATACAATTTGTCTACAAATTAAAATTACTTGCAAGTTTAGTTTTAATATATATGAGAATCAGATTTTATTTTAATTAGAGCAAATACTATATTTTTTAAATAGGGTCTTAAATTTGATTTTCACTTTAACTCTCTAATTTATAATAAAAACGTATAAATTCCGAATCAAAAATAATTAACTATAAATTCAATTTTGCACTAAAATAAGGGTTATAACAAATTAAGTGGGAGAAATTATGCAAACATTTAATAAAAAAATACACTTTTTTTTTTTTTGAAAATTGGGAATATATATATTAATGAAAATAAAACACTGTAACTTGGGGGACCCCAGATCCGCCGGCATAAAAAACCCCGCGAGGGGAAAAAACCATTGAATAAGGGGGCCAAGAGACAGGCCACTCTAGACACCATAGGAGTGGTCTATGCATACACCATCCGGAGAAAAAATAATTAATGTGAACACTCTGTCCTCGCCAAAACTACACCTTACACACCATACCTAACAGTCCATATCCAACACACCAAACCAAAAGCCATGTCGAGCACCAATTACACACCAAGAATAACCATAAGCACCAAAATTCAACTTTACATAACAAATTACAAGTTTAATCATTGCAGATTCTCTAGCAAAGTGAGGCGTGATGAAAATGATCTTAATCCCATGTATTCCTTTGCCCAATCTCCTATTCGAACCTTCAGCGAGGAAACCACCTGGAGTAGATTTGGTGTTTGCGCCTGGAATTTTGCTTTGTTTCTTTCGTACCACAACGACCAAATTACACATCCAAGTATCAAAAGTTTGATGTGCTTCCATTTACGACCTATTAGAAGTCCTGTCCATTGCTCAAAGAAGCAACTGCAATCATCATGAAGGACTCCCTGATATAATAAAAAAATACACATAAATTAATGCATGTGATTTACTGATATAATATGTTGGCTATAGAGGAAGAAATGACAATACATGATGTAATAATTTTTTTATGGAGAATACAAAATACAACAATAAGTAATCTTATTCATATTTCATGTTAATAAGGTTTTATGCAGTTAGATACCCAATATAAATTGTCTAGCGCAAACGACTTTAAAAGACCTTATCAAGTCTTTTTAACAAGAAGTTTGGTTCACCTATTTTCAAATCTGGATCTGGAATTAACTCAATTAAAAATTTATGTTACAGTTCATTTTAAATTGCCAATAAAAGTATTTTGTTGATTCGCCAATACTAATTAATAAGTTTAAGAATAGAACAAAGTGAAGTGATAATCCTAGCTAGAGCTTTTTTCTTCCTATGAGTTTATCAGTATTTCTATTCTGATATGTTCTTTTAATTTTGTAACGTTTTTATTTTAAGTATGACTGATCTACCATTTCTATTAATTCTTATACATATATCTTCTTTTCACTTTAATTCTTCCTCGCATAATTTAATCACAACAACAAATTTAGCTTTTTGCGACATTGAATTTAGTGGCATTAAAAAATGCCACTGATAATTCATATTTTTAATGTAACAATTATTGGTTTTTATTTTAAGTTCTACTATAAAGTGATTTAGCGACACTTAATTTGGTCTTTAGTGGCATATGTAATTTGTCACTATAGTCTATAGTGACATTTGTGAGAAAATGTCACTACATCATATGTCGCTAAAAGCTTTAGTGTGACTTTTTAATATGCTGCTAAAAGCTCTAATAAATGTCACTAAATCCTTTATATACACTATAAGAAATTTGAAATAACGACATTTAAATTAATTGTCGCTAAATATATCCCACTAAAAGCAAATTATGTTGCAGTGAATTATTCCTACTATTTTAATGCCAGAACTAGGGAGTAATCATTTATGAAAAATGCGAAAGAAATGTTATAATACCTATTGAGCCTAAATGTCCCATATTTTTTGCACTATTCACTCATCACTCTTAACTTGTAGTTTACTCTTAATCTATAAGTTAAAACATAGTCATGGTGAGATCTTGTTTGATTCGTCTCAATACAAGAATTATTAATATCAATTTTTATAATTTTTAATTAGAATAATTTGAGATATTAAGGGTTAAAATGATGTCTTGGCAAGTGTAAAAAATTAAATGAGACATTTAAGCTGAATAGGAGAAAGAAACAACTAATGAAGATAATAGTACTGTAGCGTATAACCCAATGAACATGTTACAAGTTACAACGTACATTTCATGTCAAAAAAAGCCAAACATGCAACGAATTACAACGTCGGCAAACACATATTATACACATAATTGACATAAAAAAGTTAGAAAAATCATTAAATCATTAATACAATTGATTAATTAATTAATTAGAACAAAAAAAGAGCAATCATAAAACATCACATTATTATTACAGTGCAAGTCAATTACTTTTAGTTAATTACCAGCTAACATTCCTGTGATTGTGTCAATTCAATAAACAACGCAATATATCACATCCTATTATCCTAATCACTGTTTCTTTGTCCTTTGGCTTTTGCTTAGCGTTTACTCCCTCCGTCCTTAATACTTTTAAAAAATATAAATTGATAGAAATTACTAATATTAAATTATTATGTGGGTAGGATATATTAAAAGAAAATGTGTGAATAATAGTCAAATAAAGTGGTGGAGACATTGAAATAAAATAATTAAAATGTTGCAAAGTTAAATGAATGAATTAAAATGAAAAGTATAGTAATTATTTTACATTGAAGTTAACAAATTTGATTCTTTATTAAAACCTAACTAAATCATTTCTAATCAATGATGTGATTGTAAATTATCACAAAAAGATAAAAAAAATAAAAATAAAATAAACAAAATCAAAAAAGGTCAACTAAAATCATAAAACTTTCACCCTATAAAATCATACTGCATAAGGATGAATTCATAAATCACTATTATTTACTAAGACTTCCGCAACCTAACTTGGGCAACCATATTCTCCATGACTTCTTTATCTCATTGAGATTATTACAATTGACTCCTCAGCAGTCAACATTGTAGCAACAATTTTTGAGGTAGTCATATCAGTTGAAATATGTATTGTATTTGCTCTTGCTCTATATTTTCTCAAAATTCTTCCGATTATGTAGAATAAATTTTTCTGTGTAATTTAAAGTTTCTCACCTACAAATAAAATAGATTTGCATACATAATAGAAGCACATATTTCTTTTTAATATGGAGTAATTATTAGCGGCATATTATGTGTAGGATTTGTATGTGTTGCATCCAGACTTTTAAACTTTTAGCTATCTCAAAAATTTCTCATGTGAAAGAAAATAATCTAATACATAATATATCTTAAAGCCGTAATTATTACTAGCTTAAATTTTTTGTTAAAAAATAACATCGAAAGCTCCAAGCTACATTTACATTTATAAATGACAAAGAACTTGAGGATGCAAACAAAATTTACAAAATTGTATGGTGAAGATTATCACGGGTGTAAACAGTTTACATTTAGTGTTCATACCTAACCACCAAATAAGATAGGAATTAAAATGACTAAAAACAGAGTTTTGAACTCTAATACATAATCAAAAATTCAAAAACTTTAACTTAAGGTTTAAGAGTTTAAACGTGCTCCCTCTGCAATACTCCAATTTTGAGGTAGTTCATTAGTCATGGGCTCATGGCAAGAAAAAATAAAAAAAAAATAAAATAAAAAACTATAATGAGCTATTTTAAAAATTTATTGACAAAATTAAATTTAGTTTAATAAATGCAATTTTATTGTCAATTATTTCTATGGGCCAAAGATTTATAATTTTTTAGTTTGTATTATAATACTCCCTCCAACTCAATCAAGTTGTCGCATTTCCTTTTATGGGCAATTCACTCAAGTTGTCCCATTTCTATTTTTGGCAATAATTTTTTTACCTAAACACCCCCACTTTTACTACTCCCAATACCCAACTACTACCTTTACAATTAATTTAATCAATTAAAATACCCAACTACTCCCACTTTTACTACTTCCAATACCCAACTATCACCTTTACAATTAATTTAATCAATTAAAATACCCCACCATTCCACTCTTAAAAACCATGCCCAACCCAAATGGGACAACTTGGTTGAGTTGGAGGGAGTAGATTATAATAAAATGACTGTGTATTTAATTCATATTTATGTGAAGGTATACATGATGTTATCTACCAAATATCAATCGAAACAACCTTTTTGTTAGTTTCATTGCTAACCAGAGTAAAGTAGAGATGTTTGAATTTTGATTAAATAACATGATAAGTTATAGCGTTTCAAATCAAGTCGATTTAAGAATTTCTCTACTTTTTTTCTTGACAACTTATACTTCAATATCTATCACTACCACTATTTTTACCGAGTAATTTACTTTACAAGACTATCTAAAGCTATAGCTACTTAAACCGCAAACAACTACCTCACAAGTCACAAGTATACAAACAACCGAGTACAACTTTAGACTGTGGTTAAAATTTTATAACTTTTAATTTTAAAAACAATATGAACCGAAAGTTGAAATCAAAATATTTTCTATACGTTAGTCTTTTCTTTTCTCAAATTTGTTATGTTATTAGTATAACTAACACATTTTTAATTTATATTTTCTACATATATATGCAAGTATTAGATTTTTTGTTTTAATTTCTAGCCAATAAAGAATTTGACATGCTGATCTCAACCAGGGATCAGGATCCAGAAATTTCAGCTTCATTACCGCTAGATATACAGCATAATTTAATAATTTAATGCGTAATTTAACATTTAGTAATATACAGTTTAAATGTTTAATGCATAATTATGTAATCGTGTCATAATATTATAATTAGGACTCACGTACGTACAGTGTGGGACGCTCCAAAACAAATTAGTGCGTTATGTTGGTCATATAATATTATTAGTTAATTACGAATAATGACAATCAAAACATACACCGACAAAAATCAAATGAATGATTGGCTTTATTATTATTAAAATTAATATTATTTATTTTTGTGCTTATCTAAAAATATTATTTCTAATAAATTATATATATCCTTAAATCGACGTGATCATGACCTTGCATGACGTTCAAAATTTTACTAGAGGAGAACATTATATTTCGATGTAATTTTATATATTTTACTAGAGGAAAAAAAAATAATATCTTTCATTTATCTGCTTTTATTCAAGGGTGTTTGATAAATGGTTGTAAGACATTAGCTTTTTTAGTTGACTTGTTTGACAGTTAATGATGTTAATTTTTTTGTTGGTTTTTAAAAAGCTAAATTATCAACTGTTTAAGAAGATATTTAGTGAAATTATGTATTGACTATTTGCTATTTTTTAGGACAAAAATCCGGCTGACAAAACAAAAGGCAATAAAAAAAACCAACCAAATTAATCTTTTATACTAGCTGAAAAGTCATTAATCAAATATATTTATAGCTTTTTGACCAACTAAAATGCCAAAGTTAAAAACCAACTTTAAAATTATTTATCACGTAAATAAATACTTTCTCTTAAAAATTTAAATATTCTTTACATTTCTCAAATTTCCTGTCCTAAGCTCATATTCTGGCACGTTTGGCTTAATTCATGATTAAGATCTAACCCCCCCACATATGAAAGATGTTGAAAACTAGCAATTGTGTATTATATACATTTGTTTATTTTTATTTTATAAATCCTAAAGGTAGCTCAAATTTAGAAATTTGAGTCTAAAAAGTACAAAATGAAGATAACACAAAAAATAAAATGAACTTTAGTCTCGATCAAACTAAAAACTTCCAACTTCTCAACTATACTAAATTACTAATTAATCCAACCACTTATCTAGTACTTTTATAAGACATCTTACCACAAGACAAACTCATATAATTACTCATTTATCTGATTAATGACAATATGATTATAGCAATCACTTTTACAGACTAATTATACATAAATCAGCATAATAAATAGTTTGATTATAAGATCGTCTCATATAAGAATGTGCGTTAATCCAATTATCATAATAATGAATAATAATACATCATTTTCACAAATCGGTGGAAAATACCAACCAATGATTTTATGAGACAAGTCACTTAGTTTTAGGTGGAAATGGACTTAATTTCTAACAAAATTGATTATTTTATGACCAAATTCTTTTTTTGACCGTTTTGGAAATTTTACTCACCACAAAAAGCCTTTGCTTCCAAGAGGAAAAGTGTCCACAAAATCATGACAAAACCATACTAGATTTTGTAGATTTACTAGTAATTTGTGACTATTATGAGTTTGATTGGTGCATTAATTAGTATATTTTTTGAGAATATGCATTGATTAGTATTATACCTAGAGATATAGCTAGTCATCCTTAAGATTTGCATTTTGTCCACTTTTATTAGAGTCAACTTTGAAACTAATCTCCAAAGTTTCAACTTGGAGTTAACATAACAAAGTTCGGCAAGAATAGTTGTTATGTTGTTAAAAATAGTTTTAGTTTTATTTTATTAGTTTTTATTTTCGCAACGACATCAAATTTGTGCCGTTGCTTTTATTAAATTTTATAACTTTTTTTTGGTGGGGTTGTCCATTTGGTTCGTCAATCAGGTTTTGAGTTTTGACATAAAAGTAACTAGTATAGTTTTAATTTCATATTTGGTGATTTTTAAGTCGATTTAACTAATTGAACTGAACTAAACCTAGACTTGAAAATATGTACGGAGAAACTATTTTTTGTTATTAGCCAACACCTACCGGCTATCAGACTGCCACTAAAACATGAAATAACTGAAGTTAATGGAACCAAATATTCTATGCTACTACAATAACTAAGAATTATGATACTACTAACTACTCTCTCTATCCCTTTAAAATAGCACCATTTGACTCAAAAAACCTCAAAAGGATTGAAAGAGTACTTGCTACTTACCCAATTGGTCATCAATCACTTCTTTTATTAAGGGTATAAAATAAGCTGCTTAGCTCACAACTGGGTGATCACGTACCTATTACCTAAGATGCTTTCTTACCATGCTTAAATCCATTGACTCCCAAGCAAAAACTCGGGCATTTAAGAAAACCTCCAAATTAGTGACAATATACATAGTGCAAGGATTAAGAAACATTAATAATAAAGCATACAATGCAGCCAAAATTAGGCAATTAGTATTAAACAGAGTTGGCAGCTAATCACTCTTTTTTTAAACTAACAAGGTCACTTTGGCCCCCAATCAGACCAAAACGAATTGACATTAATGCTAATCTAACATGGCAACATCCTAACTTCTTGCATTTCCATCGAATCAACCAAACTACGGGTATCTTGCGTGCTCGAGATGAGGCAGGTAAAGCTTTTTAAGAACTAAATGAAGAAAGTTTGAAGTATTTTCTGATGTTGAGGGGTTGGTGGAGGTTTTCTAACAACTATGCAACATAAACAATGAGAACAGGCAAAAAAACAAAAAATATCAATCAGTTGCAGTTGATTAACTGAAGGATATGAAAATCAGACAAATCTAGGTATCTAACAACTATAGAGGGCAGTACAGTCCTATTTTCAATAAGGTTGAATGCATAAGATTTTAAACCAACATCCTATGTAAATTATCATTAAAAAAAAATCATCTAAACCCACCTTCATGATTCACTCTGCTTCATCTTCCGAAAAAATCTCGACTCTGCTGACTCTAATGACATTTTATCCACAACTATCAGATTGCGTTACTTATCTTTTAGAATAAAGCATTTATTTTCTTCCCCGAATCGATCACTTTCTAGTCTTATTGGAAAATAAACACAATGAAAACAAGCAAATCTTGCTGATCATAGTATAATGTACAAGACACTCCACATTCTAGCTCAGTTTGGCCTTTGGGTTATCGGGTCAGGTTTAGGAGATGGTGTTTTAGGTTCAGTCTTTTTCGAGTTTACTGTGTACCTATCACCGTGTTGATTCGGTTTTGGACTTAAGAGTCATTTTTTGCTCAGGTCGATATAAGTTTGACCCACTTACTCACCTCTAATGAGCTGACACAACGCTGCAGGAAAAAATTACACAAAGACAGGTAGACAGATGCCTAAGGGATGAACTGGCGCATATGACCAGCTCTTCTGAAGTCTAAGACAATTACCAATTCAAATTTACACGCAGCAACAGTAATTAGCAGACTAAAACAGAGTGTCACCGACTGTATGCAAACAGAATAATAGGACAGTCATAGAAATGATAGTAAAGCCAGAGTCAAGAACTTGATGAGGCAGTAAAATGTTTGCAAGCTGATGCCTATGAGCGGTCCTCTGAAAAAATTCTAGTATAAAAGTAGTAGTTACTGTAAGAAATACCCAGATTTTTTCTTAAAAGTTGACCCCAATATCCAACAACCTCTTGATCAGTTAGGTCAAAAACCAGATTTAGAAATAGATCATCAATTTCCACCTAACTCGATGCTTAAATGTACCGATAACCTTTGGCTAAAATAAGGGACAAAATCCAGAACACATCAGAAGCCCCGGAAGAAAACAAAAGAGAGATCAAAGAAAAGAAACGGTGGGGTCAAGGGGTGGAGGCAACAGCACAATCAACTTCCTCAAAGTTCTATTAAGAAAAACAATAAAGGATCATGCCATTATACATAATGCAAAAGAACAAAGCGATCACAAACTGAAACATTTAATGACATTTCAAACAAGAAAGGTTTAGAAATCTAACAAGGCTATGATTATCCAAGGTATATTTATGTTACAGAGGTCTAAGACATTGCTTACATTTCCCGGCGACGTTTCTTTTTGAGATTCTCAAAAAGTTGATGAATATCATCAGATGTAACTGCTTCTGATGCATCACGATTTGCCTGTAAAAGGTTTAACAAAGAAAAATTATAATCATTTCATATCATGATTAAGGAACATAACAAGTAAAGGTATTATTCAAGCATAAGGAAAATTGGCATACAAAAAAAGTTTCCATCGCGTTTTTCATCTCTGCGATGCCACTAATAAACTCCACTTTCTGTACGTGACCAAGGTTATTAAACATGTTTAACGTGGCACCCTCCTGTTTCTGCAGCCTTTCGTCCCTTCTTTCCTTCCCCCGCTTCTCATATTCAGCAATTGTGTCATCTTTGTCAACCAGAAAACTGATGTGCTTCTGTTCATAGAAAGCAGAACATTTTTCACATCGACAAAGAGAGTCCCTCCAGTTCTTTCTAAGGAAAACAGTTTTGTTCCTTTCCATAGTTGGCAATGCTTCCCTAAGATCAAGGCCAAGCTGGCAAGTAGTACCTGAACTACTATCTTGAATGCATTTATTCAAGCTCAATTTTTTCTCCGAATTTTCTCCTGCAACCGATCCTTCTATATCACATATATTATCAGGCTTGATGTCACCATTGTCACTCGATATAGAGTCGTCAAAACTTAACTTGTCAGCCCTGATACATGTAGAAGCCTCTACCAGTACTCCCTTCCCTTTTTCATCATTTATGACCACCTCATGTTTCTTAGGAGCCACAAATATGTTCTGGGGATAAAAGGCCAAGAATGAACAAGTTTTTGAGCAGCCAAGACATATAAGATCCTCATATAGTGACTCTCCTTCATCGTCCACAGGAATCTGGAAACATAGTAAATCTACCTTAGATCATGAGGAAACAGCATATAAACTTGTGCATAACTAAGCAAAAAATACCGTCACATTCATATGTGGGAACAGAACACAAGACATGAAAGATATTTATTCCCCAGAGAAGGTAAAAGTATCAGTTAAATAACAATATGATACAGGAGATGGAACAGGAGTCCACATCAAGAACCTGTGTTGATCCGATACTTCTACTCCCCCGACATGTCAGTGGGTCAGATTCTCCAACCTGATACTTGCACTACGTTTTGAAACCTTCAATCCACTACACATGTCTGAACGACATATTCGAGTCCTGAGTAACATAAAATAAAACTAGAGTCCTCTTAGGAAACTAAGGAAGGGATACTATTTGGCAAATGATGCATGACCAATTGCAGAGCAATGACAGTCGTATTAAAGACACCAGTGTTTTGACTATCAAAAATGCGTAACCAGTGGGTCTAAGAAGCCTCCCTTCATCTTCAAAATTGTCCGGAAACACAAAGTGTTTAAACACATGTTTCCAACAATTAAAGATTATCAAGTTTCTAAATTCACATTATGTGTTTGATGAATTGTTTAACCGTAAATGATATTTACTCTATGTCAACTTAGAATTTAGTTCAAGTTTTGTACTACATATTCAATAAAGCTTAACAACCCCACCATTAAAATATTGGGTCTGCCATTAACTTTGAAGATGAAGAAGCTTTTAGTTTCAAAGCCAGTTGTTCTGCACCGAGATAGCCATGGATGATGTAGATCAGTTAAAGGCAGAAACTGTTAGCAATCTTTAGAGAATTACTCAAAAATAGCATTTGTTGTGAATATAGGAGTAAATTTTGTACCATTTATAAACTAAGATATTACAATGAAATGTGATACTTTAGCACCGTGATGCTTGTGGCTTTCCATGAAATGAGCCAAAAAGCTCATCCAAAATCTTTTACAAAAATTTGATGATGTTTCTCTAACCCTTCCCCTTATATTTATACTACTTTTGTCTACTTATCAGTTAATCAGTTATCCCTCCTCCTCAACATCATTATACAGGCAAACTATACCCTTTACTAGAGGAGATATAGGGAGATTGTGGCCAATGAGACCATCGGCTCAAGAAAGACTCAAAAAAGACCAGCAAATGACTACTTATTCCTCATACTAACTAATTAATTCCTCTGTTTCATTTTGTTTGTTTCATAAGCTTTTTGCACAATTTACAACCATAATTTGAGTCTCATTAATTACAAATACGTTTCATAAAAATTTTAAAAAAAGTATATTAAAATTCAATACATCAAATGAATTTAAGGTAGTCTCACCGGAATATATTTTCACTTTTTTAAATCCATGAAAAACCATATTTACATTTCACTCTTTGTAACGAATATTCCAACCATAACAAACAAATGAATCGGACAGAGTACTAATTGCTAGGATAATTCAAAAATATACTAGGTAATCCTATAATACCCCTCCAAAGACACGTGTTACAACTAAGCTGAATGCCTCAATTCATGACTGCGTCCTAGGCTCCTGGCAGCTAGTGTTTGCAAGAAGATGTTTAGCTATTCACATTATGCACTAAATAATAACACCAGAACGTCTTCTCCTGGGTTTGCAGGAGAAGAGAAGACACTATTATTCAAGGCTGCAGAGGACTGTCTAGACTCCAGAACACTGTTGAGCATATGATCCAAATGGATATTACGGCATGTATCAAGATTTGTAAAAAGATGCACCCCATAAAAGTGAATATGCTGATCTCATTAATCATTGAGGTAATTTATTATGGCAGCGGAACATAAAAACCACTTTGTTACATTGCTCTCAGGCAACAGAACATTTCATTACCCCTAGGCCTATGTCATTATGTGAATCCTACCTACACTATCACCTAAGCGGAGTTTGGGGCATTAGATGTACGTAATGTTACCCTTATGATAATAAAGAGGCTAAATCCGATTAACATTTATAACGAGCATTATTTACAATTTCACATAGACAGATAACACATGATTTGACATGTAATTTTTTTTTTGCGACAAGTCATTTTACTATAGTACATTATAATATAAAACCAAAAACCTAGACATCTTTGGCACCATCAAGATGGGCCTATCAGTCTTGAACATGGGTTGAACTTGAGTAAGGGGTTCGAATATCGAACTCATTGGGTTCTAATTTTAAGGACCCGAGGAGTCGTTTGAGAAGTGTCTAAAATCCATATTTAAAATCCAACACGGATATTGAATATTCAAAGTTATATTATAATTGTAGTTCCTAAAGTTCTTTTAACAGTAGATAAATAGAATAATTTACACTTTACAAACAGTTTTTACAGCTACAAACGAAAAAGCTATTAAAATTATAATAGACATGAATCTTTAAGACTGATGGATGGGGAAAATAATATACCAACCTTCTCAGTAGAATCAAGACCAAGATGTTCTTGATGAAACCAATCTTCACATATACAGCACTGTACCATCTCTTCATCCTCTTCAGTAGCAGGATCGGGATAAGGGCGATCACAGGTACAATATGTACCTTTAAAGTTATGGTTATATGCATTCTTTACATTTTCTATGTCCTTACCCGGCTGAAGCTTACAAATGAAGTTTCCGAACTTCGAATTTCCACAATCACACCTAAAGTTTCTCTTGGTCCACAGCTCCACAACCTACAAAATGCAACCATACGTAAGGTTATTGTGAAAGGACATGAAGACCACACCTCTAAAGACCGGAAGCTAACCAATGCAAAAAGCATAAAATAATAATATAGGTGACTGTTGGAGTATATTGGACAATAATGAAGAGAGATTTTCATGAGTAGAATTTAAATAAAACCAACTCATAATTCTTTAAAACAATATCTTAATTTCTAAATTTTGGTTCACACCAAAAAAGAATTCCTATTTTCAATTCCTTTACAACATGAGTTTAAGAAAATTGGATAGTAAATTACTTAGATATGAAATCCATACACGACAAGTCAGAGCTTTAAAGATTCATTACTCCTTGATTCAGATAACCCAAGGTTATCCATCTAACAAAGAGCCAAGCATCCAAAAACCCTGACAAATATACAGTTGAGGAAGCCCTGATAAGAAGCTCAAACAAAACTTCATATTTCTTACTAATTAAGAGTTATCTTTTAATCTTTTCTATAGTAATGAAAACACTAGTGCCAAGAGCACTACACATCATGGAGGAAAAAGATTGGTTGACACACAATACCACCATACCAACGACAGGATCTCAAACAAGCAGGTTCACAGTATTTAATTTATTACTCCTATCTGCAAATAAAGCCCAATAGTTTTGTCAGATTATCAAGATACAAAAGGTTAAAGCTACTCTCAACTACACATTACCCACCCCTTTCTTTATTTGCATTCCTTTCTTTTGCATGAGCACATAAAAAGCAGATCCATTTGCAAGGTATAATCCACTAATGTGTATATTAGTTTCAAAGTACTTGTACTTCAATTTTAATAAACTGCTTCATTGATGCTCGCAAGTCATAATGTCACAGATACAATGAAGATATTGAGGGGGAAAAGCCATTAATGATAAGTAAAGAAAATCTTTCAGCAACAATCACTTCCAAGATATTGTGAATATGAACAATTTCAAATAACTATGAAAGAAAAAGTCATTGATAAAATTCCATTATTTTAAGTGTATACCAACAATGCATATCAAATTGCGCTTTTAATGTCATTTGAATATGAAAATTTGATGGATGTACTTTTAGGATCATGGCTAATTTGATTATGTATTTTCAAGCAAAAATATTTGTGGTAAATAAACCCAAGAATTAACAAAAAGACAAAGAAATTTAATGTGAAACTCAAAAGCAAGAAAAATCCACCAAAAATGAACTGAGACTTTTAAAAAAGAGTATACAACATAAATTTACAAGTTACAATGATATCAAGATCTCTCAATTTCTTTCAAAATAAAACATCTCTCAATTTTACCTAATCAACCTAAACCTTAGATGCCTCTTGATTAAACAAAACCCCTTTAATAGCCTTAACTCAACTTTTTGCTGAGCACTTCACATTTTAGCTTTTCCAGAGTTATTACCTCCCCTGGTCTATACATATAGTCAAAAGAAGGATTGACCAGCTCCAAAGAGATAAACAACCTACACCCAAGGATCCCAAACCAAAAATAACCATAGAGAGAACACGTGTTAAAATATATGAAATTTTCTAAAACACTTCTAGTAATATAACAAGACTATCAAGTTTGCATACATCTTTTTTCGTGTAAAGACATATTTATGTGCTACATCAATTGACTAGCTTCTTTCCATCACATCAATATATGATGTCGTGCTACTAACGAGCTAGACTTAATTATCAGGCTTGGCCACAACCCATGTATAACATTCATGGGCCGTGGCACATAAATTCCAAGTCCTTTCTGCAACGAAATTGATGAAATATCATTATAACACAGTACACACACACTATATACATATATAACCCAGAAATTGTCCTTCATGACAACCCAAATGAATCTCATAGAACCTCAAAAAGATATGTCAACAACATTTGGACACTAAAATTTCTTCCCACAACTGAAAAAAAAAATAATTACCTCATGTCCTTCATGACAAGACAAGCTGCAAGCAGTGCAAAATCCAGCAAATCCTTCAGGAGTGCATGTCAAACAAGAAAATATAGCCTGCCTTTTCAGATAACCATTAGAGTACGTACACTCATCTCCATCATCACCACCCAAAACCATTTCAGCTTCCTGTAATACTAATAAAGTTATCACATAGTATTGATGAGAACAAAACTGTCCTTTGCAGAATATTTTGAGTGTTTTACATTTAATTTGTAAGGTGTTATAAATTTCTAGTGAGCGGGAACAAGTTCATATCATATACCAACAAATGCATGCAAAAAAAGGATTTACATGCCAGATTTCCCATCAAAAAATTAATTCACAATCCTAACAAAACAAAAACAAAAAGAGGCTAGCTAAACCCTTCAAGTTAACATTCCTTGAGTAAGATGACATATTGTTAAAACCAACCAGGTCTACTATGCTAAATCACAGCCTATAGATGCTCACCACCATTCAACAAAAGGAAACTGGAAGTGGCACACACCATGAAGTGTATGATGACCCAGTGAAGGGGAAGACTGCAGAAGTGGAATGCTAATAAGCACAAAAAAAAACCATGCATGGAAAAAATAATTAGTTAGGCATCAAATTCAGATCTAACTCCGCAGTTCTCGTGGTTTCGTAGCTGATATTGAAAGGTACAAACTACATATTGTACCCCTTACCCCTTACCTTTACCCTTACCCTTACCATACTTTACTATGAGTACTTAAGAGCCTTAAACAAGGCTTCAACAACATCACCTATTGCTCCAAACAGCCTCTATCCCAACTCTTATCCCTTTAATAGCACACACTACTACATCATCAAAGTTATAAGGAAAAAGTGGTTAATAATAAGGTTTAGACAAGGTCGTCCCGGAAATTTGAGAGGCCCTAGGCAAATTAAAAAAAATATAGGCCCTCTTTAAATGACGAATGTTAAATTGATTATAATATATATAAAAACCTCAACGCGTCTTGTATAAGACTGTTTCACCCTAAGACGAGTCCATACAAACAGTTCAATTAATGTCTTTTTTTACAAAAAATAATTAAGTAAATGAAAAACTTTATTTTTAAGTTTTTAAAAACTAAATATTGGGTCAACTCATACTAAGTCGTCTCACAATAAGATAGTCTTGATAAAAAATTTGTAAAAAAACCCGACCAAAACACGTTATTTTCTTAGCATCATGAAATTATAGTAAAAACTAAATAAAACCCCTTTTTTTTCTCTCCTCTCTTAACTTCAATTTCCTTAACTTCCTCAATTGTCTCCCTCCCTCCTCATTGATACTCCATTCTTCCTCATGGTACTTCGCCATGGATTCAAGATTAAGCATTGTTCAGAAAGCTTGAAACAATTACTCCTCTATTGTCTCCCTCCTTCCTTCTCATTGATAAATAAAACCCTTTTTCTTAATCATTGTTTCTTGTGGTCGCAGAATCTGATATATTTCAAGTGAGGCCCCTCATAAAATGAGGCCATGAGCGGCTGCTCAGGGTGCTACTCCTTGAAGCTGGGCCTGGGTTTAGATGTCCACAAACAAGTTTACACATACACAATCAAAGCTTCAACAATCGAGAAGTAAAAATGAACAAGAAAAACTTGAAATTTAAGAATAAAAAAAGTGAGCACGTCAATTTGAGAGGTAAGTAAATACTATTAACAACTTGCTGAAGGACTATAAAATTGATCCAAACAAGGGGAAGCGAATGTAGTTATAGATGCTTGACTACAAAAGACTACAAGAACTCTCACTAAAATCACTCCGAAAATCACAAGGATCCCTAGTGTTTGATTCACTCAAAACCTCCCATAAAATTGCTATAATAACCCTTTGTAAAGCTCCCCAGCAAAAATTGTCTCTCAGGTGTGTTGAAATAAGGCAATCAGGTATCCATTCCCCTAGGAAATAAAAGGCAAATAATTCAAGAAAAACGCAAACAGGGCATGTTGCTCGTCCAAGCTAGGTGTCCTCAACTGAGCAACATATATCAAGCCAAAACAGAAGCTCCAGAAAAACTGATGCTCTGCCAAGCTATATGGGACTCAACCTTGCAGTAGGCTAGTGATCACCCAGGCATTTGCTCAGCCACCAACCGAAAGTTGTCCAAAAACAATGCTCGCCCATGCGTCAAAACCTATAGCAGTATGTTGTTGTTATTGCATCTGAAGACATCCCATGTGTAAGAGCTTGCTTGAGCATTGAACCTTCGACAAGAATCCCACCTTGTTGCAAGCCCAAGTTCGTAGAAAAGCCTCCAACACATCAACACTTTTCTACGCAACACCAGCCAAGCATCCGCAAACCACTACTCTTGTTCACAATGCTTCCATTTCACCAACATTCGTGGAGAAAATTATTGAGCCATACTCAACAAAAGTCAAGTATATTTTTCCTTGCTCTTTTCTCGTTTTAAACTTTCAAAACCCGTAGAAATATTTGATATTTCATTCGAATTAAGTATTCAGCTATTCAACATCTTAATCAATATTTCAATCAAATCGTATCAGATCTATGCGACATCTTACTTTTGATTACATCCCCAAATATAAAGTAATATGAGCCCATATCAAATTACACGTGCACATACTACTCCAATACCAAGTTAAGTGGACTAGGTCATGTCACCTAGTGTCTCAAATACAAATGTACAATACAAGTATGTGCTTAAGTATAGAAGTCGGTTATTATATGAAAAAATCCTGGTGATTTCAATCTACAAATCAAGTGTCGAACAACTCCTGCTCGTGTAAAAATGTAGCCATTACAACTGTCAAGCGAATTCGGGTGAAATAAGGTTCCAAACTTCATAGTTCGAATTCCATAATCACTAACGACCCATTTGGTTGTCGATATTAAATAGTAGGAATAGTAATAAAAAAATTAGTATAATGTTGGTAGGGAAATTTCTTGACAAGTGTAATGGTAATGCTTGTTCTATTTCAATTATTAATATTTTCTTTCTAAAATCCATTCCAACATTTTAACATTTAGAGGGGTGGTATTAGGTGGTGATGCAAACTATAAAAACAATTTTTTAATGATCAAAGTTTTATTACCAAGAGAATGACATAGTACATTTCATGACAATTTACATAATAAATCATTATCATTACTACTATTTAATACCAACAACCAAATGGACCATAAAAGTACCCAATCTAAAATTAGGATACAGTATGAAAGGGCAATGCTAATGATTTTAGGATTTATTTCATCCTAATTAAAACTTATTAAAGAAAAACATAGTATAATCTCATTCCTCAGTACCAACACATAATCAAATTTGGGAAAATAATTGTAATGTGCGATGATCAAATATTAGTATTAACTTATTTAGCATTCAATTATATATATAAAAAAAACAAATCAAAATAAAAAAAATAAATTCCCAGTCCAATTCCTCAGCAAACCAGATCAAAATCATGCAACTTGAAAACTCAAAAACCCTAACAAAATTAGTAAAGTGAAGAAAAAAAGGTAAATAACAAGGAAATATACCAGTTCGCGTTCTTCAACGTCATCAAGATACTCATTGAGAGTACAAGTTTGCTTTTCACGGTCATCATCAAACACATCATCCATTTTTGTTAATCTTGACAATCAAAATTGAGGAAAATTTCGTAAGAGAGATTAAATATCAAACCCTAATTTACGAATAGAGGGGTTTTATTACATGCATATTTAGGGATTGGGGTAAAGAGAAAAGAGAACGAGTGAAGCCTAGGGGGGAAAATGGGGGATTCCGGAATAGGGTTTGGCTAGAGCTTTATAGTGATGGACCGCGAGGACATGATCTCCCGCCAGATCTTTCATTTTATTTATGAAAATTGGCCTAAATTAATTTAATTTAATACTAAGATAGAAAACCGTGCAATGCACGAATTTTTAAATACGTTGATATTTTAGTGAAATTTTATATGAACGAAAATATTAAATGAAGGTGCGTAATAAATTATTTACATACATACATTGTAATTCAAAAAAGAATTAAATATAAAAAACACAAAATAGGTATGAGCAACTATTTCATTAATGTAATTTAAACTCATTGTTATTATTGAAAATTTTACTGAAGTTTGAGAAAAGAAAAATGGTATGAGCAACTAATTAAGTTGATCAAAAGATGCATTTATACTGTTTTTCATGTCATTTTAGTAAAAGCTAATTTTTATTTTTGTAAATAATAAAATTGTCAAAATTGAAATGTATACAATTACTATTCTTCTTGCCATATATACTCCTGCCATAAATACTGGCCAATAAAATATTTATTCTTGCCATATAATAAACTGCGGTATTATCAGGAGCGAAGCCAGGATTTTGAATCAGGGGGGCAAAATTGTCGATTATTTTTAATATATAAAAACTAAAGGGGTTAGAAACAGATATGATGACTCGAAATTTACACGACATTATAACCGAATTCGATATGATTCAACTTTAAAAATTTATAATTATTATGTAAAAACAATATGGACACGAAATACAATTTCAAGCCCACCCGAAACACCTAATTCGAAATCAACGATGATCCCAAAGAACACCATTAGACAGTATTTAAGCTATATGAATATATTAAAATCATACATATTGAAATGAACTTGAATCATTGAAAAAATATATATTTTACAATAAATAGAGACGAAGCTTCCATATAATAATTATTTTTTAAATAATTAAGTGTTTTTGAATCTATATATTTGTCGAATAATTCTATAAAAAAAACATTATTAAAATTAAGATAGAAAAATATAAACACACTAAAAAGGATGAATGTTAAATTATGAAAAGATAAATAGTAATGACATTATAGTATAAATCTATTAGTCTATAAAAAATAATTGTTTAAATGAGGATTCGATACTTTAACCTTAGATTACAAATGTGTTACTCTAACCATTAAACTACAGTAGTTTTTATTATATTTTTACTTTCTTTAAACTATATATCATATTCATAGGGGGGGCCAAAGCCAAAACTAGAAAGACTCACATTTTCGGCAAGGGGGGCCGGGCCTCCGCCGGCCCCCATGTGGCTTCGCCCATGGGTATTATAATAATCTGCGATATTTAAAATTTAAATTTAAAAATTGTCATATTTATTACAATCCCTAGTCATAAATAATCCTACCGTATTTAAAATAAAACATTTATTCATGCCATATTTATTAAAAATCCCTGGTCATAAATAATCCTGTCGTATTTAAAAATTGTCAAATTGTAATGTATGCAATTTTATTCTTGCCATATATACTCCTGCCATAAATATTGGCCAATAAAATATTTATTCTTGCCATATAATAATCTGTTGTATTACAATAATCTGTTGTATTTAATATTTAAAAATTGTCAAAATTGTAATGCATGCAATTTATTCTTGCCATATATACTCCTACCGTAAATACTGGCCAATAAATAAAATAATTACTATATTATACATTAAAAACACCTGGTCATAATAATCCTGTCGTATTTAAAAATTGTCAAAATTGTAATGTATGCAATTTTATTTTTGCCATATATACTCCAGCCATAAATACTGACCAATGAAATAATTACAAATGACACTCTTACATTCACTAAAATTTTCTATACTATACATTAAAATTAATATAGTGTATGATTTTTATGATTTTCTTAATAATCTCACTTATTAATTAATCATAAATAATTTTAATTTCAGGGTATTTGCTTAGAATAAGCTTGGGTAACTAGATGATATGCTATAGTAGATAATTCACAAAAATAGTAAACAAAAAAATTTTGAAAATTTACATAAAATTTTTGAATAATAATAAAAAAATCATAATTTTTTTAAAAAATTTATTTTAACTTTTTTTCGACATTTTATTTAAATTCATCTTGTTTCTAAAAAACAAAAATTGTTATAGCAAGTCATCCAGTTACCAGGTTTACTCTACAAAAATACCCCTTAAAGTTGAAATTATTCATGTAATCAATAGGTAGAATTATTGTAGAAAAATCATGAATAAACTGGATTCGAGGTAATTTTTCCTTCTGTTTAATGATTTATGAAATACTTTGGTGTATAGAAAATCCTAAACAATAATGTATAGAAAGATAATATACATAATACATAATATGAAAATCACAAATTCTTATTTGAGACCGTCTTTTGTAAAGACGGCTCTCACAAGCCCAGTTCAATTCTAAATATATATTATTACAACTCTAAATATAGATTTGGGCTGAACTTTTGAGAGTCGTTTGTATGAAAATAATAAAATAAAATAAATCTTAAAAGTCCTCTTGTAAAATAGGGACATATAAGGCTAATTTTCTACTCTTTTAAATAATGCTATTTACCTATACACCCTCCTTTGGTATATGCTTAGGTTTAAAATTTGGAATTTAAGCAATAGATTATTAGTTTGTTTAGTTGTTTGCTTGATAATGATCATATTGAATTAAATGGATATTGTCTTTAGGGCTTATCAAGGTCACATTCTCCTCACCGGTATTAGACACGTACAAGTCAACTGGGCCGTGGATCTTTCGAAAGTTTCAGTTGCATGTTTTTTTTTTTTTTTTTTTTTGAGTTAAACCTGTAGATTAAGATAGATCAAGGTCGACCAAGACCCTAAAGCCATTGGGAAATGATTCCATATAAATCTTTTCTAGAGCTAATCCCGTGTTCCATCTAGCAACAGAGTGGGCGACAGTATTTCCACTCCTACGGACAAAGCTACAAGAAAAGCTACCAAAATAAGAGCTTAGCTGCATAGTATGGTTTGGATGTTACTAAAAAGATTGGTTTCAAAATGATTCACTTGGAGGGGAATGGGGACGCACTCAACGTGATTATTGTCATCACCAAAAAGGATAACACAAATTGTTGTGAATTAGTTTATGATTGTGTTTTTGCTTACTTGTCTTTTCTTTTATGGTTTTAAGTACGCTTTGTTCGTAGAGATGGTAATACTGTGGTCTGTAACCGATATGGTTACTAGTTGGAATATGGATATTAACACTGAAAAAAGTTTATATGGTCTGTTTTCCTATTGTCTTTTGACTTTAAAAGAGTTCGATTTAGGCTAGTTTATCTACAAGTGATTACAAAAATGGATATCATATATATATAAATTTTCATAAGTCATCCTATTAGTAAAAATTTAATGTCTAAAGTTTTTATGAAATTAAAGTTCTCTTATAATCAAATAAACTTATATAACTTATATTTTATTAGAAAAAAAATCTTATTATTTTATGCACTTTTTTTTTTGAATTAATTATTTTATGCACTTCTAAATAAACATAATTTTTGTAGATGAAATAAACATTCTTTAAGTTAAAATAAATTAGTTAAACGTCAAATTATTTAGTTTCTTCTATAAATATTTTTTATACAGAACAATTGAAAAAAGTGAAGCTAAATCGCTGAATTGGATTTGAGACATTACTATGACATTTGGGATGTAATATTTGCTTCAATTCATTTTAATCAGTAATCATATTAAATAAGGATATAAATGTGATGATAATAATAATAATGATGATGACATTACTATGACATTTTGGAAGAAAAATTTGTATATAAATTTAATATAACAAAATACAAATTTAATATATATATTTTTTATCCTACTAAATTTTTACCATTGTTTCTTTAGCATGTCTCATTAAATTTACTTTATTTTTATTTTTGGTTATGAATTACACACTGTTTAAAAATTTTATCTATACACTTAAGTTATATTTTCATTTCATCTACACATTTCTCCAACTTTCCTATAAGATATCACTTTTATAAAATTTTATTGATTATTTACCAATCGTCTATGAGGAAATTTGAATTCAGTCAGTCTTTTGAGAGACTGTCTTTCTGAGAGATGTCTCTCAGACACAATCAATTAAAACATAATGCCTACTTTTACTCTATATTTTTCTTTAAGGGCCTCCCCAATCATAGATAGTCTCAAAGAGACCGTCTCTCACAAGAATGTGTGAATTTCATATGACAAAAAGATTAGGATACTCCCAGTTAGAGGTGCTCATTCGACTCATCAGATCAATTTTAGAATTGATATTTCGAAAATTTTAAAATCACATCATGCGTTCACATTAATTTAAAAGTATTATACTTCTAAATCCATTTTAAAATAGACAAAAAATCAAATTTAATTACAAATTCTAGTAAATATCAAATTATCTATTTAGACCTTGCCTCCCATCATCTCTAGATTCAAACCTACCTAACAAACGCAAATTCTTCAAAACCAAATATAACTCGGACTTTGTTTAGTAGAAATAAATACTTCTTTATCAAAGAAAATGACTCATACATTGACTAATCACCCGTAGATTTACTCAATTGGAAAAAAAAAGCTTTTTCTCATTATCATTGGTGAACCAATATATCACTTCTTAAGAAAACACCCAAAAAAAAAATAAATTTTTCTCTTTCTCTTTCCGCTTTCATTCATTCTTCAAAAAATGCACCAAATTCTGTTAATTATTATCTTTTCTTTCCTAACTCTCAACCTCCTCTTTTCGCAGTTTCTTCAAGCAGTTTCAATCTGCTCTTCCTTTTCTTGCAACAAGCACAAAGACGACCCGATCCAGTTTCCATTCCGGGTACCCGGAAACCAAACTTCTCGTTGTGGGTACCCAGGTTTTGAACTCTCTTGCAACTCCCATGACCAAACTTTCCTTTCTATCTCTTCCAAATCTTACATAGTTGAAGGTATTTCATACTCAGATCAACTTCTATGGGTATCCGACCCGAATCGATGTATACCCAAACAAATCATCGACTCCATAAATTTATCCTCCACCCCATTTAGTTATGGCCCTTTAGAGTCCCCATACACATTCTTAACCTGTTTTGGGAAATCTGATAAATTACCTGCTGGTGTAGCAGAAATTTCGTGTTTAAGTAATCGGAATAAAACAGTTTTAATGGCGTTAGATGATAGAGCAGCAGAAAAGATGTTGAAAGAAGAAAAAGAATGGAAGTGTGAAGTGTTGAAGAGAGTAAACGCAACGTTTTTGTTGCAAGGGAAGGAATATGGGTTATATCCGAATGATATGAGTGATATGTTTTTGCAATTGAGTTGGGATATTCCGAGTTGTGGGGATTGTTCTGTTCGTGGTGGAAATTGTGGTTTGGTGGGTGATTATGGTCTTGAAGTTGCTTGCTATCTTCCTTCTTCTGGTGAGTTCTTTTAACGCTATTTTCAATTTTTGTTAATTAATTATGATTTGATAATCGGTGATATTGATTGATTGATTTCCTTCTCGAGTCGCGAGACTCTTTAATCGCATGGAGTATGAATTGCTGTCGTTTTTCCTTTCTCAGACCCTGATCATAGTTTAGACCCTAACTATAATTTAGACCTTAATTATAATTTTCTATGAGTGAGATACATTGGGTTTGATTGATTGATTTTTTTTGGAAATTGATTTTTTAGTGAATTAATTTGAATTTTTAATACTCCTCTGGTTAGGTGTGTGTATGTATTTTCGTAGTATAAAATAAGAACCGTAACTTATTTTGATATTTATGAGTAGACTTGTAGAAGTATATGGTAAACTGATGAATTAATAGTCCTATTGTCTTTTTAGAAGGTGGATCGGTAGAGATTAATCAGAATTGAACTGTCTGTCACATGTAACTAACTAACTACGGAGTCACTTTCAATTTCCAAAAAAGTTAAGTAAATAACGGTTATTTGTGAGATTAATAAATCACCCTTAGGTGTTAGTGTTAGGATATGATAGGATGGGAGATTTGTTGTTTTAATTTATCTTTTGTGGTGATTTGTAAATCACGGTTATTGATTAAGAATTTTTGCTCAATTCCCTATCTATTGTGTAGGAATTATCCTTAATTCAAAATAAATAATGTAAAATAACTAATATCATATTTTAGGGCAATGTTAATTGTTATGATAATTAGCATCCATAACCATATTATTAGCATCTTATTCTGAGGGTGTGGATTTTAGATGCATATGTGACAAACCAATTATTGAGTAGGGGACTCCTTATGACCTTATGACCACGCTCTTCTTTATAGGTATAAGTTGTCACCGTCCTTTCCTCCCAAATCCTGTCTATAGTTTTCTATGTGCGGAATACACTGGGTAGAATGATGATGATGTTGTGACAAACCAACTCCTCTTCTTTATTATATCTGGTATATTCTACTTGTAGAAGTTATGATTACGGTTTGGAAACAAATGGAGACGGCTGAAGATCGTACCGATAAAGTAGGTTTTGACCAATGAGATACTCATTTTTAGAAAGACTTACAAATGAAAATAGAAGACCAAAAATACACCTTAGGCATAACAAAAAGCAAGACAAGTATTAAGATTAGAAACATAATCCAAAGGAACATAAATATAAAATAACAATAATAAAGGTACAAATAATAAACATGACAAAAATTACCTATAGTCTATCACACAAATTCGACGTCTCCAACTAATTGCACGATATTTTTGTCGGATTTTGCTAATGGTTTGGTATGTAAAGAAATCGTTGATTGTTGTGATTGCGATTGGTCAAAATGTCACGTACGCAATACATTTTTATTGTCATCAACTAAGTAATCCGCACTTGTTACGTCACAATTTATTTTGCTTACATCACAATTTTATTCATAGTTCAAGGTTACTATAACAACTTATACATGTAAGAAAAAATTACAATGGCTAATATGTTGGAACAACTTATAGTGCTTATAATAAAAGAGTTTCAATGAAAATTAAGCTCAAAGTCCATTATAAAACAACTATTGCATAGCGCAATGTCTCTATATTTATTCCATGATGACAATCTTTGTTTTTTTTTTATTTGTGTTAAGACAAATAAAAACGGAGGTACTATTTGTTACCATTTTGTGGGAAACTTTTTTTTTGACTAAGATTTGCGTAAAAATATTTACTAATTAGCAGCAATATATATTGTTAGTTTTTTAAGGAGAATGTTAAAAAATCAACTCAATCAAAAACTTAAGCTGATGGTTGACCTTTGGATATGTTATATATTCTAATATGTCCAATTTCATTTTAAATGAGGAGTGATTGAGATTTAAACCCATGACTTTTTGTCACGCTAACTTCTGATGTTAAATCAAAAAACCAATTTAATCAAAAACTTAAATTAATGGTTATCTAACAGAAAATACTCTCATAAGCATACATTTTATAGTCATTAATCAATACTCAATAGTATACAAGTACCTATGGGGATGTTTGGCCTCAGGGAATGAGACTTGTGAACTTTAAGGTAGGACTTTTAAGTTAAGATTTTGAAAATAAAAAAGTCTCATCCCTTGTTTGTTATGGTTGGGACTTGGAAGAAAGAGATAAATCAAAGTATCAACCCAAATACCTACCCTCCCCCAAGACATTTTTCTTGGAGACTGCCCCATTTTAATCCCATTTTCTATTCTCATTCCCCCTAAACAAACAAAGACGTGAACTTATTTTTGAAACAAAGTCCCATTCCCTTTCTAAAATCCCTGATGCCAAACACCCCTAATAGTTTAGTCCTACTGCCTCCTATGTAAGAGTAGTATTTCACGTGAAAATTGGAGGCGGTTTTTAATTGTCCACTTGCCATGCCTTTTACTTCAAAAGTCATTATATAGTAGCCGGATCTGTTACGAAAACAAAATGCTTCTACGTTTTTAACTTCTGCCTCTTTTTGAATTCAAAACATAATTCCTCTTCACATTTGATTTTCCTACAAGCAAAAATTTCTTTATTAATATGCAGAAAAGAAATTAATAAAAGAAATATATGATAAAATAAAGAGCGTGGTTTCATGGATGATAATAATTAATGAGACCACAATAATAAATAAACAAGTAGAAAAGTGATGATGCAAAATAGAAAGTACTACTGTGGAATTTTTTTTAGCATCGATATATAGAAACATATGATATTAAAAAATAAAGTTAGAGATATTATGCAGTAAAAACATTCAATTTTCATTGTTTTCTGTATAAATTAACTTTATAATTTTAAAAATTGCCAACAATATGACAATATGTATAAAGTATATCATATTTTCTAATTTACTCAAAATTAGATGACCGAGAGCATGTTATGCACTATGAATTGAAATGCTTCATTTTGTGAGTCATGAGGTGTTAGCCTAGCGGTAGGGCATGCTACCTCTCGAACTCGAGGTCTTTGAGTTCTAATCGGACCTTTCCCTCCCACTGTTACATAATTCGTCAGTTAATTTGTCTTTAGAATTTACGATTTGCTCAAATCACCTAAAAATAGTCCAAAACCGACCACTAATCGCAAAAAATTAGTGAATCATGTGACACTGCTCCCTCGCCCTATGTGGTGATCTGATGTTGTGTTGTTTGATCAAGAACTACGAAATCTAGGTTGGGATCCGCTTGACCATCATCATCATACCCAATATCCCGCTCGAGAGCAGAGCCTGGAGGGATCTGCTTGACCAATTTAAATAAACGTCCTAGGAGTAGTATACAGTTTTGTGGCTATATTTTATACGCATTTAGCATCGCGTATCCACATGGTAAATTTCGCTTGCAGCAATCAGCATGATCAAATGAGCTAATTACAATAGAATTCATGATCATGTAATGACACAGTGCTGATTCATGAAATCCATAGTTAGGTGAACACCTGCTATTTTAAAATGAAATAAAAATGTTTTTGGAACATAGTTTGGTTGGGGTTTGAGATGTGGACAAGTCAACTGATGTGCTTAGTAATATGAAAATGAACTTGTATTACACGGAATTGTGGATGGAAAGTTTTATTTACTATTCAACTTCCATTGATGTTATATACTCATTGATTACTCAATTTGTTTTCTATAATGAGTCATGACTGATCACTTAACTGAAGTTGACATCTTCCCTGTTAACATAATTCGCTAGTTGGTTCGTCTTTTGGATTCGCGATTCGCTCAAAATGGTTCAAAAATAGTCTAAAATCGACCATAGTTCGTTTTTTCAATTCGCTATTCGCAAGGCAATTAGCGAACACGTGACACTAGTTTATACACTTTACATTTCTCAACACTTCTCGTTGTAGGAACCTATCCTTTTGGGGATAAATTAAGTGCCCGATTTCTGCTTGCCCTCTCTTTGGAGGAGGCACGAGTATATTATGTTCACTACCATCCCTTTGAACCTTGTCTTGTGCGGGATACTGGATTGATAACTTTGACTCTAACATTCCTTAACACTTTTTGTCTTGTTACTTGCCTTGCCTTGCCTTTTATCTTTCATATAGCGTCTACCGGGCCATTTGTTTTCATTTATATGTTAGATCTAAATCCATTCTTCTACTTGTTGTAAACAGGTTTTCCAAAGAGTGCCAAATATGGCTTAATACTTGGAGCTGGAATACCAGGCCTTTTATGCATCATTGGGCTAACACTCTTTATCACCAGCAGGGTAAGTGCTCGCAATAGGAATCGTCGTTACACAAACACCGAATCATCCCCCTCAATCTTCCCAACACCAATTATCTTAACAATGGGTCTCGACCAGCCCACCATTGAATCATACCCGAAAACCATTCTTGGAGAAAGTAAGCGGCTACCTAAGCCCAGTGATAGCACCTGCCCAATATGCTTGTCGGAGTATCAACCCAACGAAACCTTGAGGTCTATACCCGACTGTAATCACTACTTCCATGCCGACTGCATAGACGAATGGCTTCGGATGAATGCTACCTGCCCCCTATGCAGGAATTCGCCCCAACCTTCCTCTGGTCTTCCCGACTGTTAGCTCCTTAAGTTGTGATCCACCCTACAAATTTCTTCATTGATTTACTGTAGCTTGTATATACCATATTTTTGCCTTTTTGTCTTAGGTAAAAAAGAAAAGGAAATTCTTTTGCATCTTTGTACACTAAATTTTGATAGTAGTCATACAATGATACAAACACACACAGGGAAATTCAACACACTGTAATTCAAAAATAGTCATACTTGATTGCCTCCTCTTGCGTTCTGTCCTTGACTGATACTATATAGAAGTATATTTGTCATTAATGAGTTTGTTTTAGTATCGAAATCTCGTAAGTAACACCATTAAGTTAGTTTTTTATTCAATGTTTGAATTTTGACTTTTTAATTGGTCAAACTGTCAAAAATATGTTTAGTAAATGTCTTTTTCGACAAAATAAAAAAATTCTTCTTTGTAGCTTTTTCATTGTTTTTAGTTCAATTTTTGTTTAATTAACAATCAACTCCTAATCTTAACCTATTATCTCGAGAACACATGGCTAAACGGCTAACAACATAGTCAAAGTTATTAGCTGGTCAAACAAGTCAACTGAATTAATCAACCATCAGTAATCGACCAAACTAAGATCAAGTTTTCGCTGCAGATTTCTGTTACCATAACTCATGCTCTCTTCTGTACTATTATGAAAACAGAATTTCTCTTATGAAACTCAACAACTATATCACCCTTAAATCAGGAGATCATGAAATGTGCATGCTTGAAAACAGCATCTAACAAACACATTTTCTACTCTTTTAAGACCCTTAAATACACATGAAATCACATTCTAACACACAATACTACAACAGTAGCATTCAGTTCACAAAATTCCTGATAAAAAAAACTGAAATTTCCAAAATAATGAATCATCTTTTCACTCTCTTAGTCCTCTTAATACTAGCCTGCAATCCCATGATGGGTCACAAACATACAGGAAATCAAGGGCAAGACTCGGTTCTATGTAACGATGTGGTTAACGAGTTATCACCGTGCTTATCTTACCTCGACAATCAAGACTCGTCGCCCTCGAGTAGTTGTTGTCAAGGTGCTAAGTATGTTGCCAAGCATTACAGTAAAAGCAAGACCAAAAGACAAGAAGTCTGCCAGTGCCTTGAGTCTTTACTGCCCCTTGTAGGCCAGATTGATACTTCTCTTGTCTCTGATCTTCCTCACCAATGTGGGTTGAAAATCAAATTGCCTCCTATTAGTACCACCTTAAACTGTTCTCAGTAAGTTTTTCTCTTCTGGTTATTGGCTAATAGTTAGTCTCTTGAGACACCGTCTCTTTGAGAGACGACGTATCTCAAGCCCAGCCCAGCCCAGCCCAGCCCATCAAATATTAATGCCTAATTATCGTATTTTTAATGCCTACTTACATTATCCTTAATGTTTACTTATCATATCCTTAATGTTTACTTTCAATATCTTAAATGTGTGCTGACAACATTCTTAATACCTAATTACAATTTTTAAAAAAATATATAATGAGCCTGTTCAATTAGAGGCGGTCTCTCAAAGAGACCGTCTCTCATAAGAATTTGTGATTGGCTAATTAGGTTAATTAGGAATTTTTTAATTTATAAGGATATGATCTGCCGTCTTTTACTTAAGAGTTTAGCCATAACTCAAACAAATGGAATAAATTGAATATAATAATAATAGTGTCTCCACATCTGTATAAATTTTTTATATCTACCACTTACCCAATATTCATAATCGTAAAAATCTCATAGAATATTTGTCCATAAAGACATGTTTTTCAAACCATTCCCATACTCACCTAAGTAGATATAACTATCTTGGCCACATCCAAAAACTATAATATAAGAAGCACACTAATATCAAATTAACTTTACGATCGTTTAAAGTATACACCAATATTTCAAGCTCAACATATAATTGATGCTTGTTGACCATTCATTTTAATCTTTAACCACAAAATGACGCCTTAATTTATGTTTACAACATATATTTTAGACGTTTTTTTATAATATGCGTTTATAGAGTAGATCAACTTAAAGAGAGATGGATAAATATTGAGCAAACAAATCTTCATATTGCTCATACTTAACATCTATACACTATTCATAATGGTATGACTTTTAATTTAATACTATTTTGTACCACAAAACTATACTCAACCGTTATTGAAGTGAATCTAGTTTGAAATCTATAAAATTTTACACGCTAATAATCCATACTTATTTTTGCGTTTTTTATTTAATTAATAAAATAAAGGCACATTGCTCTGATGATCTCATTGTCATTGTGCAGAATAAGTTGATCAAACTAATATGAAGATGATGGATTATATGGGGAGCAAGGAAGTCTACAATAATACAATTACGTAAAATTGCATCAACCTTAGTCTATCCGAAAACTGTTTATATATGTTACATAGTAATACTTAAATAAATGTATGTGTAGCTTTTACGTTGTAATGTAGTGTAATTTTTCCTATACAATTTCCGAATTTAGGCCAACGATATTCTTCCTCCGTTTCATAATACTTGCTACATTTAATTTTTTTACGTAATTTAATGTACTATTTTATTCATTTATATGTCGAATTATACACATTTAAAAATTATAAAAAGTTTATATTATGAAAGTATGTGATTAGACGATTTAAACAAGATCCCACTTGACTATATTATTACTTACATATTAGCCGTAATATATACGCTTAAACGATGAATAATATCCATAAATAAAATGTAGCAAGTATTTTAGAACAGAGTAAGTACAACCGGATGATTTAGACCTATGTGTTACTCTAACATGATGTATGTGTTTTTTTTTTGTTGAAATGAACATGATGTATCATGTATGTGTTCATTTCAACGAACAATAATAATAATAACACAGGAAATGATTTCAATATTCACTCTTATATTAAAATAAAAAAAAGAAAATATGGATTAATTGAACAATATATATAATGTTTATATACAATTTCAGGTACTTTTAGAAAATATGAACTAATTAAATAAATTTTTTTTTAAAAAAATATATATCAAAATAAGCTTCAGGATATTTAATTCTGAAAATAAGCATTTTCGTGTCTAAGCCTAAGGTCAAAGTTTACAACGACTATTTCTAATTAATTAATATTTAATACTCCCTCTGTTCATTTTTGTTTATCCACATTAGAAAAGAAAAATTTAAATTAGATTTTTGAAGTATATATTGAAGATAAAATATATTCATTTGAGATTTTGTTAGATTCGTCTTGATGTAAAGTTTTTTAATACATAATTTTTATTATTTTTAATATGCGTTCTAGAAATATTAAGACTTAAAATTTGCTAAAAATTGCATGGAAATGTAAAGTGGAAAAAAAAAAGAAATAGACTGTAATAATTTACAATGACGAACGACTTTGTTCGTTGTTGGCTGCAATGGTTGTTCTATGTACACTATTCATAAGACACACACACTATTTCTAAATTAATAAAATAAATTTTAAAATAATAAATCAAAATTTATAATTTTTTTCCTTTTGTAAATAGACATTTATATTGTAATATTTACGGCCCGTTTGGTTAGTGGTACTAAATAGTGGTAATGAGAATGATTTATGGCGTAGAATTTTATCAAAACTTTCATGTTATTCCTATGGTAATGAAACTTTGATCATAAAAAAGTTTCTTTTGTTCACAAATCTACATTACCACCTAATATCACATCTCCTATTGGTAATGTTGAAATGAATTTTATGAACAAAATAAGATGATTGAAGATTGTCAAGTATGGCCATCAAGGTAGCCAAAAGATTTTTCAACCAAAATTACACTAATTTTTCATTCCCATTTCTACGTTTTATTACCACTTATCAAACGGACCGTTAATGTAATAATAAAAAAAAAGTTCAAAAAAAAAGAATGAGAGGAAAGGGTACCAAAATGGTAGTAATTTTTTGGGAAATTCCACATGGTAGCATTGAGTTTTCATGAAATGTCAGCGGTAGCACTTTTTAAAGAAAATTCCACATGGTAGCATCCAACTTTAGCATTTACATTTTCCGTAGCTTTAAACCAAAAAAACGTTAGTCTACCGTTAACTGATCCCCAGCATATTTCAAACAGGCGCCTCTTCCATTTTCAAAGAAAGAATACCATTTTCACTCTCATTCTCACAGTAGCTTTCAAACACTCAAAAATTTCAAGCAAAAGCCCCAATCTGTAATCAGCTCCTTCTTTGATTCCATGTTCGAAAGCCCCGATCTGCGATCGTCTCCTTCTTCGATTCCCTGTTCAATTCCCAAACTGCACAGGTATGGCGAATTTTGCTTTTTCTTTTGAACAATAGCGAAATTTAGGGTTTGATATTTGATTCCCTGTCAAAATTAGGGTTTATCGTCCTGCTTCTACTTGTTGATCTGCACATTTAATCAAGATGCAGCAGAAGCTGATCTGCTTGCTTTGCTTTCTGCATTGTGTAAAGATATGTGCATTCATTAGACTTGGCAATTTAATGATATTGCTGATCTGCACTTGTCTATCAGTATAGTGTCTTGACTCTAATATCGTTAAATAAATTGTGTCATTTTTGAATGAAAATAAAATTATTACAATTTTTATGGCCGTTAACGAATTAAACGGTGAATTAAACGTTAAATTGGTGAATTCAATGTTAAAATGGTGAATTAAACAAAAATTGGATACTACCATGTGGAAAAAAACTTACAAAATGATAAATTTAACGGAATTTAACAAGAACTTAACGGAAAATGCTACGGCCATTAGTTTATGCATAAACTAGATGCTACCATGTGGAATTTTCTTAGAGAAGTGCTACCACTAGCATTTCATAAAAACTCAATGCTACCATGTGGAATTTCCCTAATTTTTTTATATCACTCCTTCTTAAGTGGTAAACAACATAATTAAAAACAATCCCAGTATGCTCCAACAACGGATCAACTGTAAATCCCAGTTTGCCGATGTTGTAGTGTCCCTCAACATAGACACTTCCAAGACCGACAGTTTCCTTCCGTCCACACTCAAAAAGGGGTGAATGAGTATGATTTTATGCCCAATTATAACTCATCGTTGTTTTGAATATGATTTCAGATATTTTTCAGGATTTTTCTTAAACCCTAAACCCTATCGAAATTTCTTCACATTATACTTCTATCTTAAAGATCTAACTTCGCACTCACTGATTCAATCTTGAACCTTAAATTTGTCTGTATATTGTTGGTAATTGATGATTTAGGGATTTTATTTGGTCATGATGTATGAATGTTTTAATCTTATAATTGATTGATAATTTTTTTCTTTAAATTTTGGAGGTATTAATAAGTTAATTGCTTAATTTATCTGCTTGAAGATATACCTTTTTCGTATTGATACTAATTTTTGCCTTTGTTATCATATTTTGTTGGTGATTGATGATTCCAGGGTTCTGATTTGGTCTTCATATATGAAAGTTTTAATCTATTGATTGATTGTGGAATTGAAATGGCTTATAGACGTAGTGTTTGTACTCGAGCGATCCTCTTAACTAGAAGATTCAATCCTTGTTTTGGTTATATTTCTCATGACAATGATAGAAGTAAAAACAGTGCTGATCATGAAGCACTGCCGAGGCGGCAAATTGATGATTATTTAAGCCAAAGGAGGTGTTTTGGATCTTATATCAGTAATTCTAGGACACCCAATAGCTTATTTCATAATCAAAGGTCAAATTTCATTGGAAATGGATATGGGGTTATGAATTTTCATCATAGATATATGTCAACTTCGATAGGTAATGAGACGGACAGTGTTGATTTTATTAGTGATGTTTCTGGGGTCATTGTTGATACCCCGGTTGAGGTAGTTGCTACTCAGGCTGCTCCTGTTGCAAACGAAGTTGCGATTGCGGCTGCAGATTCTGCGTGGCCGGTTGCAGCTTTGCAGCATGTGATTGATGCGGTTCATTCTTTTACTGGTTTGAATTGGTGAGAGGCTCTATAACTCTATTATACGGTCATTGTTTTTGCTTTGATGGGTGCTATGTTACTTGGACTCGGGTACGGATGTTGGATACTGATACGTGTCTAAGTGCCACACTAATGTCCGAGCATCAAGGATCGGATATGGGTACATGAAGCAAAATAAAGAGTCTGAGTAACATAGGATGGGTGATATCTAAATGGAGTTAATATGTGGGATTGTGTGTCTTTCTAGGTGGGCTTCAATAGCTCTTACAACTTTGTTGATTCGTGGGATTACTATTCCATTCCTGATTAATCAACTTAAGTCCACCTCCAAGTTATCGGTATTGATTTCAAATTTGACGTTGAACCTTTTGCCAATTTTTAGTTTTCCAAGTGAAAAATTAAGCACCGCTTTATGTGCTTACCATCAACTATATAGTATTTAACATGTGGTTTGTGGTTATTTTCAGATTATGAGGCCACGTATTGAGGAAATTACGAAGGAAGTGCGAGATAAGGTATATTTTGATTGTTTGATTTTGTTGATCATTCTTTATCATGACTTCTTTCTTAAAACGTTATATTGGTGGCTTGGTGCTTGATTTAACGCATAGGATATGAAGTCATGTTTGCTTGCCTTACAAAGTTTCACGTTGGCCTAAGTTACCGGATTTTGTTGCCAATATCTTCAAGTTTAAAAGAGTTGCATGGATATTAAATTGAACAAATTGGCACTGAGTTAAAAAAGCTTTTATAAATTCAAAAAAACAATTATTAAAATATGTTTATATATTTTTGTATTTAGTTCTTTTTTCTCTATCTACTAGTAATTTGTGCTCACTAACTTTTTTCTTAGGTCAGCAACTGAATTGTAGGTGGGGAATTTGCATGGGCATGCTAGAGTTAGGGTAGGGGGTGTGTGGGATGAGGTATCGCATAAGTTTGTTCTTTATTTTCTCCTTTTTACTAGAGCCTTAATCGCTAGTTTAACTACTTATAGTTACACACTTTCCTAAATATTCAGCATGTTGAAACCTGTAGCAATATTTGAACTGAAAAAAGTTGATGTTTTGCCAGAATACAAATGGTATATTTTCAGTAACCAGGTGATAATTTCTTTTGTTCTTCAGTCAGTGTTGGGATGTAGCTTGTATATACATGATGATTTCAATCCCACTTTGTGATGTTTAATTGTTAGACTCTGTAAATCAGCTAGGATATGAATACTGATTCCTTCAACATCTTTTGAGCAAGTCAGGCTTTAATTATCTAGTATTCCCTGAACGTTTTTTGTTATTTTAAGGGTGATGATCCTGATGCTATAACCGAAGGGAGGCAGAAGCTGAAGGCGCTGTTCAAAGAGTAAGTCAGGCGTTAAGAACCCATAATTAACTGGCCAAGGGTGATTCCCTAAACATTTTTTGTTATCTTGTTGATGCATCGGCTAGTTGCCGCCCCATTTTAAAATTTCTGGCTTCACCCTTGTGAGGATGGGTACTTTGATTTCAGATTTAAATGTGGAATTGCAGTACATAGGACTAGTGGAGATTTTAAGGAAAGCATGAACATAGAGTCATTAATGGTCTCTTGAATAATAAGTGTTGTGTTGTTATCATATATTTGCCCAAGAATAGCCCAAAACCGATCATAATGCGCTTTTTTCGATTCGTGATTTGTGAGGAGATCAAGGAATCATGTGCACTGTATTTCATAAATGTGGAACAATAGAAAAAAGGAGGTTGTAAAGAAAGCATGAACATAGAGCAATTAACGGTATCTTGTATATTGTATGTTTTTTTTTTTTTAATCATAGATTCCATAAATATGTGCCAATTATCTAATATTGCAGAAATGGTGTTACTCCATTTACTCCACTTAAGGGACTACTAATTCAAGGTCCGGTCTTCATGAGTTTTTTCTTTGCTGTAAGTTGAAGGTGATGATTTAATTTTTGCCGTGGTGTTTGGGTTGCTATTGTTAGGGTTAATAACAGAACTATTTGTATACAGATAACAAATATGGCGGAGAACGTTCCATCTTTTAAAAATGGTGGAGCTTTATGGTTTACTGATCTTACGACTCCTGATGCTACGTACATCTTACCTGTTTTGACAGCAGTGACGTTTCTAATTACTGTGGAGGTAGTAGATCTGATTTTTGGGGAACATGTTCAATCTACATCCTATATCTTCGTTTTGTATCTTTGACCTTTTCGCTTCCTGCTATTCCTTTTAATTCACTAATACTACCGCTATGGCTCGTCTCAGTGCAATATGCAGGAAGGTCTGGAAGGCAATCCGGTTGGGAATGCCATGAAAAAGTATTCACGAGTCTTAGCTGTTCTCTTTGTTCCATTAACAATGAATTTCTCAAAGGTTATTCCATTAGTGAGATGCTATTTAATTGTTAAAATTTTTACCTACTTGATTGCTGAGTATTATGAGGATAGTGTCTTATAGCGTATTTTTACCTACTCGAGAGATATTTCTACCAAAGTATTAATTTGTTATTACCATTTCCACTATTTAGTACCAATCGCCAAACGGACTGTTCAGGTTTTAGTCTAGAATAGGGCCATCATCCATTGGATTTTATAGATCGTTCATGTTGTGAGCCTTCTATTAGGCTGTAGTTCTCATAAAATAGAAAAATAAAAACTGTTATTCATAAGTACACACCTGTTTAAGCTGAGTTTTAGTGTTGGAGATTGTACTTGATTAAGCATTTACAATGTGGGTGATATTCTTTGTTTGCTTTCACGTTCGTGCAGGCTATATTTTTTTATTGGATCACTTCTAATATATTCTCTTTCGTCTATGGAGCTGGTGAGCGTTCATTTCTCCGCTTTTCAGTATGCATATAATGTACCCTATAATGATATCTAATGTATAATCTAAAATTTGCAGTGCTAAGACTTCCTGGTGTTAAGCCAGCATTGGGAATCCCGACTATAACAATGCCGCCTCCTAGCACCTCGCAACGAAGCTCAACGTCCTTTGATGTATCCAAAGTTGCTGCGTCACAGTTGAAGGAGCAAGCTTCTTTCCCGGCTACTCCTGACCAGGCTAAATCCGATAAAGAAAAATCAGCATTATCATCTGCGTCATCGTTGGAAACTGTTAGTGAACGCCTTAAATCGTTAGAGGATCAAGTGAAACAAAAGACAAACGATAAGCAGTAAAGGTATTATATAATCTTTAGTATTATTATTTTTTGAACCTTGATAAACCGTTTGTCATAGAATAAGTTTGTACTTGTTAGAATGAGGCTTACTCGCAAGCAGGGCGGAATTTTTTCCATTTACAAGCTAGAGTATTAGAGGCCGTCATGTTGATTTATTTTGAACAGTCATTTCATGATGTACTATCTATCATCATTCGGGGAGCCTATGTCGCTATCTATTTTGTTTTGTAAACGTGAGATTAGTGTTGAAAGATCAACAATAGCTGCCTTTTCTTGTTGATAGTGTTAAGAGTATCAAGTGTAATCTCTCATATATATTGAAGTATATTGATTGGAGTTGCTAAAAAGTTGTACTAATCAAATCAGGGAGTTGATTGTGGATTAAGGAGTTAACCGGAGTAGTTGTACCTTCAAGAAGAGTAGGCGTTAGTTTGATAAATTTGGACTTGTATATAAGACCCATATAAGGAGAGAGTTGACTGCATTCAAATCCGATGAGGTTTCATACTAAAAGCAATTAGTATTAGGAGTAGCCTAACAATCGATTATATATGCTAGTTAACCTCTTTCTAATTCTTCGATGTGGGATTTCACGTGGATTATTTTTTCAACATAATGATCAATCTGTTAGGGTTAAACTAATTAAGGAATTGATGACGGCACACTGCTTTTTAGCTTGGTGAGGAATTATGCCTTAGGATTATATTAGATTAGATGACAATTCTTTATTACTTGCATTTATTTATAGAAAAAAATTGCGAATGGCGTCGTGATTATAGTAACGGTAGCAATTTCCTGAACGCAGCACCTCACAATGTTATAACTCTCCTAAATCGCGATATGAATTGTTAACTTAATTTTTTTTTCATTTTTATTGTAATAAATACTACCTCTTATTCAACCTAAATGTCTCATATTTTTTTTGGCACTATTCACTCATCACTGCTAATTTGTATTTTACTCGTATAATCTATAAGTTAAAACATAGTCATGTGGGATCTTGTTTGATTCGTCTCAATACAAGGATTATTAATATCAAATTTTTATAATTTTTAATTAAGAATAATTTGATATATATTAAGGGTTAAAATATTGCCTCGGCAAGTGTGAAAAACTAAATAGGACATTTAGGCTGAATAAGAGGGAGTAGTAATTTAAGCTTTCAAACATATATTTAAATGAAAGCTTATAATAAAATTTTTAGAACCAAATACATATATTAATAAAAAACAACTATATTGGCTTATAAGTACTACTTCAAACTAAATGATGATGATGTCATAGTTTGACTTTCTACTTTTTAATTATGAATATAATATTATTTATTTAATATATTAAAAAATTATATTTTTTCAATTATTTATAAAATATTTATAATTTATTTACCAAATGAATATAGGATATTGTTTTCAAAAAATATAAATATAGGATATTTTTAAATCGTTAAAACATAAAATCGTAAATTTTTTATTTTTTAATGTATACAATTAAATCAGAAAAATTAATAAAATCGGGTATTATCTATTATATTAATAAAAAACTATATTGGCTAATAAGTACTACTTCATTTAGTGAAACGATCTCATTTTTATTCTATGCCCGTTGAGTCGAGTTTGGTATTGCTAGATTTTCCATGGTGTATCGCAACCAGAGTTGTCGAATCGGGTGCTCCGAGTTGTGTAGTGGGTTTGCATCACAAGTTTAGTAGTCTTCTACACATTCTTGTGTTGAAAGGGATTGTCAAGTTAACATGTTTTAGCTTAGAAAAAAAAGTTAAAAACATAATTAAAATATGCATCATTTCTTGAATAGATCATTTGGTGTTATTTGAATATACTTAGAATATACGGTTTGTTTTGTCGTATAGCATGGATATAATACTAAGTCAATGGGTTAGTTGTTGACTAGTTATGAAGAATCATTAAGCACGTTATTAGTTCGTCTATTAAGATTTTGACCATGAATTATGATTTTGGTATTATTTGTAGAACAAGTAGGACATTATATAATACAGATTTTAAGCAAGTATAATATTTGTATAACTCATCAATTCATGTTAACAAAGATAATTGAAGAGTTTTGTTATTTTATTCACGTTGTGGTAGAGTTGTTTATTCTAGTGTTTTGGTGAGTTTCGTATATAGTACTTCATATTGAGTTGGGTTAATTTCAGTTCTGGGTTATATCTAAATATTTTTAAAATGTGTTTGATTTTTTGTACGAATTGTTTTTAGTTGTATCGGGTTATGTTCAAATTTGGTTAATTAAGTCAATTTTGAACAATTTTAATTGTTGTTTAAAACCAAAAAGGTAGTGGACTTTTGGCTAAAAACTTAAAGATCGAGGTATTTGGTACAATAGATGTTAGGTTCATAAATTTTGTATTGGGATCGATTTTGTGGGGTGGTTAGAAGAGTAATGGTAAGTGTTAGGTTCATTTATTTTCGAGTCGAGGGATTTTTTTTGTCGCACTCTCTTTTATGAGTATGAGTAGCCGTCTTCCTTTCTTCCCAAACGCTAATTATAGTTTTATATTTTTTATTTTGTTTTTGAATTTTAGAAATTGTAGCGTCAACTGTCGAGTTTCTGTTGTCATAAATCATCAAAATAACAAAAATAAATTCACATTGCAATTTTTCAAATTTAAGTTCAGACTATGGAGAATCCTCTACAAACAAAAAACGAAAATAACTTGTCTTTCTTAGGCAGTGAGAAAAAGTTCTTTAATTTATTTTAAAGGTAAAGAAAAGCTTTTTAAGCATTTATCTCAATTCATAAATATCTAGATCATGTTGCAGTTTTTTTATACTTCAACATTAAATTGTTATGCCTATTTATATTAATCATATTAACTTCTATAAGAATACAGCGTTGAGTTGTTCTTTTAAAGGAAGTTTGGATCATGTCAAACGAAAATAGTTGGAAGCAAAGATGGATATTGAAAATGACAAGAGAATAAGACAATGACATGCCATGATGCTAGAGAGTTTGATTTTTGAACGTTGAATTAGGTTGTTCTCTCTAATTGATTTAGCTACATTAAAATTTAGTTACATTTTATATTGGGTTTTATTTCAGTTGAAGCAAATAATATTTTTTCAAGGTAAAAGCGTTGGGTTTGATTTTCACGTAGCTCATATTCTTTTTTCAGCCTACTCTTCAATAAAAAGAAAATGAAGTTTTAGTATACTAATTGAATTGATAACAATGTGAAGTGTTTGGTATAATAAAAAAGTTTATTTAGCTAAAAAAACTATTAGGTGGTCAAATCATTTAATATTAGTGCTCAACGTAGATTATTAAACTAAGTGCAATTAAAGATTACGTGTAGTACTTTGTTTTGTACCACTATAGTTAGACTTGTCAATTTTTTATCCGACATGAAATGCGATCGGAAATGTTATAGACATTGGGTCAAACACCATTGAGACTTGAATTCGACCGTTTTATACCGTTTTCAATTATATAACAACATTTTCTGTTCTACATTAGCATTTTTTTATTTCATGTCATCATTTTGAATTCGACCTGAAATCCGTTCTCAAATACGATATGAGCCAACCGAAACTTACCCAACGCAAAATTAACCCAACTTTAAAATAACTTGATCTGACACTTGCGAACGATGGTTTTGATAGGTTTAACGGTAGTTGGAACTCGACACTTTTTGACCGTGCTCTTCTTTATGGGTATAATTTACCGCCATCTTTTTCTCTCTGATCCCGTTTATGGTTTTTCTATGGGTGAAACATAGTGGATATGATAATCATTAATTAATGAACATGAACTCGGAAGTGATAAAATTTGGTGAAAATTTGCTTTTTTGCATTTTTGTTAGGGATGGCAATGGGTCGGACTCGGCTCGGATTATACATACTTCGATTTTGCTCCGGATAATAGTCGGACTTTTGTTTTTAATCAACCTCCACTCGGAGTCGGATTATGCATACTCCAAGTTTGCCCCGACTCGGACTCTCGGATCTCCAATGGAGTCGGATGCAGAATCGGATTATTATCAAACAGTATCGTTGTGATATTGTACTAATGGTTTTAAAGCATACAAAATTAACAAAATATATTTTTCATATATAATTTAACAAATAAATATATACTTTAATTTGAATTCAATTTTAACAACAGAAATAATTCTACTACTAAAATTTAACAAAATTTTCTCGTATTTTGATTTGGCATATTTTATTTCTCTTGATTTCATTTATCTTATCTTGATTCATTAATCTAAATAAAAATATCAAGTACTTTTTAAAATTGAAAATTACAATTAGTATAAGAGAGAGCTTAAATTAGTCACATCTAGAGTTTTAAAGGAAACAAAATATTAGTGTAAAAGTCAAATTCAAAGTCGGATGTCCTTTAGGGTCGGAGTCTCGGATTTTTAATAAGGTCAAAATCCTGTCCGTATCTAATTCGGACTCGGATCGCAAAGTCGGAGTCGGATGACTTTTTCCTCGAACTCAAATCGAATTATTTTCCTCTGATCGAGTCGGACTATGATCAAATTGGATCATTGTATGGAAAAGTATTGAGAATGACAAATGACAAATGACAAATGACAATGATTGTACTTAATTCATTATTACGGAGTACTTCTATATTACTAGGATGGACTCCACACAAATTAATGTTCAACAAAACTAAGCTTGGAATGGTAGGTTGAAGAGTCAATTTCTATGTAGGATAATTAATAGGGGATATTTATATATTAAAAATTAGTTACAAATTAAAAAATAAATTAATAAAGTAATATTTCTAATGTTGTAGAAATATGAAATAAAGAAAATATATATTTATTTTGAGTCAACTAAGAAACACTTAAAATTTGAGCGATAAATATGTTAAAAAAACTTGGGTGATGAAATGATACACTCACGTTCAAGAAATTCGCTGTATTTTTCTTTTAGTCATATTATTAAATTTGCTTCATTTTTTATATTGATAATTTTTTTTTCCATCTAAATATTTAATTTACCTTTTTATTAATGCACTTCTTTTCCTGCTCTATAAATTTTTTATTGTTTCGCCAAATGCATATTGAAGAAAATTTGGTGGGGGTATATTATGATTTAGGATGATTAATGATAGTATAGTACATGGCTAGTACGATTTGTACTTAAATGAACATTAAAGAATCTAAGGAGTAAAAGAATAATCGCATGGAATAATTGTACTTCTAGATTGTTCCGTTGAATTTTCAAAGTAGATAATATATTTAAATATTAATAGCTTTCACCGTGATCCATTGGGTCAATATAAGAGAAAGTAATGGAAAACGTCTAGACTCTTTAATTTGGTTGTTTTAAAAACAATATGAACATTAAGGTGAATTTATTTGGGAGTCGAATTAAAGTCGTGTTTAAGTTAATTGCAACTAATTAAAATAATTTATACTTGAATTTTTGAGTGATAAAAATAAGTGTGACATCATTTTAAATTCAAAGATATATGCACGAGAAAATAACAAACAAATTGAATATCAAATAGGCATAAAAAAGCTCTAAAATTAAACCCAATTTAACTTCAAAATCATTTAAGCTAAACTATGATCATGCGGGTGATCTGGTCAAAGTAAATGAGTAACAACACTTGATCACCCCAAGAAAATTTAATAGGTATCTTCAATGAGTCTCAAATCTATTGTAGTGATTAGATATTTAGCTGTTTAATTAATTGTGTAGAATTCTTCGATGCAAGTAGTAGTTATGTTATGGTAGTTGTTAGAATATAATTTTCTTTGATCAAGTGTGCAATAAATCTAAGATCAATGCCTTTTATTTTAGAATACTTCTATTTGTCACACTGCTTAACATGTTATTTTATCGAACATTAACATTTTTAAAAAAATAATATATTTAATATGTTTTTTATTTTTATAATAATTTTTAGCTTTTAAATCAGAAACATATACTTCTCCATTCCATAATATTTGTTAATGAATGTGACATATTGTGTGGAAAAATGTCACTATTAATAGTTTTTCTCCTTGCTATGAGATTACGCAAGATCAAAATTTAAGAAATAGATAAATTCAATCTCTTCAATTAAAATCGAATGCGAGACTTAGAAAATCGAATCATAGACGAATCTACTAGAACGGTTACAAACTGAAGCCCACAAGTTTATAACCTCATTCTGTCATACAAGATTACAAGTGGTGGACTTTCTTCAAGGTGGAAATGGAGTACAAAATTAAAATTGGATAAGGTATTCAAGTTTTATGGTCTTCTAGAGAAATAATTCCAACCATATCACCTTTGAGGACTCTTTCTTATTTATATAAACTCATACTTATAATATTTAACTTTTTATGCAGTTTTAATACACTAACACAATTATTAATATCTATACATTTTTATAATGAAAATTATAAAATTTAATATTAATAATATTCGCATTAAGACGAATCAAGCAAGCTCACACATAATTACTTCTGTTTTAACTTATATTCCCTCTGTTCTCTCCATTTACTTTCTATTTCGCTAATCTCAATACAATATTAGAAGTCAAATAATTATAATTGTGAGTGTTTAAATATTCTAATATAAGTTGATATTTAAAAAATACATACTGAGACGAATCTATCAAGATATGTTTTTTCATAGAGAAATTTAAGTCATAAATTCTATTTAAAAATAACATATAAAAACAAAAACAACGTAATGTTAAGTACATATTTGATAATCAGCTACTCTTGTGAGAGACCGTCTCTCAAAAAGACGATATCAAAACAAAAAGTCCACATTCTTATTTTCTCTTAAATTTGTGTAAATTTCTAGTGTGTCTCTTGAAGAGTCACGACAATTTGTGATAATAAATAAATATTGTAATACTACTAAAGTGTAGGTGATTTCAAACGAAAGAAATATTAATTGGACTATTATCGTCTAATATGTGATTTTTCCCGCATCAAAAGCCTATTGCTGCCACGGAAATCGTAATAGTACCAAAAAACGCCTTCGTCTCCTCTCACGTCACTTTGTATCTATCTTGTGATTCCTGTCAAATATATAAACTTTCAAACTTTCCATAAGGAACCCTTCTCTAACCTCCAGTTTTATTTTTTTAATCTTATCAAACCTTGAAGCTCTCAAGTCTCAACAATGGCGGAACTTAAGAAATACATCTACGAAGTCGAACCTTCGAAGCCTGAACAAGATGGAAAACCTTCTGTGGGACCTGTTTATCGTAGTATCTTCGCTAAAGATGGATTTCCTCAACCTCCTCCTGGCATGAATACGTGCTGGGACATCTTTCGGTTATTCTCTTCTCCGACTTTTCAGTTTGTTGAATTTTGAATTTTAAAAATGTTTTTAGTTTTCATTTGTGTGATGAACGCGTAAACTTGATCGTCGTTTTTTCAATTGAAAGAGATTTGCGTTGTGGTGAAATTTGATTGCTGATTTCAAATTTAAGTTGCGTTTGCTTGTATTCTGACTGTATAAACTATGAATTAAAAATTTGTTGACTTTGAGTTTTGTTTTTGTAGTTGTAATGTTGTGTGATGAACTGGTAAACTTGTTCGATTTTTTTGGATATTGAGAGATTTGCGTTGTGGTTAAATTTGATATTTAATTTCTAATTCAAGTTGCGTTTACTTATATTTTGATTGTATAAACTATGTATTTAAATAGGTGTTTATTTTTAATAGGTGTTTATTTTTTATCTATTTTAGGTTCATCATTGAATGTGATTAGGAATTTGCATGGTTAGCCTGATTTAAATATGATGAATTATTTGTTCATTTTTTCATATTTTCTTATTTTTACTTGAATTTTTAATTTCTTATTTCGTGTTTACATATTTATTTGTCTTGATGATTGATTGCATTTAATTGTGGTCATAATTTGTTGTTTTGTATATTTATCTGCAAAATTTGTGAAAATTAAGAAAATAATATTTATAATTAAACGTTTTCAAATGCAGTATTCTTAAAGAACTCAGAATTATCCATGAATAATAGACTTATTTACATTACTAATTATTGGATAGTTGATTAAGATACAAAATAAGATAATAAAAAAAAAGTAATGACATCATGACATTTTGGTAAAAGAAGGCAACACATAGACAATTTTGAGAGAAGATATTATCGATGAGGTTTTGCTTTAGTTATAGTTATAGATAAATAATTAAATTTATAGAACCAAATGCTATTATAGTATGTTTGGGAATGAGGATTTCATTTGCAAATATGAATTTCGCTTAAAGTTGATGTTTGGTAATAACAAGAATTTAAATTTGGATTTGAGTCAAATCCACCAATGTTATAAAAGTAGTTAATTAAAATGAGGATTTGAGAATGACACCCCAATCCTTGTCATTTCAAATTCTTTATTATGATTTTATAATTGAAATCCACAATTTAAATATGAAATGTGTGTTTCCAAACGCATCCTTATCAATTTCATATCGTTTGTCTCAAAATGTGGTCATGATCTAAAATTGACTTCATATATAAGTACTTTGTAGTGTTTTACTAGTAGAGAAGTAGATATTTTAATGGTCAGATATGTACATTGGCCATGGAAAAGTCACAAAAGGAACCCTACTGATTTATAAATGTATTCCACGAAATAAAAGCAAGAGAAGTAGGACTAGGAGCACTGGCCTACAAGCATTTACTAGGAAGGAGTGGGTGAAGCAATGTTTTCAAGTATAGCAAAGAACAACTCCAACTACTTTTAGATCGATCTCTGCATAAATGAACTCCTTATTCAAGGTTGAATCCATGTTTGGTGTACTCATTGTTTCACCTAAAAATGATTATGTGGTATATCAATTTGTTTTGAGTAGACACTTGAACTGCTGGACTTACCATTTTAGGCTACAAGGAATCACATACAATATTCGTGTTATAATATGCTACAGTTGGTAGAAGAAAGATGCAACTACTGAAGAAAGCTTACCAAAGCTCAAAGAAATAAACATTTTCCTTATTTCAATTGTGAATTGAATATTCACTTCTTGCAGAATATAGAAAACAAGAATGGGTGTAATACAGGAAACTAACTTTTCTGCTTTCTATACAAAAGTTTGTTATATTTAAGCTGACATGGGCTAGTTTGTTATAATCCTGCCACATCAACTTTATGTCAAACCATCCACTTCATTAGCTGCATGTGTATTAACATAATGGATTACCCTTGCTAAAAGATGGGATTGAACATATGCTATGTTAGTATGTTTCTTAGACTTCTTAGTTCTTTGCTCCTCCTACTGGTGAAATTGTTAATGCTTGTACGGTTGTACCTCATGAAGCATGATATTGACTCGTAGTCATGGTGGATTAATCATTTTACTGCTGGTTTAGATTTCGAAACATTATGCCATCACAGATGTACGAGTGTAAATATGAAATCTGAATCAATGAAGTAATTTCAAAACATCTAATGCAGAATGGCTGTGGAGAAATATCCCAGTAATCCAATGCTTGGCCGTCGTGAGATTGTGGAAGGAAAGGTACATAATCCTTGCTTTTATATTAGTCTATAATCTCTATGACACTATGACTTGAAGTGTAAGCCTTTTGTGCTGTGTGATTCATACCCTCAAAAAATTACTGGTTGATTTGTCTTTGCAGGCTGGAGAATATGTATGGCTTACTTACAAGGAGGTATATGACATAGTCATCAAAGTGGGGAATGCTATCCGTCATTGTGGTGTCGGAGAGGTAAGCTGTCCGTTGATAAATTTTGTTATCTTTATGTTTGTGATTGTTGATAAGCTAATAATATTGACTATCTTCAGGAGAAAAAGTTATAATGTTCTTGTTGGTGGCTTTATTAGAATTATTTTTTGAAACGGAATTAGCTGTTTTTGTCAGCGTTATAGTGGCACCTTCTTAGAATATTTTACCATGAATTTGTTATTGTTGTTTTTGACACCAAAAGTGGTATTAGTTCTTTGTATCGTGTTATTATTTTGGGCACAGCTATAGCTTTTTGCTGTTCTTTAATAATATTAATATGCATCTATTGTTCTCAGGGAGGACGTTGTGGTATTTATGGTGCAAATTGTGCAGAATGGGTCATGAGCATGGAGGTATTGTATCAATCTTCTCTCCCTCTCGCTTTTCTTTTTAGGGATATGTGTTTTTCATTTTTAAGAGCTACCCTTCTTACTCTATACATCTTAAGGTGCTGCTTTAGTGCATCGTAATATCTCAGGTGAAAATAATCCATCTATTGAACTCTGTTGATATGATTTATAAATTAAATTTATTGCATTTGGAACTTTAGGTTGCCCACAACAAAGGTTTCTACGCATACCTATATATCTGTGCTGTTTACTGGTCTATCTAATATTATAACTATTGCACAGGCTTGCAACGCCCATGGAGTCTATTGTGTACCTTTGTATGACACGTTAGGTAATTTTTTCTTTCTGTGAAGATCGACACTTACTTTCCGAGGGTTTTAGAAAATTAAGGGGGTATACAATGCTATATTTCTCTTTGGCTTGCATTGTTACCCTTTGAAGCTGTCCCTTTAGGTCTGTACTATAAATTTGCATTTTGCTACACAATGTTTTTCTTTTGGCTGGGTTTCCATCTCTTGTTGTTATTTGATAGGGGCTGGTGCTGTGGAATTTGTCATCAACCATGCTGAAGTTTCAATAGCATTTGTCGAGGAAAAAAAGATTCCTGAGGTATATAACTTGTTCTTCTGAAAAAACGATAATTAAGCCTCAATAACATTTTTGTTATTTGCTTATAGTTTAAATTGTTTGTATTTTTATTGGTAACTCTCTGAAAATAGAGGATTATTTTACTCTTAAACTCAATAGTGACCAACATTTTATTTTTACATCGAGTCTCCATATTTTATGATATAGAAGTATTATTCTGTTTTTACTGAGTTAACAGTCTGTGTTATTTGCTTTCAGCTGCTTAAAACTTTGCAAAACACGTCAAAATTTCTGAAAAGTAAGTTTCTTCTGCTGTTTATTCCGTTAAACTTTCCTTGTTCTATTTAAGAAGTTTATATATGCTAGTGTTTATGCAGCTTTGGTTAGTTTCGGGAAGATTACACCTGAGCAGAAGGATGAAGTGGAAAAATTTGGCCTGAAGATATATAGTTGGGACGATTTTCTGGAATTGGTAGGTGGCCTTTTTCAATGGTGGATTGTATTCCTTTAAATCTTACTGAACTTTGTTGCTTCCATTAATTTTTATTGTTGGTTGTCTAGCTGTTCTATGTTTCGGAAAGTACTTGGAGCCAAGTATGCAAAGTCGTTATTAAATTGTACCAATGATATAATGTGCAAATTTGTTGGTTGACTAACATCCTATATCCGTTTCATTTTGTTGGACGAAAGCTCACACCTAAAAGTCAATTCTAAGAGACAAAAAGTAATAGAGTTAATAGTTATTGAACATCGTCATAGGCAAAGGCAATAGCAGTGCTAATACGAGCATTTAACCTAATGGTAATCTTCTGAGGGCTTTGATCTTTCTATGCTGTGGTGATTTAATTGTTTTTATGTGATTGGGCTTCAAATCACGCCCTCCTCTTTTGATTTTACTTCCTCGGTTTCATTTTGTTTGCAAGATTTCTCCTAAGCTTATGAGAGCTTCAAGGAAGTATTCTTGAATCGAGGAACCCTTTGATCTGGAAAAACACAGTTACTGCACTCAATTACCTTTTTCCAATAAAGAAGTATACAAATGCCCAAGATGGTGACTAGAGAAAATAGTGAAATCGATAATTATCAATGCTATTGCTTTTTGATTTTTTTAAATGACTGGAAAGTTAAAACCTCCACTTTCTCTTGAAAAAAAAGGATTTGTTAGAAACTGGAGGGTTTCTTTGTATATAATCCTTAATGTATAAATGATATCACCAAAGTATATAGATCAATGCCGTTTTTATCAAACACTGTTCCTTGTGAATTATGCAATCTCTTGTATTATAGGTGGTGGGGTAGTTTTCCATAAAATTTGCATCCAGTTATGACCAACTGTTTCATCTGTTTCATGGACCTGTTAGGAATTGCTTTATTTTTAATGTTTACTTCTTGTTTACTGCAGGGAGGTTATGAACAACATGAACTGGTGAAAAAGCACAAGAGTGATATATCCACAATAATGTATACTAGTGGGACAACTGGTGAACCGAAAGGTGTACTCATTTCAAACGAGAATATTATTACTCTAATAGCTGGTGTAAACCGCTTTCTGGAAGCTGAGAATGAAGAGGTGCTTGAAATAATTCTTGTGGTATTTTTTATTGTCAGAAAGATCTTAAGCATTTGTTATACTTACCCAGGCTTGTCCATGTATTTTGTTTTGTACTTTCTGCAGTTAACGACAGAGGATGTGTATCTGTCTTACCTGCCTTTGGCTCATATCTTTGATCGGGTGATAGAGGAGTGCTTTATATCTCATGGTGCACGAATAGGATTTTGGAGAGGGGTTAGTGAATAATTTGTGGTGATATTTTCAGTCTGGTTATTGAGATTTTGGCATATCAGGTGGATGTTATTAAGATTTATTGCTTGGTTTTATTCAGGATGTCAAGTTATTGCTTGAGGATGTTGGAGTGTTAAAGCCAACAGTTTTCTGTGCTGTTCCTCGTGTATTAGATAGAATTTATGCGGGTAAGTACTGTTAATTTGTCTGTTTGCTCACTAATTTCGTGCTTTAACCTCTTGAGTTGAAAAGACCTATTTTTAACTGTTTAATTCTGTTCTTCACTTCTTTGATCAAATATTCCTTCTTTTTTGGCATTAGGAGGTAGAGGGCTTGTAGAATGAGTATGCTTTCTCATTACTTTCTTTTACTCCTTCCCTTGCAGGTTTGCAAGAGAAACTTCGAGCTGGTGGTTTGTTGAAACGTACACTTTTTGGCTTTGCATACTCACGGTAATTACTTGTATTGAAATGAGATTAGAAATGCTAATTTTTTTAATTCACAAACCGAATGTCATATTCCTGAAATTTTGTGTATATATGTTGCTCAGTAAATTCAATAACATGAAGAAGGGTGCGAAGCAGTCAGAAGCAGCTCCCATATTTGATAAAATTGTCTTTAAAAAGGTAGGCCCATTGTTTCCTACCTTTTTGAAAAACCTTTTTATTCTTGTTTCCTTTTTTTCACTATTGTGTATCTAAGATTTTCAGACATAAATTGCTTCATTTGAACTCAGGTGAAGGAAGCTTTGGGGGGCAGAGTAAGACTGATACTGTCTGGGGCTGCACCACTTGCTAATCATGTGGAAACATTTTTGCGTGTAGTAGCATGCTGTTACGTGTTGCAAGGATATGGTATGTTCTTATGAGTTTTTGAGCAGTTGAGCTATTACTTTCTAATTCTGTATGTGCATGTCTGAGTGTAGTATCAATTAGTTTCATTTGCACTCTGCTGCCTGTTTCATTTTTCTTCATGCAAAACATTGCTTTTTATTTCATTTGTCCATTTTTTTGATCTCAAGTTTGTGGGAGTTTAATAAAATGTTTTCTGGATAATACATTTTCTCATTTGAAAATGTGAGCATACAATGCTGTACTTGCGGAATACTGACTTTTCATATTTTGGTTTTATGAGTTGCAGACTTATGGGTGGTAATGTTCTTGCCAGCTCAAAAAATATATGTGGTGTGCTCTTACAAGCCAGTTGAATAAGTTTTAGTTCCGGTAGTACAACTCACATGAATTAGCTTACCTTAGTTCTATTGAAGTGTTTGAAACAGTTATTATAAGCATTTAATAATAAATAATAATTTCACAATATATTACGAGTCAAGTACTAATGGGCTTTTAGGTTGTCTCACAAAATATTGGTGTTTTTGTTGTGGCTGTTGTTTTAAGTGGTAGCAGCAGCAGTTGAAATGTTGAATATTAATTTAGTTCAGCACAAATAATACTTCTATCAAAAATTAGACACCTTCAATGTGTAGTTGTCGTTAGCGGTGATATTTATGATGCCCGACACAAAGCCTCTTTGGCTTTACGGAATGTATGAAGCTTTCCCTTTATTTTCATACAAAAAAGAGTTTTGTTGGCAAATAGAGTGAATAATAATAGGCTATAAACATACTTGATGTAAGAAAATCATGTTTTTATGGAGCTAATGAGTTCTGAAGTACATTATGAACTTCGTGCTATACCGTGTTTTTTAGAGGCGCTTTATCTTTTGTAAACGCTAGTCTGAAATTTGTGCCAATAATGCAGGTTTGACTGAAACCTGTGCTGGAACTTTTGTTTCACTACCAAATGAGGTTGAGATGATTGGGACAGTTGGCCCACCAGTGGCAAATGTGGATGTATGCCTTGAGTCAGTCCCTGAGATGGGATATGATGCACTTTCTAGCACACCACGTGGAGAAATCTGTATCAGGGGAAAAACACTCTTCTCAGGCTACCACAAACGAGAAGACCTTACAAAGGAAGTCATGGTTGATGGATGGTTCCACACAGGTTCATAAGAAGGACCTTTTTCAGTAGTGTGTTTTTATATCCTCCATCATTTTGTGTTAGTTTGCTGATGAGGTTTACGTATATCAGGTGATGTTGGAGAATGGCAACCAAATGGAAGTATGAAAATCATTGACCGTAAAAAGAACATTTTTAAGCTTTCACAGGGAGAGTATGTTGCAGTTGAGAACTTGGAGAACATCTATGGACTTTGCTCTGCTGTTGATTCAGTAAGTTAGAATTTGTAACTTCATCCTCAAAATGTTCACTAGAAAAGCTGTTTGAGTATAGTATAAGAGCTTTCCAAGATATTGAGTTTATGTCGCTTACATTCATGTCATATTCAAAAAAACGCATGGGGTTACGTGAATTCATTTTCTACGAAGAATTGTTATCTTCAATCTAAGAGGATCACTGTCGCATGTTCTTGCAGAACTGATGAGTTAGATTCTCTGCATAAATTTGTTGTGCATACACTGATAGTTTATTGCATATTTCAGATATGGATTTATGGGAGTAGTTTCCAGTCATTCCTTGTTGCAGTTGCCAACCCCAATAGGGGTGCACTTGAGCGTTGGGCTCAAGCAAATGAGATAGATGGGGATTTTGATGCTCTATGTAACAACCCTAAGGCAAAGGAATACGTTCTCGGAGAGCTCTCAAAGATTGGAAAAGAGAAGAAGGTATGGATTGACTAGCTTAGCTTACATACCCCACATTTTAATAGCTTGGTATTGGAATATTCGAGCTCTTCTGACTTTTACTTTGTTGCCATCAGCTAAAAGGCTTCGAGTTTATCAAAGCTATTCATCTCGATCCCGTGCCCTTTGACATCGAACGTGACCTCCTTACACCGACTTATAAAAAGAAGAGGCCACAAATGCTCCAGTACTATAAGGTAAAGGGTCATTAATCATTCCAAATTTTCAACATTTAAAGTGCTAAGTTTATTATTTTGTTCTGACTGTAATGCTTGTGAATCTACTGCAGACTGTTATTGCTGATATGTACAAGAATACCTAGTTAACAAAATGCCCAGAGCAGAAGGCCGTCGATTTTCGTAACTTTAGTTTGGCTCACTTTCTACTATTTCATTCCATCCCGTTCCTCTGTACATTCTTTTGCTGATATAATTTACAAGTTGAGTTATGTGGACTACGGTAGTGAAAATTGTATCTGATAAATTGGACTTCTTTATATGATTTATTGTATCAATAAAATAAACATTCATAATATGAAATGCGAACGCATCATAATGAAGCAACAACAATGCCTATAAGTCTTAACTTCAAGATATGAGTTGACAACATTAAAACAAATAAAACTATGAGATTGTGAGTGACAATTGGACAATTGGTCATATTATTCATACTTGACATACTATTTTTGCATAGTTGATTCATAAACAATGTTATCCACCCATTTGTTTAAGTCACCGACAACATATGCCAAACCTAACTTCATTTGTATCTTTATTTTGAATTTTATCCTTCAGTATTGCTCAAATAACCATTTCAATACTGCACTCCATGTAGAGTTTACAAAGTCTAAAATCTACCCACCGTGTATCCAAAAAATCTCTATATATCCAATTTGATCTTTTTGCACTACTGAACAAAAAGAATTTTTCTAAAAAAATTGGCCTAGGTCAAAATTGAGAATCAAATAGTTGATACAAATAACACTAGTTTTGCTTACCATGCGACAACATATGAAAAAGATCAAGAACTATGGTTACACTCCCATCGTTGAAAAGTTATAGTTTCTAAACAAGGTCAAAAGGATAGTGCAATCAAGCCTCACAACTCATGATTCCATTATGAAAAACACAAAGCTTACAATAAGTAACTTGTAACGGATATTGATAGTGCAATCTTGGAGCCAGAGAGAAATGATAAACACATTTGTGATAACTAATAAGTCTAACTAACCATTATTGGGCAATGAGATAATGTCTATGTCCAAAGGTGGAACAAGTGGTGGTGATACGTGCTGCAAAGATAGCAGCTCCTCTATGCTGTACTTCATTCTTTGATCTGTTTAAAACATCAAGTACGACTTAGACAAGAATATATTGCAATTCTATGTATTGACTAGCCAGATAATGCAAAAGGAATACCTATAACATCCTTCTTGAACATGACGGGAGACACAGATGATCTTCTTTCTCTATGTTTCAATGTTGAGGCCTTTGAGGCCTTTGAAGGGGTTGCAGTTTTGGATGAGCTGCTACTGTCTACCGAAGATACAGGGAGGTGATCATGTCTTACTCTAATACTAGGATACTTCTCGCAAAAAGATGTTAGAGAATCCATAGTTAAAAGCCAGCAACCGATTAAGTCAAGTACTTCAAGTAGTTTTGGTGGCTTGAACAACTCAAGGGCTCCATTGATCAGCAAAGTACCTCTAATACTCAATTCCACCAACTTTTTGACTTGCGAGAGATGTTCCAAGCACTTTTCTGTGAGAAGGGTGTTGTTAAGTGATAAATGACTCAACTCCTCAAAATCTAGCAGCACACTAATAGCTGGATCAGTAACACGGGTCTTATCCAAATTTAAACTTTTCAAGTGCTTCAGGTGTTGTAATGCCGCTAATGAGGGTAACTCATCCTCATTGCCATTCTGATGAATAAAACCTGACAGTAAAACAGCATTAGTTCAAAGTTTAAACTAATCACAAACAATCGAAAGTATAGGCAATCTCAGCCCCACATTACCTTTAATGTTTGTGTGGCTCAAGTCAAGCTTCTTCAAAGATGGCATCGTACTAATGTACATGATGGCATAATCATCAACTGATGAGTTAGACAAAGACAAAACTTCAAGGTTAGGGACATGTCCTGCCAAAGTTTCCATTCCGGCATTTCCGACTTTTGTGTTGTTGAGATTTATGTGTCTTAGTTTAGCACCTATACAAGATATTGCTTCAACAGCATCATCTTGAATGGCACAAAAGCTGAGATCTAAAAGTTCCAATGCATCCATATGATACAGAAAACCAAATTGAGTTAGAGAGGTATTTGAAAGATTCAAGAAAGATACACAGCTTGATTTAATACTTGTAAAAACTTTCTCGGCATCCAGAAATGTTGACCCGTTGGCAATCAGCTTTCTTAAGGTTACTTGGTCACCTCCATCATCCATTATAGATTGGATGGTGCATTCACTCATGTTCAAGCATTCAATAGATTGCAGAGTCGGCAACTTTGTGATGTTGGTCCAAGTTAAATTCAAGAAACTCAATTTGCCGAAGTTCTTAAAAACTGCAGCCCCTTCATCCGTTATTCTACTCCCCCAGACATCAAGATATTTGAGGTTTGTTAATGCCTATGGAGAAAAACAAGTATGATTAGAGTCCCATGTAAAGCCAAACTGAGGGAACAAGCAATCTAAAAGCATTTAGTTATAATTATTGAATTAGATATGGAATCTTAGTGAGCATCAATTAAGAATATCACATTGACAACAGTGGCATTGTGAAACAATTACCTACAACTTGCTATCCGTCATCACTTGAAGAGACAGATGATGTGAATTGTGAACCACATACTTGTGTTTAATTTCAAGAACAAAGGGACATAAGCAAAAGTGCCTAGTTTCCTAACTCAGCAAACATGTAAATTTACAACAAGATTTGCCATTTATGCATAATTATGTGTTAAAGGCTAAAGCACTGTGAAAGATTATACATAATGAAATAGAAACCAGAACAAAGAAACAAAAGGATCAAAACCTACCTGTAGGGAACTCAATGCTTGATCAGAAATAGGTAAACCACCCAAGTCCAAGATAGATAAGTTTCGAAGTGCGCATAGAAGCTTAACACCAACGGAAGTTACTCCTGTCTGCGAGAGGTGAAGTTTCTCTATTCGCGGAATGGATAAAAGATGCTTGATACCAGCGTCAGTGACCTTCATACATCTCGAAAGGTTAAGCTCCTTTAAGCTAGTCATTCCTGGAGAGAGAGAAGAACAGACACTTGTTAAGTAACATTTCAAATGCCTACTATTTAAAGTTCTAGTTCAATACAAAATGACAAATCATAGTTCTAAACTACAGCCAGAGAGCAAAAGCAATTTAAACCTGCAAGAGGCCAAAGTGCAGGGTTATTAACACGGTAGCATTCTGCCAAATTGAGGGAGCGCAAATAGGAAAATGCTCCCATGTATGCCATCCACTCTGAATCCACTGAGTTCTCCCCACTCAAATCAATGTCCTCTACACTATATTTGAAGACTCTTTGATTGAATCCACCAAAAAAATTTGAAAAAGTAACAAATCAGACCTCTGGCCGAATCACAATCTGAATTAGAATAAAGCAGCATTCAACAAAGAGATCAAGATAAACATTACATCACTCTTGTTCACGTTATAGACTCACAGGAATCAGTCTAGCAATCTTTCACAATTTTAAAAGCTTTGCAGCTACTCCATATTCAAATTTTCATCGTCAGAAATTAATTTTCTTATTCAAGTGGATACTTGAAAAGTTGAAAGTTTCTTATACGCTTTGGTTATTTGGCGTATTGAACTATTGATGTTCATAAATTATGAAAAACACTAGACAGTGTTGCCGCCAACCACAACAAAACTGAAAGCTTAGGGTTAGTTCTCTTGGATTAAACTAGTACTAAATTGAACTGTAATCACTTCTAGTTTGTTACTGTTAAACTGGAATAAACTGAAGTTTAGTTGAAACGACAGGCCCTTAATAACCAGAAAATCTGATATAATTGGAGCTAAACTAAGTAAATAATTAAATAATGTATTCAGGTCAGTAGTATACTATTCATCAATCAAACAAAATGATTTAAGTATCAGAATTCAGTAATTCATCTATTGATGAATTTGTTATCATCAGTTCATCATATCAAAAATCTGATATATAACTGAAGCTTAAATAAGAAAAAAAAAACAGTATTGTTAATCAATCAAACAAAAGACCTAAGTATCCGAGTTCATTGATTCATCAATTATTCACCATCAGTTCATCAATTCATTATACACCTACGCTCGACACAAGAACTCACAAAATTCATATTTAATCAAACAAAATAAATTTGTAAGATAGAAATGCAATACTAACATCATAAAATAATTGATACAAAACGATTCAAGTATCATAACTAATTATTGAAGCTCAAATAACTGAAACCTAATTACAGAATTATCAATTACTAATCATGGATTTGGTCACAATCGACACAATAACTAAATTAGATTAAACAGAATCGAGTTAAATGGAAGAAATTAAACTCCAACAACGTTCAAATATACTTCATAATCATCATCAAGTAATTAAAAAAACAAAGCAGTAGAACAAACTCAAGCAAGGACGGAAAGAGAAGGCGACGGAGCAAAAGGCGATGGAGAAGAGCAGAAGCGAGAGGAGAAGGGAGGCGTTGGAGAGATCGGCGTTGCATCCGCCATTTTTGAATGGAATCGAAGTTCTCAGTAGCTACTTCAATGCACATCCTCGCTAATCTGCTATCAATTTCTTCTTCCATACCTCCATTTTTCTTCTTCTTATCTTCCATAGTAAGAGAGTTTTTTCAGGCAGATGGAAAATTCAATGATTTTAAAAATAATTTTTTTGAGAATGGCACTTTTTATATCCTCGCTTTTTCAAGGTAGTTGCCAATTTGTCATTTCCAAGTTCTAACCATTCATTTGCTAACGTGGGTGAAACAAGTAGAATTTCGGATATGAGGCGAGGGACTCTTTGATCGCTCTCTTCTAATGGGTATGAAATGTCGTATATCTTCTTTCTCGGACCCTAATCATAGTAAAGAAATTTAGAATCCATGTTAGGGCCGGATTTGGGCTCGAATTTAAAGTTTAACATGACAAATGGGCTGGGTTTCCTTACTCTAGCTCAAAGTATTTGATCTCTGCAATATAATTTTGGGCCAGGTTATTGATAAAACACAAATTTTTGTATGAAATGATCTTATGCTGAGACTAACTTTATTCAGCTACTTTTGTAAGAAATTGTCTCTTAAAGAGACGACCTCAAAACAAGAAAACTATATTCATATTTTCTCTTTAATTTATATTGATTAAATTATTTAGCTCATATATTTAATACGTCTTTTGGAGAAACCGTCTCTCACAACAATTTATGAACCTTTTTAGGTTAATTCAATTATATTTATCGTCTTAAAGTTATTATTTATAATCTTAAAATGATCAATAATAATTTTTATAATGAACACTAATAACTATAAAATGATGACTTTTTAAGGCTTAAAGTGATTACTTATAAACTTAAATTAATCAGTTATTATATTAAAATTATAAATTAAAAAATAGACAAATATTTAAATCCGTTTCATATGAAATAGTCTCAGCCAACACGATTGTCAATTTGGACATGTTAAAATTACTACAAGCATTTACTCCGATCATATTTCGGGGTTATAAGACTTGTGAAATATAGCATTTGGTCACATTGTTTTTCGATTTGAGGCGTTTGAAATTTGTTCAACTTCAAATATATTTGGTAAATTAGATAATTTTATTTTTTTATCTCTCGTTTTGCCTCTTACATTGAGCAACATAATATAACAACTTGAATAAAAATATAAATAAATTAAACTTTAGTAACTACATTTCTCTTATGCCTTTTATTTTTTAAAAAAAATCTCAAAAGAAAGAAGCGTAGCATAAGAAAAAAAAATAACCATATGAGAGTAGAATATTATTACACAACACTCAAAATGATATCATTCACTTAAGGGTATGATTCGTGAGAATCTACAACCCATTTATTATTGTTTTTCTAAATTTTTTATTAGAATAATTATGTCAGATTGAGTAAAATAACTTATACTTAATAACTTCATCATCATCATATCCAGTGTATCCCGTTTATAGACAATTTATGTCCAGGGTCTGGGGAGGAAAAATAGACGGCGTCTCATACCCATAAGGAGAGGGCGGTCAAAAGAGTCCCCCGGCTCATACTTAATAACTTGATTTTGTCAAATATAATTAGACTATTTATGATTACTATGAATCTATAATAATGCATCATAATTTATTAAAATAATAAATATTGAAATCTTGTTTAAGTAGCCTTTTTTTCATTATAGAGCTTGTTTTAAATCTCTTTTTTTCAATAAAAAAACCTTTAAAGACAGACGTATTTAAAAATCTAATCTGTTTAAAATCAGCATATTCTGGGTTAGATTTGGTTCCTAATGAATCCGACCCGTTGCATATCTCTAGCAACTCAAGACTAGCGTACAACCGGGTGGTTTTAAAATGACACGTTAAGGGACATTTTAACTTGATGATTAATCTTCCGCCGAATGCTTGTGCATTTCCATCCTAGCTACACGTATGAAAAAGTCTAAGGTAGACTTGGTCCACATTAATTTTTGGGTGGACCAAGTTTTCACTCCTACTCTCTACTCTACTTCCAATCTCTCACTCCCTTACTCTGCTTTCAATTTTTTAAAAAAAAGAAAAAATAATTTAATTCAATTTTTTTTAATTTTTAATTTGAATTAAATTTTTTTAAAAAAATTTTTTGAAAGATTTTATTTAAAATTTTTAATTTCTAAAAGTTTTAATTTTCATTTTAATTTTAAAAATTTTAAATTTTTAAAATTTAAAATTTATTTAACACATAACATGTTTAACACATAACGTGCAAAAGAAAATATAGCAAGTTTTGGGAATGTAGGAAGTAGTAAAGTAAGTAGTTTATTTAACACATAACATGTTTTGTATTAGATTGTTTCCGGATGGGTTCATACAAATAGTTTTATCTAATAATTACTTTAAGATGGTAATTAATTATTTTAATTTGAGAGTAAAAATATAATCAGATTAAAATTATAAGTAATTACTTTAAGATTATAACTAGATAATCCTCGTGCGATACACAGTTTTTTTATTTTATTGTTTTACATTATTTCAAAAATACAAAGAAAATAATTTGTAAATTATTGGTTATTGATTTTCAATGAATTATTAATAGCATATAATACCTAATATTTAATTTAGTTTTAACTTTAAAAATACTTTTTTATAAGTTATATATGATATTAAATAATGTTATTTTTAATATTATTTAAATTTTATTGATCACCATATAAGATTGTAAGTGAAAAATTTTTATCTTTTGTTTTCAAAATGAAAGTTTGCAAATTATTATTTCAAAGAACAAATTTTTTGGTTTCTAAAATCAAAGCAATCAAATTATTATTGTGTATTGAACAATGAAAGGTTGCACACATCTCATTAAACAATTTAATAAAAGCTAATATAATGATAATTCACATATTTCCCAAACACTTTTATTAGCATATAATGATTGTTCAAAAAAATTTATTAGCAAATAATGACATCACCATTGATAAATGGAGGGAAAAAATCTCTTGAAAAGTTGACAAATCATCACTTTTTTAGTTTGCTTATGTCATCCGTATTTTGTTTTAGTATAATGTATAGATAAATTATACATTACACAAGCTCAATACAATTGGTCTTAACGAGAGATCATCACGTTTGAAAATTTGAGTAATTTTTAATGGGATCTTAACTATATACTCCCTTCAGTTCGGACCAAATATCTAAATTTTGTACAAAATATTTAAATAAAGTGGAGACCATAAAATATTAGACCAAATATATACAAATTATGATAAATAAGCTAATTAATTACTTTTAAATCCTTCACTCTATCCATTTAACATAGTACCATACATAACCCAGCAAGTACCAATATGGCAATATTCTTTGGTTCATTAATCAAAATAAAACAAGTTTAATGATCTATCTATTAATTTCATAGAAAATACATAACTGTTAAAATTCTCTTAAATTAATGTTTATTCTAATAATGAAATTCGAAATCAATAAATATCTAAATAAATTAATTTTTAATTTTTATTTTCAATATAAAACAAGAAGTAAAAAATATTTAAATATTACTTTTATTAATCGTCATGCAACATATCATATAAATAATCAATATTGTTAACACTAACTAATATTATTATCAAATATAATCAATATTGTAAAACATATAACTAATATTATAAAACTAATTAAAGGAGTGATTGCAACAATGATACCAGTAGTGGGATGATATGAGATGGGCGAAAACAATTTGATTAATAGAATATGATTTACATATAGGTATAATATTTTTCTTTTTTCTTTATTTTGAGCACTAATTTCTAAATGGGAGAAAACAATATATATTTTTTGTCTTAAAACAATCACTTATAACACTAAAGTTATCACTTATAATTTTAATATAATTACCTTTAATAGTCTTATGGTCATAGAATGATTACTTATAACCTTAAAACGATTACTTATGATTATAAAGTAATCAATTAAAGAAATAGGCTTTATATAAACCCGTCTCATTGTGAGACAGTCTTATACAAGACAAGCTGATCAAAATAAATGTACTGAATTTTTCCTGTATGTGCTTTTGGCTTTTTCTCATACACGATCTACTCCCTGTCCTGGATAATTATTATGATTTTTTTTCAAAACAGTGGATCTATCTACTACTTCTCAAACTCTAACTTTATGCGGGACCTTGGGTTGATGATCATGTGTCCATGACCTATGTATACTTTTAACTATTAATATTCAATGCTATAGATTATATATGGAAAAACTACCTAGAATAATCCACTCTTTTTATGATTTTCCAACAATAATACCACTTATTGATTAGCTATGAATAATTAAATTCGTTAACCTGATGACTTGTTATAATAAGTTTTATTTTAAAAAAATGATAAATTAAAATAGAATATCAAAAAAAATTTAAATAAATATTGAAAAAAAATTCTAACTTGTTTTTATTATTCAAAATTTTATGCAAATTTTTAAAATTTTTCTTTAATTTTAATTTGATTTTCAGTATACTTTGTTGGAATAACTATTATAGCATATCATCAGGTTATCCAAGTTTACTCTAATCAAATACCTCTGAAATTGTACTTATTCTTAGTTAATCAATAGGTATGATTATTATAAGAGAATCATGAAATGGTAAGAATCATCACCCCTAAATTTAATAAAATAAAGTCATGGTTAAAATAAATAATATTTTTATGCAATAATTTTGTCTCTTTAATTTATGACCGTTTATTTCTAGCGCACTTCCCAACAAACCAATAAACCATGCATGAACGGGAAATGAGTAATAAACTACGATCCATGATCAAGTTTAATTATTTCATTTCCTCCTCGGCTATAAAATACAACAATCAACAACTGTACATATACTATAAAATAATAAAATCATTTGTCAATATATATTTTTGTGTGCACGCAGAAGCACATGTTCAAGGAGAGTTACCCTTAGAGGTAGAGATCAAAACCATGAACAAACCATCACCAAATTCCTTATCCCACGGCTCGATCTCCGTGATCGGCCGTAGGAGGTCTATGGAGGACGCCGTGACGGTCGCTCCAGGTGTCATACGCCTGGAAGGCGACCGTCCGACTCTGAGTTACGATTTTTACGCCGTGTACGATGGAAACGGTGCGGTGGCTTGGAAGTGTAAGGAACGGCTCCACCACGTCGTGGCGGAGCAGGTCCTAGATTTTGGGTTGGATGAGTGGGACCGGGTGATGTCCAGTAGTTTTGCTAGGGTTGATGAAGAGTTTGTGAAAGATGAATTTGGCGGAATAACAAGTCTTACCGACTTGGAAGAATTGGTAGGGTCCACTGCATCGGTTGTTTTGGTAGGTTTAGAGGAAATTGTGGTTGCTAATTGTGGGGATTCTAAGGCTGTTTTGTCTTGTAACGGCGCCGCGGTCACTTTATCACGTGATACCAAGGTATACTCTTTTATTTCTCTCTATTTATAGTTTCTACTTTTTTTTTTTTTTTTTCTAATTCTAAAAATTTGTGAATTATAATCTTAAAATTTACTATTTTTAATAAACATAAACTATAGTCTATACGTTTATTTTTTGCAAATTACAACCATTAAAGTAGCAAAATTTGCAAATTTAAGCGAAAACACAGAATTCCAATCATTTTAGTGGTCGGATTTTAAATTAAGTGGCGGGAGTTATGTGTTTTTGGTCTAAACCTGTAAACTTTAATACTTTGGTGATTGTAATTCGCAAAAAATAAATATTGAGGCTGTAATCGCAAAAATAAACTTGAAGGATGTAAATTATTTTTTAGTTAATAATTACTCCTTCCGAATCAGTTTAGATGTCCTATTTCTTTATTTGGCAAAACCATATCAATTGTCTCATTTTCTTTTTTGTCTATCCTTTTTTACCTAAATACCCCACTTTTCCAATTCCCAATACCCAACTACCACCTTTATAATTAATTTAATCAATTAAAATACCCAACAACCACTTTTTAATGGACCCCACTCAACCCTTAAAATCCGTGAAATTTCAAATGTGACGTCTAAACTGATTCGGAGGGAGTATAATCTAATTTCATTGCATTTGCATATCTGTGTATGGACGTACGTTTTATGCTTAATTATATATATATTCAATATAAAATCATTAATAGTGTTGTAATATATAAATAAGTGAAATTTTGTTAATTTATTTTGGTTTATTTATTATCATAATTATAATTATAATACACGATCCAATCGGAAAAAATTATAATAGTTTCATAACAGTACATGTTATTTAAGACCAAACTTATTTGTTTTCGTTATATATATAAAAGTCAACTTTATGATATGAACATAATCTTTTATGACAAATGTTAGCGTCTTCAGGGTAAAATTGACCGTTTTTCTCTAGTATTTTCTTTAAAGGGAGTACGGGTATGAATTGTCCGTCAACATTCTGCGCTCAAACCCTATTTTCAAATGGAATATTGAATTGATGATGATGTTAGCATCTTCATCTTCACGTTGACTTTTCTACATATTGAGAAGTTTATGTCGAAAACTCGGGTCATATGGCTACCTAAGGTGGTCTTATATGTCATGCATAAATGTGATCCATGGTATTTAATTATCAACAATTTGGAAACTAATGAATGTTATTTCAGAACCTCTCTTGAGATACCGTCTATATTATAGACGTCTCTTAAAAGCCCAACTCATATCTCCTTTTTAACTTATAAAATCACCATTTAGTTTTTTTTTTTAATTCATCAATTGGGTCAGCCCAAAACTTGAGATGTAGTATAGACGGTCTCCAGTAAAAATTTGTGATGTTATTAGAAAAGATAATTAATTTTTTTTTTGTTTTTTTGAATTTGCTATTATATTGTCTATATTCATACGACTCTTACATTAATTTATGTAAAATAGCAAAAATAAACAGATGTTTAAGTACCCAAATTAATAGACGACGAATATGTTCAATTAACTGTTTTGTTGAATTTCATTGTTAAACTTTGCAGAAAAATACTGGCTAAATGCCTACATATTTATATCTAACACTCATAAATACATTCAGATTGTAAGTTTTTTTTTCTCTCCCTCATACTCCCGAGCTCCTATCTATTTTATTTTATATTTGAAGGTGTTTTTATTCGTTTTTTTAACTTATTCAGCTAGTGCATAAATTTAAATTACAAAATCAGTATATTAGTTTAAAATTGATTAGCTATATTTTTAAAATTAACAAAAATAATAAATCTTTAGAGAATATTTCAATTAAATTTTAACAATTATACTAATTTTGTAATCAAAACATATGCACTTGGTGAAGACAAATTCTTATGAGAGACGGTCTCTTTGAGACATCATCTCAAATTGGGCTGGCCAAAAAGAAAATATAAAGTAAGTTTTTCGATAGACATTATTGAATATTGTATGTAGGCATTTTGAATATTGTAAGTAATTAAGTATTTATTCGGTGGGTATTATGTATTGTAAGTAGACATTAAAAATCACTACAAAAAAAATGCAACTTTCCGACTACCCAAAATAGTCGGAGTTTAGTCGGTATAGAGCTATACCGACTAAATTCTGACTTTTCATGGTTAGTCGGCTCAGATTGGTCGGTAAATCATTTTAGTAGGAAAACAGTCGGAAATTTCCGACTAAGTTCTGACTACCCATTTTGGTCGGAATTTCCGACCGCCCATATAGTCGGAATTTAGTCGCTTAGCATTATTTTAGAAATCAATCCAAAATGGCAAAAAAAAAAATTCCGACCAAATTTTAAAAAAACATTTTTTTCTATTAAATGGAAACTGCCACATCATGCTCACGTGGTGCCATGCACCTAACATAGCACACAGACCTCAAGTCTCAATGCACAACACTTCAGCCACTAGACCAAGTGTTATTTTGTGATATACTTTCTAATGCTATGGTATATATTAGTTAATAGTCGTATTATTATTATTATTATTATTATTATTATTATTATTATTATTATTATTATTATTAGTGTACTAATAGTCTTATTATTATTATTATTATTATTATTATTATTATTATTATTATTATTAGTCGTTGTATATTATTAATATATTAATAATGCAAATTAAATTTTCTGAGTACCGACAAATTAAACTAGTAAAACAAAAAATAAATTAATAATGCAAAACTATTAATATAAGACAAAATTTTAATAAAATAACAAAATATCTTGTTGGCTTGAATTGAACATGGGACTTTTGGTTTGTAAACCATTGTGGTAACCACTACACCACAACAAATTGTGTATTCTATATCTAAATTTTCTCAACTTATATCTATATTTGGCCAACAAAAAAAATCAAAAAAAAGGAAAATAAGCACCGACCAACTTTTGGTCGGAAAGTGGTCGGAAAAATTACCGACTAAAAGTTGGTCGGTAGTTGGTCGGTGATAATTAATGCTATTTTTTTTTCAATTTGAAATTACGACCAAAAACACATTTAGTCGGAATTTCCGTTAGTCGGAAAAGTAGTCGGAATTTTCCGACTAAAAGTGGGTAGTCGGTGGATTTTGGTCGGAATTTTGCATTTTTTTTGTAGTGAATATTGTAATTAGACATTAAGGATATAGTAAGTAGGCTAGTAGGCTAAGTTTGTTGGTTCACATCAAGAATATTGTAAGTAGGCATTTTAAATACTTTTTCGGTGGGCATTAAGTATATAGTAAGTAGGCAATAATGTAAGTAAGCATTAAGGATACAGACATACAGTAAATGAATACTAAGGTTAAATAGGCTCGGCCTGAGAGAAGTTTCACAAACAGGCGGTCTCTCGTGAGACTAGCTGCTTGTTGAATAGGTTAGAAAAATTGTTTTTTATTAGGCACGCAACACATTAGCGTTTACAAGTTTTCATGTTTAAGAGCTTGTTGGTGTGGATGACTTGACTAGGTGATTTTATCAACTCGTCTATTAACCAACTGATTTGAATGTGCTTATATGAGTAGTTCGTTGTATATTTGGAATGTTTGGAAACAAGTTTATCGGACAATTATAGTTTATCTTGACACAAATATATGATTGAATGATCAAACTATTTAATTTCCAATGTTAAGTAAATTTACTGGTTAAAATTGATACGTCATTCACTCATTTCATTGCTTGTCGATGTTTTTTTATCATTAAATATTCTTTCTCCAAATTAGTGACTCCGTTAAAACTCTGCCTTAACTAGCTAGAAAGTTTAATTTATTGGTTATCATTTTGACTGTCCAACCCGTTTAGCGAATAGAGGATTGTGCCTTTGTAAATGGGTCGGGCCATGAACTACATTAGCAGGTAAAGTTTGCTCATTTAATTAAGTTTGCTCTCATTCTATTATGAACTACATTTTATTGAAGTGATCCTTATATAGTGTGACCTAATGGCGAATTCAGAAATCAAACTCAGTGAGAGCACAATTATGACAAACATAATTCAATAAAAATATAAAAAAGCGCAAATATATATGTTAAAAATTAATTTTTTCAATCCACTAAGAAATAATATTTTATAAACTATTTTGACGATTTTTCATATTGTAAGATTAATTTTCAAAATTGCGAATTGAAATGTATATATATTTGAGCTTTATGACAAATTAATTAATAACAATGTTACGTGACAAGAGTTACATAAAAAAGTGTGTAACTTTTTATGTAACTCAGCTGGTCATGAGTGTAACTTAAAGACTCTAATACAAAAGGTCTTTAGGTTCAAATTCTATAAATTACAATTTTTTACAAAATTTCAGTGCCCTCACATGTGGGCGCGGAATTCAATTAGATCCGCCAATAATTATGTCCTTGATTTTCGAGCGGAATATTAGATTCTCTTCCCGGTGATTCGGCTATAAATTTCCTTGCTTCTTGCGAATGCAGCTTAAGAGGCCAAATGAAAAGAGTAGACCAGTGACAAAGTTTGTAGAGGGCAATGTCACGAGTTTAAATAGCACACATGTATCAGGTAAGTTTTTGCTTTTTCAACATTACAATCAACCGACACCAATTTAGTTTGTTATTTCAAACTTATTATTTTTCCTTTTTTGTAATTGCTATAGTTTTGTCTTTTTCGGTATTCATACAATTAGCTATTTTACTTTTATTAGTGATTTTTATGTAAGAAAAAATATAGTATTTGGAGTATGTTGAAAATCAATTCCCGACGAGCATATTCAATCAATGAGTGTACATGATTTGATTAAAATGAGGTTTGTATTTTTTTTAAGAGATTTGTATTTGTTTCAGCTAATTAAAAAAGTTTATTTATTATATTGTAAAACAAATATCATAGCTCAAAAAACACAATTTTTTTTAGCATAATATGTTTCAGTATTTTTTCTACTTATACACATATCTATATGTGAAAAGAATGAAATTGTTTTATTAAATTTCATTACTTTAAACGGTTTTCATATAATTCTATATATGTCGGTATGATAGTATGATTGTATAAATATAAATAAATAAATAATAAACTAATAAACTTCAAATCCACTAATTTTGGTGTTGCAGGAAATAGAGAAAATATGGAGCCATATGTGATACCAGCACCAGAAGTGACGGTTCACAAACGTCACAAAACAGATGATTTCCTAGTGATTGCTAGCGACGGGTTATGGGACGTGATCAGCAACGAAACAGCTTGTGACATCGTAAGGAAGTGTTGTTTAAATGAAGCTGTGAATCGAAAGGTTTTGGAAGGCGTAGGTGGAAACTATGCAGCCGTTTCTGCTGCCATGTTGGTGGAGTTGGCACTCGCTCGTGGAAGCAAGGATAACATTAGCGTCATTGTGGTCGAACTAGAACATGTTACTAATGCTAACGGCAACTACTAGTCGACTTAATACGACAATTTTGAGACTTGAAAATCATGTGCAACTAACGTGCGAAGTTTTCTAATAACAAAGAGCTAAAATTGTGCTTAGGATTTCAAATGATCTTTTCCCGTAAGCTAAGGATGCAGGAAAACGTGTATTATCTAAGTAATTTACTTGTTAAGACAATGTTTTTGTTCTGAATTAATGAATAGGAATGTGAAATGGTTTGTTATAGGCTAAAGTAGATAACCTAATTTCTATATAATCAACACATTTTAGCATAATGTGTGCGCCATTTGTGATCTCGTACCGTGGAAATACTACTGAACACGGGCACACTCCTATCACCGATACGTGCTGTACCCAAGCACAGTCCCCTTACCGTGCTGTCTCCGGTACATACTGTACCCCAGCACAGTACTCCGATTACCGAGTGCTTCTGATCTATTGAACACGAGCAGTCGACCCACACTATCACTGAGTATGACCGATCAAAGTTCACTATGCAATGGAGTGTGCACTTAAATCTTTTGCCCTGTTTCATATCTTTTATAGCCCATTTGTCAAGTGGTATTCCAGGGTGGATAATGGGAGTGATTTATATAATAAAATTCGATCTTGGTAATGAAATTTTGATCACGAAAAAAACCTTTTTTTTTACAAATTTCCGTTACCAACAAATACCACCTATTCTAATAGTAATGCATTGGAGAAAATGAGATGATTAAAGTTGGAAAAACATGGCATCAAGGTAGCAAGAGATTTTTATACCAAAATTTAGTAGTTTTCATTTCTATTACCACCGTTTAATACCTCCTGCCATACAAGTCGTAACACTCAAAACATGGTATAAAAACGGTGTTGTAACACAAGTGATGTGTTATGGCAACACCAAATATCGGCCAAAAACATGAGATGTCCCTCAAAACAAGCAAAAATGAACTAACTTTTACAGTGCAGAAAATCTCATGTTCATTTTATATTATAACCTTTAAAACACGACCAGTTTAATGCGGTGTAACTTTGTTAATTTTTGCATTATGAACCAATATTCTTAACGAATCGGCAGGTTGCCAAGATCCATTAAATCCAGGACCATCGATAACAACTGATCACAAGCTCGGAAGCTAATAGATCAATCCGCAATGTAAAAAAGCTATTGCAAAGCAATGAACACAAAATATAAGAGCCAGAAAAAAGTACACTTGAATTACACAAGTTGAAAACTATATGCATTCATTCATACAAGAAGAAACTGAAATGTTGCAGAGTTTACAACATCAAACACAAAACTGAAAAAGAAACCCGAAAAGCACCCAATCTACTACATGAAAGGAAACTAAAACCACTCCCCCAACAAGTTTTTCCGATAGAGAACCAGATTCTTCGGCTTTAAAAATCATATTCTTGCGAATTCTATATATATAAGCAGTGAAGCGGAGGAGAAAGAGGATGAGCACTCATTTGATTCGTCTCTTCACACCTTTGATCCACCAGCATTACACTCTTATTTACCCCTAAAGCTTTTTTTTTTCTTCTACAGCCCTATCATCATCCAGTGAAATATGTAGAACTATATAAACGCAAAAGAAAAAGGAAAAAAAAGGATAGTTTCTGGATTGGATTCTAGTATAAGCTGCACAATTTGTTACATCCACAACCCCAAAGTTCATGAAAAATAAACCTGTAAGCCGGTTTTTCCTTACAAGAGTCTGTAACTTGAGACTGAAACACGGGCAGGAGTTGAAGCGTGGACGTAAACAAACTCAAGGCTCTTTCCAGCTGGCAAAGCGTTGAGCCAAGACGGGAATCCATAAGAATTTCCAGTTTTAGTAAGACCCCAGATTGGACCATAAAGCTTGCTAATAGACAGCTTCACGTCCTTAAGGGTCTTGTTAGACTTGTTAGTCACAGTTGTGGAATATCTGTAGTATGTTCTTCCTTGGTGAACCCATGAAGTTGTCGTCTTCTGGTTGATCGCAATATGAGCAGATGATGAAGCTACAAAAAATGATTAAAAAAAAAAAACATTTAGAGTTGTGATACGCCCAGAAGCCTGAGGTTCAGTGGGGGGCTTTAAATGAGATTGGTCAGGAAATTTTTATATCGACATTACAAATAAGTACCTGAAGCATGAACTGGTTTTGATCGAGGAGCAGGTGCATGCCTGGCCTTTAGTGCGGGAACAGCCCTGGGTTTTGGTGCTGGGGTACGCCTGGCTTTTGGTGCAGGAGTAGGATGAACATTTGGGATATCAACTGCAAGAGATTCAAAACCAATGTTAGAAATTGGACCAGTTTAACATAATTTGCAATTCGCTTAAAATGACCCTAAAGAAACCCAAAAAAGATCATTATTCGCTAATTTTGATTCACAATTTGAAACGTGTGAACTAGACTTTATAATCCATTTACCTGGAAGCAGTTGGCTGTAACCACTGTGACCAGTCAACCGAGCAAGAACACCAATAAGAGGAGCATTGTTGTAGGTGGCTGGCTCAGTTTGTTCGTAATTGTCTCTTTCATCAGCGAAGTTGTCATAGGCATCAGGCCCACCGACGGTAGCACCAGTAAGAACATTAGGGTCGCTAGATTTCATGGAATACCAGGTAGCATATCCTCCCCGACAAGTGACAAATGTGGGGTTGACCTTGTAGGACACAATGGATGAACCTCGATGGTGAACATGTTGTGGGAAGTTGTTTCCGTAACCCACCATGTAACTTGTTGCCCTTGGGTTGTCTCCGAGAATGTAGTCAATCTGAAATTCAAAACTCACTGATTAGCAACGGTAACAAGTAAAAAAGAAATATCGCCTGCAAGTAGCAAAGTATGATACCTGAGACTTGGCCGTTGAGAAGAGCTCAGATGGGGCAACACGACCAGAAGAACATTGCATGCTCGAACGAGCAGAGGTAAGATAGTCAGAGTAAGCAGTAAGAAGGAAAGCAGCACTAGTCACAAACTGCATATTGTTCCACCGCTGACGGAAGATCAGACCACCGGGTGTTTTCTGAACATTTCTGCTACCCTTTCCGAGGCAGGAGCACAAAAAGAACTCAGCTTTCTGCTGGTATCTTTGGAATACCGATCTGTAGGGACCTGCCTTGCCTTGCATTAAGAACTGCAACAAAACGATTTGCCATACTATGAATCACTCCAACAAAACCATATGATGCATATATTTACTAAAAAAATGACAAATTTACGATTAGTTGATAAAATTACCTTGGAAACGAGGACTTGAACACCAGCATACTTGACATCCCATCCAAATTCAGTCATAGCCCAACCAGTTCCACCCAAAGCGTCAGCGTTTCTGGCAAGGTAGCTCAAGTAGTATTGGTCATTGGTTGCCTTGTAGAGCCATGCTGCAGCCCAAAGGAGCTCATCCTACACAGTTTGAAAAAACTTCATAAGTTGGCAATTGGCATCATTTGATGGAATCAAAATAAACATCATAAGTTGCACATAAAAATCATATACATTTCTTTACATTTTATTACATGTATTAATACAAAGACAAAAGTTAACAAGGTTCTACTATGAAATTTATATTATCACGGTGTTCAAAATAGACCCACAACGCAATATTTACCCAACATTGTAATCGAATTTGACTTGACCCAATTTCAAAATAACTTCAAAATTATGTAAAAATCACTGTAGACACAAGAAGTGATTTTAAACCAATCCGATATTAATAAAAATCATTTATAACTTCCCTTTATATATGTATATAAACTATTGCTCAAGTAAAATAAGAGAAATTTAGAATTTTTGCCATTCAAATAAAAAAAAATTATAATAGTGACTGAAAATGAGTATAAACTACCATGTGATGTTTAATCAATCAGTCGCACTCTCACAAATTAAAGTTGTATTTTCTTAGATATTATGAGAAAATGACACATAATTGTTCCATTCAATATTCAAAAATCATTTAAAATAAACACCTTGAAAGATATTTTGGTTTAGCAAATTGCACCATGTTATTGGGTTAACATCACACTCAATGATATTAATAATGTGCATTTAGAATCATGTGGTTGAATGTCACAAATAGTATAATTAGTACTATTAAAAATCTCTAAATTAAATGAACTCATACCGCATAACCACTAACTGATCTGTAGTACTTTTGAGCCACAGTAATGCTACTGTCATATTTGCCTCTGTATTTGTCTGCAAATTCAAATAGCTGCACAACAAATTTTTGTTCAAAATTAATTAAAAGAAAATATATAAAAATTAACATAATATAATAAATTATATGGCAATTTTTATAAAATATTTTATTATATGATGTAGTTCATATAAAATATTGATATTAATACGAATTTAAATGTTGACATGTGTAACATGTAAAAATGGACAAAAATATTATGAACAAGTTATAACCCGACCGAGTAGCATGTAGTACAGGATTGCATGTATTCTTTCTATCTCAAAACCAATTAATTTTAAATTGATTTAGATTTATCGTGAATGTCAGCGATTATAGAGAAAACACGATGTGCCCACCCTTCATAAGTCAATGAGAAGAAGGACTCCAATAACTTATAATGTTTGCACGCCAATTTTAATATGTCGATGTAGGATAAACCATCCCAATAATTAAATACAAATAAAAAAATACTTGGTACTTTTACATTAATAAAAAATGTTAAATTTATTGACGAGAATTAAAGAAAAAATAAATCAAATTCAATAACACGGTAAAGAAATGAGGTTAGTTCATTCCGATAGAAAGGAGTAGCAAAAACCCAAACACAAATTCTTGTGAGAGACGGTCTTTATGAGAAATCATCTCTAATTGAACTGGTCCATAAAGAAAAATGTAGAATAAAAGTAAATATTAAACTTTAATGGACTGGGCCTAAAATACATCTTTCAAAAAGACGATCTCTCAGGAGACTAGCTCAAACCCAAAACTAAAGGTTTGAAAAGGAAATAAGGGGAATGTGTAATTAACAATTTGTTAGCATGCTACCGACAGTTGATGTCACGTGACTTCGCAAGATGATTTGCGGTTTAAGCGGATCGTGTAATAAACGGCTGAGATCTAATTTTGAGATTTCGGGTGATTGCAGATCTTATGTGGTCCCGTCTACTCTACCTTTAAATCTGTACGGCTCAGAAACAGTGGCCGTAATTGAAGGCTTAACATTCCGTTTTTTCTAATCAACTTCACCACAAACATAATTTTCCTCTCATTTTGCTATATAGTCCCATTGGAATCAAAGAAAATGGGTATAAAGTTTGAAAAGTAATAAAAGGAGGAAAATAAACCGATATAAAAAAATTGGATAATTTCAAATGGACAAGAAATAGTTAAAAATATTTAACATTATACTCTTTAGTCTTTACGACCGTAAGATATGACGAGAATTGTAAAAAAAGTTTGAATCAGTGGAATTATTTAAATTGTGTAGTTAATGTTAAAATAGAGTTAAAATATGCGAATAATATTACAAATAGTTCAAATAAGTGGAATCATTCAAAGTGTGTAGTTAATGATAGAATAAAGTTAAAATGTGCGAATAATATAATGTTCAAATAAGTGGAATCATTTAAATTGTGTAGTTAATGGTAGAAAAAAATTTATTGTGAAACTCTTAGACAGTAAGGGAGTAGTAATTGGTTCTAACTTCTAACATGTAACACAACAAAAACCCACCATACTCCTGATGGTAGCTTCATTTATCTGACTTGAAAAAACATAAACCTAACTTTATGACACACCATTAATAAAAAGTTCCCCTATAGTACCTCTCATTAGTCATTACCAGGAAATATTTAATTGTATAATTTCATCAAATAAATTTAAATTTTAACCTTATTTTGCTACTTTCAGCAATATGAATCAATTAAAATATATTTATTTATAGATTAGTGAAATAATTAATGCAATATGACACTATTATTAAACTGAAAAAAGAAAGAAAAATACGTGCTAAAATCACTAATACCGATGCATTCAAGTCAAACAAAACCAATTCATAAGAATCATGCGTGGTATGAGTTGGTTACTTTAAATTAATACAAATTTTTACTAAATTTATACTCCACCTCACAAAGTTCATGTTTTCCTATGAGGTGTAAAATTCCCTATTCTTTTTTAAATATTTTAACTTAGTATTTGACAAAATGATAATATTTATTCGTCACTTTTAATTTGTGATTAGTTTTTAATCTATAAGTTAAAACATAGTCAAGTGAGATTTTATTTGATTCGTCTCATTGCAAAACTATTATTATCAAATTTTTAAATTTTTTATTATATATAAATATAATTAGAGATATTACAAATTGAATGAGTGCATGGTATTGTGAAAAAACAAACATCGCAAGTAAATTGAAACAGGGAATACAAATTAGTAACTGTAAGTTAGCGGTTAGAAAAAAATAAATGCACAGGTAGAAGTAAGCCCACGTTAAGCAACACAAGCTTCTGGACTCTACGCTTTTACTGACACAGAAAAGGAAAAGTGCACAGCAACAATAACCGTCTCATAACTTCCCCTTTGCCCACCATTTTATCCTTTGAAAGTGAAACACTTTATTACTTCATATACCCGTCCCCACTCCCTAACTATAATGACTAATGAGTCATTACTCATTTTTAAAGGAGTATCGGAGTCAATTAGTACTTTGATGAGATTTTTTTTGAGACGATAAAAAAAAAAGTTTATAAATTAATAATCTGTATTATTATGCTATTTAATTTATATATATGAAACGCATTTCAAAAAAAGGAAAGTTTATACATTAATAATTTGTATTATTAGGTCGACTTTCTTTTATGAGGTAAGACTGAACAACACTACGTAGACAATGTGAAAGCAGTGAGAATCAAATTAATAATCTTTGATCGTTAAACCAACTTATAATTTTCTAGGATTTCTCATTATTTTTATGAGTTTGTTTTTAACAACTATATATTACAAAGAAAAGTATTTTTAACAACAAAATTTGACAAGTTCATATATAACATGCATCACTAGTTTTAAAATTTGATAAGTTCAAATAAAAAAGTTTAAAAATTTGAAATTATAATTTAAATGAATTATTCATGTAATAAGTTTTTTAAAAGTTAATAAATTGAAATTGAAATTTAACAAGGACTAAGTGGGACCTATCAAAAGAGAGGCATAACTTCCAAATAAGAAGAGTGATAAAGTGTGGACCTATGACATATAATGGGGGAGAAATAACTAAAGAGGTAGGGAAGCTCTTGCACATGCGTTTAAGGGTGTGTTGAATTTTGGGACCCCTAAACTCATTTAGTGTCAATCACACAACCGAAACCAACCTACATTTGGTTTTCTATTTGGCTAAGTTTATACAAGTAGACCGTCTTTTGTAAAGACGACTCTCAAAAGTCCAACTCAAATCTATATTTAGAGTTGTAACAATATATATTTAGAATTGGACTGGGCTTTTGAGAGTCGTCTTTACAAAAGACGGTCTCAAATAAGAATCTGTAAAGTTTATATTTGGTTCTCTATTTTTACCAATATAAATTAACTGGTATATAACTTTACCAACTAAACTTGTTGAATATTAAAAAAAATAAAATCATAATATTTATACCTGACGAGCATGTGTGAGGAGCAAACGGGCATAAGCCGGGTTGGAACGGTGAAAGACGATGGAGGAGGCGGCCATTGCGGCAGCTGTTTCTCCGGCCAGATCCGACCCGGGTCTACTTGGGTCAATCTTGTAGGCGGATCGGTCAGTGGTCATGTCCTCTGGCCTTTGCCAACAATAATGGTCAGTGTTACCATCACCAACCTAGATTTGGTCAAAATTAAAATCATATCAACCGTTAACATTCCACTTAAACTTCACAATGACCTAAATGTATAGTGGAGCATTAAGTACAAAAACTATTTCCAATGAAATTCTACTACATAAGCACTCAAATCAAAACTTCTATTTTTCCTATTCATATTTTGAGAAATCAATGCTTACTTATTATTGGGATTACCTAATTTTAGTTAACAAAACAATTTATTAAGTTGAAAGTGACATTAGGATTTAGTATACTTGTGATATTCAAATTCTAAAGAATTTTGGTACCTTCAAATATTAATTATTATTTTCATTACGTCTTATTTATTTATAGGTCTAAAAGCGAAAAATAAAAAGTTCTATTAAACATAAGCTGTAATAAAAATCATAATAATTTTTTATTATTATTGTTGATATTTGAATTATTTTATAAAAATAACATTAATAACTCATACTCCATTACTCAACAAAAAAATATAAATTATATCTAAATTTAATTATACGGTAACCCATTTTGTCCTGCTAATAAAGGGTCATTCTTATATCATATTATTATTATATATTTATAACAATTTTTTGTTATAATAATAAGTTGAAGTTGAAGCAAATAAAAAAAACAGAGCACTCTGTTTCACAATTCATTCTATACAAAATAAAAACAACCTACAATATAAAATATTTATTTTATTTACAATATACAATAAATATAATTGATATAATATTAGCATAATAATAACAGTAAGAGTAAAATTACCTCTCCATAAAGAACATTAGGCTCAGGGTGGGCCTTAATGAAATAGTCAGTACCCCACTTAATGGCATCAAGAGCATGACCAAGTTCTCCATTAGAAGCCATTTGTCTACCATACTCAATCACACTCCATGACATCATGGTTACTGTGAATGCCATTGGAAGCCCAAACTTCACATTGTCACCTGCATCATAATATCCTCCTACCAGATTCACCTGTTCATCATAATTTAGTTCGTCTCTTAGCATCTTATATTCCACTTTTTCATCTTACACCACAATTATTTTCAAATTTGCACCACTGAATTTAATTTAGTTGTCAAATTCAATCAGTATAACAAGAATTGAAATACAGAATACACTAAGACAGTTATCACTGTAACATTATTCAAATAATTTGTGTTTGTTCATTGACATTTTACAGATTTATTGTTAATTTGAATGAAATGAGAAGGGAACTTACTCCACTAGTTTTGCCATCATTTAAACCAGAATGAGATCTCCAAGTAACCCTTTGATTATGAGGAAGGTACCCAGATCTCTGAGCTTCATAAAACAGAATACCCTTACTTAATGCCTCACCATAGTTATGACCAGCAAATGTCATTGGAGTTAAACACAAAAGCATGATAAACATTACTGGAATAATGGAACCAGGTAACTTTACAAACTTCCCCATTACTGAATACCCACAAAACAAACTACACACTCTAAAATTTTTCTTTGTTTTTTCAAATTCTGGAAAAACCCCAGAAATTCTTTTCACAAAATTAAGAAAATTTGGGTGTATATATGGTATAAGTTTGAAAGTTTAGGCAATGTTGGTGTGGTTTATCACTAAAAATTGATAAACCCACCAGGAAATGAAAGAGAGAGAAAGTGAAAATTGGGGAGTAAAGAAGAGAGAGAGTTGAAGAGTGAGGGATGGAGGGAGGAGATGAAGGGGTGTATATAAGAAGGCAAAGGAAGAGTGCCAATTGTGCTGAAAACAGGCAGAGATTATTAAATGTTATGAATTTTTTTTACTTTTAATTAAATTAGGTTTTCATTTTTATTTAATTAATTAATGAAATGGGTTTTTATTTTTTATATTTATTGAATTTGGTTTCTATAATGAAAATAGGAAAAGGGAAAGAAGGAGAAACGGTTGAGAAATAGGGCAGAGTCCATGTGGGAATGGTTCCCCCGTCTTTACTAGGAAGGTCGGTGTGGATTTATTAACTGAAGAAGCTGCAATTAATTACTGCTATTTTTACTGTTGTATTTACAGAAATTGTCATACTCCATCAATAATGTAAAATTAAAATTTTTCTCAAAAGTTTAGGTTAAAGAAGTAAAAGATTTTTATTCAAAAAAAAAAAAAAGTAAAAGATTTTTGACTTCTCAAAATTAATTTTGGATTTAATTTTAAAATGATAACTTAACTTCAAATATTTAGATTAAGATTTCAGTGTAGCAATATAAATTTTAAATATAATTTTACGATATCGTTATACCTCAAAGGTATTACTTCGGATTTAGGGTTGTTTGAAATAGTTGTCCGTAGTTGGCTTTCTAAGTCATTGAAATTCATTTGGTTTTAAACGATATTACAACTAATTTTTTTATCCACTAAAAAAAATAATAATTTTCTTTTCAAATAATTTTTTTATCCGCTCAAAAAAGTTAATAATTTTCTTTTTGTATTTGATCAATTAATTATAACAAATTAAAAGGATTTAAGTTAATCAAAGAGTTAAGTATACAGTCATTTACCAAGCAAACTCGTTAAACAAACCAAACTCGTTAAACAACTTATATAGACTTTGTATAACAAAAATTATATGCACCAAATATAATACTTCCGCATTTAAATTTAAGAAACTTGATTCTTTTGTAAATGAAAAGGTAAATAATATAATATTATAAATTAAGTCTATATAAGAAATCTACATCATAAAAAGTAATGCTGCAAATAATTAAATTAAAATGGAGAAAGTAAAATATTGTTAAATAAAACACAAATTCTTATGAGAGACGGTCTCTTTGAAAGACCATATCTAATTGGGTTGGCCCATTAGGGAAAATGTAGAAAATAAGCTTTAATGAATTCGGCTTGAGAGACATCTCTCAGAAAGACGGTCTCTCAGTAGACTGGCTGAATAAAAAATAACTTAATGCTCTTGCTAATTTCTTATACACTAAACAATGTTGCCCGGTTGACTCCAGAAAAAAAAAATTGGTTATCGGATTGGTTTTAAAAAAATTTAAATTAACATGAAAATTTTGTAACTAGAAGGTATTATCGTATATTCGATAAATTTAGAAATTAACTTTCTTTCAAAATTTAAAGTTCTGTTATAATTGCTAATAAACTATACAATTTAATATGACATTTTTTTATAAGTTTTTTTATTAAAAATTTAAACATAAATTCTTGTGAGATACGGTCTCTTTGAAAGACCATCTCTAATTGGGTTGACCCATTAGGGAAATATAGAGCAAATGTAGACAATAAATTTTAATGGATTGGGCCCCTTAGAGACAACTCTCAGAAAGACAATCTATCGAGAGACGGGCCGAAATTTAATATAGAGACGAAATAATAGTGTTTCACTCAAGTGGATTAAATAAGGCTTTAAGGGTGCATTTATTAACTTACCTGTAAGGGTCGCGAATTAATTACTGTTATCAACAGAGATGACTCAGAAGTTATTTGGTCTTCGAGGAGAGTTCACATTTCAGTTGTGGGCCGTGTGGCAAGCATGGTCAAATGAATTCAATTTTAACTCTTATTTCTATTCACACATTTTTAGTTTGTCAAATTGTTTATTAGATGGTCAAATGGATTCATACAAGCAGCTCATTTAAAGATTAAAAAAATAATTAAGTAAATTAAAATGTAATTGAACATGATATATTTGATAAATGTTTCTTTCATTTTTTTTAAATTAAATATTATACCGATTTATATTAAGTTGTCTCAAGGTGAGACACGTCTTAATGAAGAATTTGTCTTCAATTTTATCATATAATCATATAAATATATCAAGATTCATTTGTTTAAGTAATGTGGCAATACATAGAATTCATCTTATGTTGGATCATCGTAGGTCGTTCCGGATCAAATTATGTGCATCGCCACGGTAAGCAATGTGTTGGAACTTGTAATAGATTATGTTGTATCGTAACAAGTCTATATATTGTGTTGAGTCAATCTCATTATGGTTATTATGACATGTATGAGGTTCACAATGATAATAAGCGAGTCGTGTTGCTCCTAGATACGAATTATGAGGCCAAATTGTGCCCGTACCTTTGCTACATGTGTCCATGTCTAGTGGTGGCTATTGGCTAATAAATTGAACTTCATCATAATCTTAGCGCACCTAGGTCTATGGGTGCAAGTGAGTTTGATATATTAATTGTGTCATAGTTATTAAACTTTGACCTAATTTAACTAGAAAAAATAGTCAAAATATGAGGGAAAAAAGGCCTTATCAACTTAATTAAAGCTAACAAGTAAATAAATATAAACGTTACATAAAAGTTGTCAAAATTATATGTTGAACTGAATCTAACATAAATTAAATATAATTTATCAATCTAACCTAAGTTTTCATGTGCTTGGACCTCATCTTATGAGTCTAACATGGTCTATTCTCGTAAATTTGATGTAAACATATCCCATCATATTGGTGTATTTTAGGTGCACATTAACCTAAATTAAGCTGCTTACAAGATTCAAATCTATGATATTTTCAATCACACATTGACAATCAAAACGAAGCACCAAAACTTTCTCAATTCGTTGAATTTACTATGTTTCAGTTTATCAAAAATGTTTCCCACTACTTCACATATATTATCATCCGCACATTTTAAATTTGGTTATCTTAATTTTCAATAAACTCAATCATATCATAATCATATCATTTCATAATATATGAAAAGCAAAGAGTTAAATGTTAACAAAGCTTAAGGAGTATTGTGATGGATGAGTATAGATTAAAAACTTCAATTGCTTGTACTCATTACGTGAAGATTAGCCAAGAGTGAATCTATCAATGACCATTTTCTAAATGATAGGTCAAGAAAAAGAAAACACAGTGAAAATTAAATTCTAATTACTCATGAGAAATATATAATACTTTTTTTGTTTTAATTAAATACTTGCATCCAATTCTAATATGTTATGTGGAAAAATATCACTATTACTAACAAATATAATAAAACGAATGTATTTCGTACTTTTATTAAAACAAAATATGATTTTACTATCAATAACCTTTATAAAATTAATTTACTTAAATCCATATTGCATACCAACATTAACCTTATGGGAGAAGTATTGAAGACATGGTCCAACTCAAGTTTGCCAACAAATACCACATGCTTTTCATATATTCGACAATCAAGGCTATAAGCCTATAACATACTTCCTCCGTTCTGAAATACTTCGCTACATTTTCGTTATCGACATTATTCATCGTTCAAGCTTATTTTACATATTACAGCTAATGTCGATTAGACGAGTCAAGTGGAATCTTGTTTAAATCGTGTAATCGCATACTTTCATAATATATAAACGATCAAAATAACGCATTGAATCGCGTAAAAAAGTGAAATGTAGCAAATACAGTGGAACAGAGAAAGTAATAACTTGAGAAAATATGGGGAAAATAATAGAGAAAAAAGAAAGTCTGATTGAGCTCATGGATACTCTGATGATGCCCTACTGATCTTTCACTGAGCAAAGTATCTCATATTTTGACCTGAATTACTGATTCGAATGCCCGACAGCCCGACAAACAATACTTGAACAATATTAGTAGGAGTATCATTCATTTCTATTAATACACGAAAACTTCCAATTTATACATATCACCGACAATGTATCAGTTTATAAAGTAATTTACTCCTACGAAATAAAATATACTCCTTTATTTCAGCCATTTAGCTATATTTATTTTTGGCTAGAAAATTAAGAAATAAGTATAGTTTGAATAGATGTGCATTATTTAATGTTGTAAACGGACAATATTTTAAAATTGATATATTTAAATACGCTAATAAATATATTGGTTAAGTTAGTTAGTATCCTTAGTTCAAGCATTACTATCAATAAAACAATACTCAATATATTGACATCATTTGATATTATTTTGAATCTTTTCTTGTGCAATGTGCAAAGTGGATTTTAGATGGTATTTAAAAATAATTAAGAAAGTAAAAATGTTGGACTTATATCGAAAAATAGAAATTGAACGAATTCATTAAAACAGACTAAAATAAAAAATAAGTCAAATTAAATGGGATTGAGGATTTTTTTTTCTTCAACTCATTTTGTATCATTTTGCTTAATACGATGTGTAAGTTTTTCACTTTAAATGATGCAAAATAAATAAGCAAAAATAAATATTTTAAAATCTTTTTAGATTACTTGCTAACTTTGTTTTTATTAAAAAAACAAAAGCTTACTTGTTAACTTAGTTTATATGGGGGAATCTAATCTGATAATTTTTGTCACGTTTGATTCTTTAAGAAGTTTTGTGCCTTGCCCCGCACCCAAGAGGCTAGGTAGCTTAAGAAGTATAAAATAGTTAAAAAGATTACTCCATTTGATTTAATACTAATCTAAATATTAAGATAAAATCAAACAAATTAAATTAAATAATTGTATAAATTGAAAATAATTCGACTTGAAATCTCATACATAACTCGATGGCTGGATGCTCGTCCCAACTATAGGCTTCTAAGTTGTTGCTCTCACACTCACACATAAAGAATTTCATCTATAGATTGATAATTTGGCCAAAATAATTTCGAATTGACATATATAAATAATTAAATATTTCTTCTCTCCTTAAAATTTTGGGTGATATTAAAAAAAATATATATGTGAATGAAAATTTTAAAAGATGACTTTATACGTAAATTATAACAAAGTAGAACAGTGAACTTAAATTGAAAGAATAAAAATTTAATCGAGACTAAAGAAGTACAAAACAATTAGTGATCAATTAAAGCAAACAACTTATAGTACGTTTGGCAACTTAAAAATTATTTTTAAATGTTAAATTGGGTCAAATATTATGTTTAAATCTTAAATTTGGAAATGTGAAATTTGGTCAATTTCATAGAATTGCAATAACAATGTAAAATTTGGTTAATAAGTATCAACATTTGCAAATTTCAAGTATATAGATATTATTTACAATTCTTGAATTTGAATTCCAAATATATATTTCAAATAAATTATATGTTGTCAAACACCACCTTAATGAAATCACCAATATTCAACCTCGACCCATTAATCTAATTGGCTACCTCAACTTAGTCAACCATAGTGATGAACCTACAAATGGGTATGAGAGTGTCATACCCCATCCCACCAAAACAAAATATTAAAATTCTAAAGAAAAAAGAAAAAATATAAAGTAAAAGCTATTACCAAAAAACCTATAACTCTACATAGTGACATAAAATAAATGTTAAAAAGTATTATATATTCAACAATCAACATCAATTATTTCTGCTTCTATAATAATTATTTTGTTTTCTCAGTAATTAAAAATTATAGGGCAACTTTTAAATTAATCAGTTAACCTTTACATTTAATATATATTTTTTGTCACTTTAATTAAATTTTTTTTTAATATAACCAATATTTAATTTATATGGTACATTGTTAAATTTTTAATTCCGAACTAAGTGGAGTTTTGTATGAAGAAAAAAAAAAAGGCCAAAGTGCATAGAGCTATAGACGTAGACGTGGTCAAAAAGGACAGAACTCCAATTGTCAGATTTCACTTTATTCCTAACCGCAATCAACGGCCATCCAATTAAAAAAGTGATTTTATCTTTTTTGTGCTTTTAGCTTTTTTTTTTTTGCCTTTGTTTTTTCTTATCTCATTCTATATAGAATCATAAAAAGGTTGATAGTTACCCTTCACATATTGATTAGTGAACTTTTGATTAGCTATTAAATAATAAAAAAAATTAATACATAAAAATTAAAATCCATTGTATATATCTCCATAATATATAGCGTCCCAATAATGATAATCTTGAATCTTATATATCACGAATTATATATAAAATTTGATGAAAATTAAACTAAAACGCATTATTGTTATCATCATCATTAATCTTAATAACTAAGCAATTGATAAGTGTCTTACTGGATTAGGTAATAGAAATATTTTGTGTATCGTCCATCAAATTTGTTCTCAAATTCAACCACACGATTAGTTTTCGAGTTTAAAAATTGTATTATATACTTACAAAATGTGAAAATTTTCATAATATAATCTCTAATTTTCAAATATTTTACTTGTTACGGGTCAAATATCTCGTATACTTACATTGTCGAAAATACCCCTAGTCAAAGGTCAAAGTCAATATATAAGTCAACGCATAAACTACCACTTCCAATAACTACCCGCTACTCCCATCTACACAAGCATGATTATCATGAATTACCATGAATGAGGTAACGACCTCCACAATATTTCTATAAATACTTCATTTATCTACATGAAGAAGGTACACAATTCTACTCTTATACAAAAACTTACACTTATTACATATATGATTCCCGGTTTGACTTAAGCATCGGAGAGTTGTTCCGGGACATCAGCCCCCGGTTTAGTTTTCCTTGTGGTTGCAGGTATACCACTTGTAGCGGTCAGATTATCTCACTTCCCTCAATTTGAAGGTACTTCCTATTTAAAGTCTTTTTTATCAATTCGACCGTTTCTTAGCAGAAATATTACTATTTATTTTTTATTTTATAAGGATGGAAGGGTCGAAAATAAAATATTGAAGTTTGAGAAAAAAGAATCACAAACTTTATTTTAGACTTGGAGTCCGACCACTAAAAGTCTAACTCCCATTAATGAGATGAAAAAATATATTAAACCACTTAACTTACTAATGAAATTGAAAAAAAATATATAATTCAAATTCTTTTAAGTACTAGCGGCAAATTTAATAAGCCCATTATAATAACACAAATTCTTACTTGAGACCGTCTTTTGTAAAGATGTCTTTTAAAAGTTCAGTCCAATTCTAAATATATATTGTTATAGTTCTAAATATAGATTTAGATTCGACTTTTGAGAGTCGAATTTACAAAACACGGTTTCTTAAAAGAGCAACTGTTATAATAATAGACAGTAGCACGCTCCAGCAGCAATTTGAAAACATAAAATAAAGAGTAAAGAAGGGAGACAATAGGAAACCGGCACGTCAAACAAGTCAAAGGAGCAAAGCCCGCAATAACCGCTAAACGCCAGTAATGTAACGTCCACGGCAGCGCATTTGCACTTGCGCCGTCACCGGTTGTTCCGGTTTTTTATTGATCATAAACACATGATTTAATTTAAGAAATTAGTCTAGTTAATTCAAATAAAAAGGTAAAAAATAATCTAATTTAAGAAATTAGTCTAGTTAATTCAAATAAAAAGGTAAAAAATAATCTACTTTCAAATTCAAAGGAGGTTTATTACCGTAATATAATAAGTAACAGGTGAAGTTACTCTTCAAGTTTTAATAAGGTGGTATACGCTATTTTCCTTTTTGATTATACGTTAAATTTTTTTAACAGAATATATGTTATTGGACAACTCACATATGAACAATAATAAGCAATAATGAGATTAAACCATAGAAATTATTTCAGTTGAAAAAAATACTATCCTTTTCAAGTAAAATTCTAGAATTGAATTTCAGCTGATATTTTTCTTTCTTAGTGCTACCCAGTGTCGTTGCTGGTATCTTATGGGCTCTAGGCAAAATGAAAGAAAAGAGGCCTCTTTTTAGAGGGTCGATTATAAATTTTAACTGGTGGTGATATTAATTTGAATTAAATTTATATATAAGTTACATTTATTGATAAGTAATACAAGTTTTTAGTGTTTTTTATAAAATAATTTAAATATTAACAGTAAAAAACAAAAAATGTACTCCATATTATGCGTTACCCCTTAAGTTTTTAGAAGTCCGTTTTTATCTTTTACTCTGAAGCCTAAAAATAAACGAGACAGCCCTACTTCAAAATTACATCAAAAAAGTCTTTCTTCAAATAAGCAAGGGTAAATGGTATTATTTCTACTAATAAAAAAAATATTATTTGCCATCATTATTATCAAGCGCAATTGTTAATTGCTGCCTAATATTTGCTGTCAATAATATTTCAATTTTAATCATAATTTTGCGATTTCTGACTTTGCCAGTGTGACTGCCAGCCAATGCCCAATTTAATTTGGTAATTTCCAAGATATTACATTCAAATATTCTACTTTTTTTTTTTTTTTTTTTGGAGATTTCAAATATTCTACTATTATTCTTCCCCTGTTAATTCGGACATTAATTTGGGATTTAAATGATGTTCTTTTTTTCTAAAATAAAAAAATATTTTAGAAACATCAAGGAAATGATGTTTAAAATTGTAATGAAATGAATCCTGACCTGACTGCGCGCTTCCAACAGATTTCCTTTTTAGTATTAATTTCATGCTCCACTTATAATTAGATCTCATGCATTTAATTTCACAGCTCAATTTAGCTCATGACAAAGATTTAAACATAAGTTAAGTGTTTAATCATTCAAATCAAGATCTAAATTGTCGCCCTCTTTTAATTAAAACATTTTAAATTTTAATTTTGACTTAATACTATATTTGGAAATATTTTGAAGTATCTTTTACAACATTTTACAAGATTGCATAGATTTTGAGTTAAATCTAATTTTTTCACATTTAAATAAGGAAAAATTACTTAGAATAATCCAACATTTTCATTTTTTCCTTGAATAATCTCACCTATTGATTAACCATGAATAATTTCAACTTGAAGGAGTATTTGCCTAGAGTAAACTTGGGTAACCCAATGACCTGCTATAGTAGGTAATTCACCAAAAAATAAACTGAAAATGAATTTAAAATTAGATAAAAAATTAAAAAATTTACATAAAAAATTCTATATAATAAAAAAAATTCTTAAATTTTTTTGAACATTTTTTTCCACATTTTATTTCAATTTATCTTTTTTTTTTAAAAAAATAAAACTTGCTATAGCAAATAAGTTAAGTTTCATCATCATCCTACCCAGTGTATTCCACTTATAGAAAGCTATGGATAGGATCTGGGGAGGGAAGAACGGTGGCAACTCATACCCATAAAAGTGAGCGAATAGACTTGCTAAATGAGCCTCACTTAGCTCTTGTAATGAGGTGTGATTTTATAGGAATAATCATAAATAATCGATATTGTGTTTTTAGGAATCAACTTTTTAAAATTTAAATTCAATTTGACTTGTTAACTTTAACTATTTTTTAAAATATTGGGTATATACTAAAAAAATTATATATGGATGTAGTTAAATATGTTGATTTGTTATATTACATAACTAATTACTAATGCTAAAAAGTGATAATACAAATGCAACCAAAGTTTTCAATACTTGATTACATATAAAGTTTAAAACAAATTCCTTAAGTTCAAAATAATGAAACCTTGTTATATTGTTAGAAAGTTTAATGCTTTCTCTTGGACATTTTATGTTGATCAAATATTAGTATATTACTGTTTTATGTTTTGTAAAGGAGATTTTTTTTCATTTTTATGAGAGCTTTTTAATAACTAGAACCTACTTGTTATCTCCATATCTCTGTAAGTGCACTAATTTTTCAATATTTTCTTTGATTATAGAATATACCGAGGGAATTTATGTTTGATGAGAATTGAACTCATGACCTTACTTAGCGTGTATAAAGTAATATTTAGTCCAACTGAGATTAAACATGATTTTCAATTCTCTATTGTTTTTACATTTAATTGAAAAGCAGAACAACATTGATCTCAATTACTATAATTTATTAAAGACTAAATTAATTATTTCAAAAACATGCTTAACGATGTATCTTTTTGATAAAAGTTTTGAATAAAGAAAGAATAACTAAAACCCTAATAATTGAAAAACCAATGTGAATTGTGAAGTATTTAAGTCATTGACTATATTACAAATTGATCTAAACTGCACACCAAATAAAGATAATCAAGTAATATAAAATGTTGACATTATTATTGTAGGAATACACATTGCAAAAGGACAACCAGAAAACAAGGAAGTAAAAATTTTTCAATACCTTGTTCATCTGCCTAGAATGTTTTAAATTGTTGCCCCCACGAACTAGCCTTATTCCTTTACTATACCTGCCTTTTGACTTCTAGGCACCAATTGTTACTAGACAATACACTACTATATAACTATATTACTTTCTCGTACATGTGTTCATTCGGGTCACTGAGTCGATTTCGAATCAGAATCGGTTCAAAAACGAATTATATGTACATTGACTTTTACATAATTGTAAATTAATTTTTAAGTTGAGTCAAATCGGATTCGAACTTAAGGGTCTGGTGAATATCGAATTGTCGGGAATGTTTTGAACACCTCTACTCCTTTATGAAAATAACAAATTAGTAGGAACCACTAAATTGTGGGAAAAGGTTAAAAGTGGAAACAATGGGGAAGACGTGTGGATACAATTAAAGAAAATGATGAAAACACTATATAAAATAAAAATATTATAAAGTTAAAAGAGAAATAACATAAAAATATCGTAAAGTTAAAGAGACATACTAAAATATAAATTTGACAGAGTCTTTAAAAACGGATGCTCATATAAAAATAAAGCAATTCTAACATATCCCAATTCGCTGATACCAATCTCCGTCAAAAATAGTTAAAGGGTCACTTAAGTTAAAGAGTTTTAGGTTTTATTCATCAAAGTTTAACAATTGTACATAATTCTTTTCTTATTGATACTTGTTTATCTCTTATCCTTTAAATTAAAAAATTCCACACTATGTGTTGTGAATTTAATATAAATTTACATTCTTATTTTAATTTAAAGAAGTTAAAGGTCAGTTAAAAAATCTAAAAAGCAAAGAATTATAAATTGATTTTACCGATTAAAAATTTTCTCTTATCTCATTAATTATTCAAAATTTTAAACTTTATCATTCTGCTATACGAGTTCGATTCTCACTCCTTATAATATCGTGTAGTCCCATTCGAAATTGACAAAAAGTGTAAAAGAGTGTGATATGCTAATCTTTTAGCACTAGTACTGTACTTAAAGTAGGAGTAACATTCCCTTTCCCCTTTATTTCATATCAATGTCTACATTGTGGGTTTCACACCTTAGTGGACCATTTGGATATATGATGCTTTTTTTAATGAACTCGCCGAATCAATTTAGTTATCACATTTGCTTTTTCATACTATTTAACAATCTTATTTACTTTGTATTTTATTCTTAATCCCTAAGTTAAGATCTTGTTTGATTCGTCTCAATGTAAGGATTATTCTTATTAACTTTTCATAATTTTTATTTAAGCATCATTATAGATATTAAGAGTCAAAATATTACCTCGAAAAGTGTGCCCAAGTAAAAGAGACAACTAAATTGATTTGGAGGGAGGATTATTCAACTCACAATAATCACTTGATTTAAGGTCTCTTATTGTCACTTTGACATTTATGTAGGTTTATTGGTCTTTATGAACGAATATAATCTCCACCGCCCCCATTAAAATATCTTGCTTTTTGCTACAAATGAATTGTGTGGAGTATCGGGGTAGCTTCTATTGTACAATGAAGGTTAAAAAGTAAAAAGTTATGATTTTATTGGAGATTCTAATAATGTGATATTAAAATTCTAATATTATATTGGATGAATATAATAGAAGTATGAATTTATGTATTAAGGAATGTGAAATAGAGTTTTTAAAACTAGATAGTCTAGGCAAAGTAACATGAAATTTATTTATTAATAAATACTCCCTCCAATTCACATCAATTGTCCCATTTAGTTTTGGCACACCATACAATGTACTAATTCAATTATAAATATATCTAATTGTGCATAACTAAAAATTATAAAAATTTGATATTAATAAAAATCTACATTGAGACGAATCAAACATGATCCCACTTGACTATATTTTGACGTCTAGATTAAGAATAAAATACAAATTAAGAGTGATTGATAAATAGTGTCAAAAGACTAAATGAGACAATTGTTGTGAATTAGAGGAAGTATGTGATGATATAAGTTATATCTTTATAGATGTCCGGATTCAATTTCTGTATGAATATTATTCCCAAATTTTCAAATGAGACTACCGTTGTTGTACTGCTGTCTCGATATACATTTATAATCTTAAAGTGATTATTTATAACCTTAAATTAATTATCTACGAACTTAAAATATTCAATTATTACCTTAAATTTATTATTTTCAAAGTGATTAATCTCTATATTGCTAATTAATAACCGAGATAATTAATAATTGTTTGAAATACACAAACAACTGCATAATTAATCTCTATATTTCTAACCTATGCCATAATGGCATAGGTTAAGAACATTAAATTCTTTTATAAAGCTAGTTTATCTCTTGAATATGTTCTTGGGAATAATGATTTTATGTATATATTAACTAAAGTAAGTATAAAAAAAGAGAATAAAATAGAATATCTTTGAATAAAGTTGGTAGATGAAGGTAATTAATATTCCCTTAACCTATGCCTTGTGGCATAGGTTAGACAAACCGATATAAATATAATACAGAAGTCCCACCACAAAATAAGGAAGAAAATAATTTCAAAGGATTGAAACCCTACAATAATGCACAACATACGAATAACTAATTCTTGTAAAAACTTTCGAGCATTTGTCAGTAATTTGAGGATTGGTGTTTCACTATAGGTGTACAAAGCACAAATTTCAAGTTAACACGAGCAGAGTTATTGTGATTGAAAAATGATACTGAAACAATTTAATTGTTCCATTTGCTTGGGCATGGATATTAAGGGTGATGTGAGGTCCATTAAAAAGGTGGTAGTTGAGTATTTTAATTGATTAAATTGATTGTAAAGGTGATAATTGGGGTATTATAAGTAGTAAAAATGGGGGTATTTTGGTCATTACTTGTGTGAACATGAGATATTTAGGTAGATAAAAAATTGATAAAAAGGGAATGAGATAATTGATAGTCCCTCCTATTCATCTAAAATGTCTCATTTACTTTATGCACTCTATCCAATGCACTTATTCGATCCTTAATATATCGAGTTATGAATAATTAAAAAATATAAAGAGTTGATCTTAATAATCTTTACATCAAAACGAATCAAATAAAATCCCACATGACTATATATTTAACCAAAAATTCTTAATCAATAACCGTGATTTGCAAATCACCATAAAAAGACAAAAAAAATAATATTAAAATAATAAAAATTAAAAAAGATAAATTAAAACAACAAATCTCTCATCCTATCACATCCTACCACATAAGGGTGATTTATTAATCTCACAAATAACTGTTATTTACTTAGACTTTCTCACTATTTAACTTATAGATTAATAATAAAATACTAATAATAAAATACAATTTAAGAGTGCTAAATGAATAGTACTCCAAAAGTAAATGAGACATTTTAGATGAATAGGAGGTAGTATGAATTTGCCAAATAAAGAAATGAGACAACTAAATTGGTTCGAAGGGAGTACTTTATTGTTTGTCCTATTAAATTTGTCTAAGATTATTTTATTAAAATATAAAAATAACAAATAAAATTTATTTTTTGCGAAAATAAAAAAAAATTGTAAAGATGAGATGAAAAAGTAAATTATATGAGTAGATGAAGATTAAAAGAAGAATTTGAATCCCAACCCAGAAATTAAAATATGACAAATTAAGTGAAACGGACTAAAAAAAATTATGAGGAGATAGTATTTTTACGCAATTGTTCCTTTTTTTCTTTTTTTTTTGAATAATACGTGATTCATTAATAAAGAGTCATACGACATCTACATCAGAGATAAAAATTAGCAAGTACATAGCAACAAAAACCAAATATAATTCAAAAATAACAAAACTACGATCGTTGTGTATGAGATTTGACAATTCTGAATATGCTCTTCCACATCGCTGTTTGATACAGCCTTCTACGAGGGGGTCTTTCGATTTGTTGTAGTCTTGAGATAGAATTGAATTTGATGTAGTTGATGATAATTGCAATTTTGGTGTCTGCTGCATCGTCGCATTGATCTCTACCAACAAATCAATTAAAGACTAAAATTCATAACTCCAAACTCTCACAAAGAGAGACTTTAAAACCCAATATATGGTTAGAATCAACCCAATGAAGGGTAGAACAACTCTCTTACAGGGAGAGGACAAAAATTTATTCTAATCATAATAAAAAAAACTTAAAAGGAAGAAATTAGGGGCTTACCATCAATCTTTAAAGATTGATGATAGCCCCAAACTAACTATAGATAATGAGGTGTTTGGTAAATCAGCTGGTTGGGGCATTTTCAGCTGATTGGTAGTATTAGCTGGTTCATTGAGTCAAACAAGCTAAAAATAGTGTTTGGTAAAAGAGCTTGTTGAGAGAGCTTATTGTTACCAATCAGCTCATTTTTGACCCGCTGAAATATTGAGCGTGTTAGATTAGATGATTGATAAGCTTTTGCCAATTGACCATACTACCCCTTTCACTTTTCTTCATTTTACCACCCTCCCATAACCTAATCTAATGTTCCTGTTTATGTAATTTTAGATGTATAACTATTCTTAAATAATTATGTACTTAAATTTGTTTTTAATTTTACTTGTTTGAATATGAACAGTTATGTACTTTAAATTAATTTTTAATTTTACTTGTTTAAATATAATTAGAGATATTTTTATGTAATCTATATTTAGATATATAACTATAACATAATTTTAACTAAGAAATATAATTTATAATTCATAATTAATATTTGTCAATTATTTACTTATAAGTACTTTTACACAAATTAGTAAACAATAAATTTATCACGCCTTTATATGTCTTTTTACATTAATCAGCTCTCAGCTATCAATTAAATTTTACCAAACACTCTTAAATTATCAGCTATTTGAACCAGCTTATCAAATCAGTTAATAAAATCAGCTAGTCAAATCAGTTGTCCTAATCAGCTACCAACTATCAGCTATCAGCTGTTTGCCAAACATCCCCATTAGGATTTTTTTTAAAGAGAGAAGAGAGAAAAAATTGGGGCGGCTACGGTTTACGCAATTGTTCCTTGTCTCTTGTATAGTGCTTGGTAATTTCCAATCATTATTGACTTTTCATGATTATAAAGATCTTGTAAAGCTTATTGATAAAGACTGTCTTGAGGAAAATAATTACTCCTACTATATGCATGGAACTGTGGAAGTAATTAGTGGTACGTTGATGTAACGGTTATGATCTTAATTACACTTCGAGTTAGGTATAATCATTGTCCACGAGACAAAATTTAGTGGATCAAGACCATTAACTAAGTTCTAATTTGCCTTAACATTTTTAAATAATAATATTTTCATTTTACTAAATTCCCTCGATATTAATCTAAAAAGCTCTTATGCATTTGAATTAGTACGAACATTTCCTATATTTGATCTTTTAAACACAGTATGAAGGAGTTCGTGAGAGACAAGAAAGACAAACGTTCTGTTTGGCGAATGATTGGTGAATGGTCTTGTTGATTAGTTGGACTAGCTCGAAATATTAGCTTATAAGTCAACTGTTTAAACTAGTTGTTATTATGAATGTGTTTCGTAAAAGTTAATATAGAGTATTGAGTTTTTATCAGTGAAAAAAATGAGTAAAAGTCAAAATCTGATGGAAAAAACTACTCCAAGATAAAATCTACCCATATTCCTGTAAGAGACTGTTTTTTTGAGAGACTCTTTTATAAAATATTATAAGTAGACATTAAGAATGATGTAAGAAGACATTTAAGATGTTGAAAGTAGGCATTAAGGATACGCTAAGTAAGCATTAAGGATAATGTAAGTAGCCATTAAGAATACGATAAGTAGGTATTAATTTTTAATGGGTTCGGCTTGAGATACGTCTCTCAATAGACTAGTTAATGGGAAAAGTCAAAATCTATATGAGTGACCATACACGATTATACTCTTTCCAATTCTTCTGCTCAATTCAATGCACTTATTCAATTCTAAATATCTCAACAACTGATTAACATAATTAAAAATTATAAAAATTTATATTATTAAAGTTTACATTGAGACGAATCAAACAAAATCCCACTTGATTATATTTTGATGTCTAGATTAAGAATAAAATTTAAATTAAAAGTGATTGATGAATAGTGTCTAAAAATTGAATGGGATAATTTAAAAGAATTAAGGAGAGTATTTAGATATGAACGAAGGGAAAACAAGGATTGTTATTGTAGTTTGTAAATTGTAATTTGTAAACGGTTGAGGATAAATTAAGTTCTATCACCGAAACCAAATCTTGTTTTGTTTGTAAAATGAAAAGAAGTGTGAAGTCATAGCATGTGCAGCATAACTAAAAACAACAAACAATCATCCATTGCACATGAACTACCATTCAATCTAATCCCTACCTTTGAGTCAAATGCTTTTTGGTCGCGCTTTCCTTATGGGTATGAGTTGCCGCCGTCTTTTCCTCTCTAGACTCTGTCCATAGTTTTCTATGAGCGAGATTCACTGGGATGATGATGATTTGAGTCAAATGTTGTTTTGTTTCTCATATTTACGAGCCCTAGGCAAACTGAAAAAAGTAAGCCCATTTTATGGAGGGTCAATTATGAACTTAAATGGGTGTTATATATTGTAATGTTTATTATAAATGATGTAAATGTGTCATATATTTCTTAATTGATTAAAGACTAATCATAAATTGCAAATTTTTAAGTGTAAACTTCATCGACCATTTTCAAATATTAGGGTCATTTCTAACGTTTATGCAAATCTCTACCTTACTTATGGTTAGGAACGTTCCTGTAGGTCAAATGATGCTAGTTTAAAGAAACATTATCATCATCATCATACTCATTATCTGGCTCGAAAGTAGGGTATGAATGAGGAAAGTTGACAAACAATTTATATTTGTACACCCTTCACAGAAAAGATTAGAGAATTGCGGTTAATTTTATCCAAATAGTGCAATCGAAAAGAAACAAAAAAAAACACAGTAATTTTTTTAATGGACCGACATCCTCCTTTGATTAAATAACCTATCTCTAGTTTCTAACTTATTTAATAGGAGTAATACAGTATCCTAATAATCCAAGAATAGAAAGGTTAAAACCCATAAAACAAGCTCAAGAATACATTTAAGAAAATAATATAAAAAAAACAAGGTTAAATATATATTAATGCCTCTAATTTGTCCTTGTATGGCTACAAATTGAACCGACTCATTTGCACAAAACTAAATTCCAAAAAATGAAATTGAGTAATTAAAAGTATTTTAGTGAGCATTCCAATAAATGCGCCTATTATCGACGCTTAATTTGTGGACATTTATGAATTTTTGACATTTTAATTTCTGAAATATGATTCACTGATTCAGGTGTTGACTGTGGCCTGTTTTGATCAGGTGAATTAAGAAGATAAACCCGGTTTTGGAAAAACGAATTATATTATTTGGCAATGTCTATCCAAATACTCTCAAATTAATTTCATAAATAATATTATTTAAAAAAACTCTAAAAAGGTTTGTTATACATGATAACAAAGTTTATATTATAAAATAATGACAAAACTAATGGACGCTAACGATAGTTGTTAATAAAGATTATATTTTACTTGATCGGATTTATTACTATTGTCTCTAGATATTTTGAGGTTCTGGGCGAAATAGCATGTTAGGGCCCTTTTTCTTTGCAATTTATAACCTATATAGACCTTCTACAACCATTAATTTCGCTTTTTTGACATGGGGCCCTGGGCGACGGCCCCTCTTACCCACCCTTAGAGCCGGCCCTGACTATTGATCTGCACATAAAAATTTATCTATTAAGAGCCAAAGGGTAAAGGTAAAGCACATGCGCCCAGTCGAGGTCGAACCTCAAACCTTATACTCCACATACAGATGCTCTATTCAAGAGCCAAAGGGTTCTAATGCCAAAAGGGCCCTGATGCTCCACCCCTGAAAATTTTTGGATCAATGTATAAGTATTGATTTAATCATTTATAATTTAATTTTTAAATGTTTTTATTGATATTAAAATAGGTTTATAAGTTGTATATAAATGTAAATGGAATCCAAATAAATATAGAAATATGTTTATAACAAACTTAAATTTAACTTTTGGATTTTGTAATAGGTCGAATCTGAGTCTAAATCTTAAATGAGTTCATATAGAGAGTCTAAATTGAGTCTACGTCAAATAAGAGATTTGAAAAGACAACTATACAACTATACAAGTACCGTATGATGAAGTGATTGACTCATGTCGGGGTTGAAACAAGTAAAAGGAGATAATTGGGATTCTTTAGAAGTACAAAAACGTGTATATAGCAAGGCTAGCTCAACTGCTTTTGTATCGTCTAACTTTTATACACACAACTAAAGATGGGGGATTGTCAGGCAATGGGGTTGTAAATTGTACCCTTAACGTTAGGAAATGGCAATTCAGTCCGAATTTGACACGATCCAAAGAAAATAATTCGATTTGAGTCTGAGAAAAAATTCATCCGACTCCGACTCCGACTTTACGATCCGAATCCGAGTTAGAGACGGACCAGAGTTCGACCTTATTAAAAATCCAAGACTTCAACCCGACTCCGACCCTGAAGGACATCCGACTTTGAATTTGACTTTAACACTAATATTTTGTTTCCTTTAAAACTGTAAATGTGACTAATTCAACCTCTCTCTCATACTAATTATACTAATTGTAATTTTCGATTTTGAAAAAGTACTTGGTATTTTTGTTTAGATTAATGAGTCAATATAAGACAAATGAAATCAAGAGAAATTAAATACGCAAAATTAAAATACGAGAAAATTTTGTTAAATTTTAGTATAGTAGGATTATTTCTCTTGTTAAAATTGAATTCAAATTAAAGTACATATTTTTTTGTTAAATTGTATTTGAAAAATATATTTTGTAATTTTATATGCTTTAAAATCATTGCTACAATATCACAACGATACTGTTTGCTAACAATCCGACTCCGTTGGAGATCCGAGAGTCCGAGTCGGGGCAAACTTGGAGTATGCATAATCCGACTCCGAGTGGAGGTGGACTGAAAACAAAAGTCCGACTATTTTCCGGAGCAAAGTCGAAGTATGTATAATCTGAGCCGAGTCCGACCCATTGTCATCCCTACTTAACATGTAAGGTTTTACCTATTATATCAGATTTGATCGTTTCATATTCATCTTATGGACCATCCCTCTTTAAGATGCCTTGTCCCTAGGCTGTAATTTAGTGTTCCCCTTTTTTCCTACTAATTTTCTGACCAAATCCCTTTAGATTTTATGGGTTTAAGGATCCATTGTCAATCTTTATCACTCGCTAAATATTTTTGTTAATTGGGACATCATTTGGTGAGATATTTTGATCGCCAGATATTTTAATTTGAGTTTTCAATTAGAATTCGATATTTATAGACTATTTGATCGTGGAGTGATTATAAGGGTGTTTAGCAAATTAGCTTATTGAGCTATTTTAGCTTATTTGGATATAAATAGAGGGTTGGGTGGTCAAACCAGCTAATTGGTGAATTGGCTGGTTGAAACAACTTATTGATACGAATAAGCTGTTTTTGAACAAGCTGCTTATAGCAGCGGGTTCAAAATCAGCTGGTCAAACCAGTTAATAAAATTAGTTGGTCAAATCAGCCACTATAATCAGCTATCAGCCATTTGCCAAACACCCTCTATAGCTTTTTATTTTTTCATTTTTTCATAAAAGGAAATGATATACTTTTTCCGTTTCATAATACTTGCTACATTTACCTTTTTTATGCAATCCAATGTACTATTTTGTTTATTTATATGTCGAATTATACATATTTAAAAATTATAAAAAGTTTATATTATAAAAGTATGCGATTAGACGATTCAAACAAGATCTCACTTGACTATATTATTACTTACATATTAACCGCAATATATAAAATAAGGTTAAACGATGAATTGTGCTCAAAAACAAAATGTAGCAAGTATTTCGGAACGGAGGAAGTATACAATTGTAAGGGTTATTATAAGAAAGAATCTTGTATTTTATTTATTTGGTTTTTAATATTTTTTGTTTTAGAAATATAAGAACTTAATTATACTTTATTGGTTTAGCATTTTCAATTTCTAAGTTAGATTCTCTTAAAAAGTTAAAATTATAATAATAAAGAGAATTGTTAATTTTTTTTACAACCCTAATGACTGTTAATATCATTACCCAATATATTAATGGAAAAATTACCTAGAATAATCCAATTTATTCGTGATTTTCCTACAATAATCCCACCTATTTATTAACCATGAATAATCCCAACTTTGAGGGGTATTTTCCTAGAGTAAATTCGGTGACCGGATGACTTGCTATATCAAGTTTTATTTTTTTTAAAAAAAGATAAATTAAAATAAAATGTCAAAAAAAAATGTTAAAAAATGTTTTAAAAAATTTATAATTTTTTTTTATTATTTATAATTTTTTTATGTAAAATTTCAAAATTTTTCTCTAATTTAAAATTAATTTTCAATTTACTTTTTTGGTGAATTACCTACTATAGCAGATCATCAGGTTACCTAAGTTTACCTCTTAAAATTGGGATTATTCATAGTTAATCAATAGGTGGGATTATTGTGGAAAAATCACGAATAAATTGGATTATTCTAGGTAAAATTTCCTATATTAATATCTTTTTATCGTTTTTACTTATTTTTTTATTTTCATCCCATTTGAACTCGAGGCTAGCTTGTTAGATAGAGAGATCAAAGTAGCAAAGAAGGATCGTGAAAAAGTGCGAAAGAGCGTCTATTATTACTCCTATTAATTAATGGAGCTGCTGACTATATCCCCAACTAACAAACCATATTACTCGTAACTATTCGTAAGCTTTTAACGCTCAAACAAACTACCCATCTTCATGCTTTTGGCTTTGTCTTTCCATCATACGCCGATCCATACTAAAATCAGTTTTCTTATCTTTGCACTATACCTTTTTTTTTTAAAGGTCATTGCATATACATTTTAATATTTTTATGGTTTATGGGGTAATTTTATAAACTTCCATGTATATTGAACAACAGATTTTTATATATATATAAGCAGTGGCGGATTTTGAAATTTGAAGAAAGCACGTGCAGTACAATTTTAAATGAAATCATACTTCATCTAAAATAGAAATTAAATCGACTTTAATATGATCAAAATATGTAATAATAATGTAAAAACTTAAAGGTGAGTAATAGAAAACGTCACGTAAAGTATAATTTTCAATGTAATCATACTTCATCTAAAATAGAAAATCGAGTTTAATATGATCAAATATGTAATAATGCAAAAACTTAAAGGTTGAAATTCGAGGACATAACAACCTACCATCAATCTTATCTTTTTTATTTAATGAAACTTTATGACTTTTTATTCCAAAAATAAGTTGAAGGACATAACAACCTACCATCAATCTTATCTTTTTATTTAATGAAATTTCATGGCTTTTGTATTTCAAAAATAACTCGGTATGTAATTACGTATGTGGTTATAACTTTATATGCATATATAGACGAGTCGTACTATTCTCCGGCCATTAGATTATCACTCCATAAAAATTGTTCAAGATTATTTGAATTTGTAATTTTTCAATAGTTGGACGTACGTACACCAAATGATTTTTGTTGTAATAATTTGACTCAAACTTTAAGGATAGAATATCAACATTAAAAATTTGGGAAAATCAAGGAATTTATTATATAAAAGCTCCTTATCCTACTTATAAATTTGTCAATCTTAACTTATACTTCCTCCGAATCATTTTAGATGTCTCATTTCCTTATTTGGCAAAATCATATTAATTGTCCAATTTCCTTTTTTGTCTATCTTTTTTTTTACCTAAATACCCCCACTTTTCCAATTCTCAATACTCAACTACCACCTTTACAATTAATTTAATCAATCAAAATACTTAACTATCACCTTTTTAATGGACACCACACCACCCTTAATAACCGCAAAAATCTAAATGGTACATCTAAAATGATTCGGAGGGACTAAATGCTTAATTTTATTGTGTACTAACAAAATAAAGCATGATAAAGCAAGCCATGATGTGTGGTACTAATATACTCTAAAATAGCATTCACTTTTATAAAGACCCCATGCATTGTCATGATATGAATAGATAAAACGCATGCACAACCTAACACCCTTTGAGCTTTTGTATGTTTATTTTCTTGTTCGCTTCTTTTGGTTGTTTCACTCTCTAATTTCAACATTATTTTTGGAATGGATGATGGTAATTCTTTTCTCATCATTCAATTATATTTGCCCATTTCAAGATAATATATATTATCTTTTTGTGAACATAACTAAATTTGGAATTTTATATAAAATTAATTTATATTATATTATATTATATGGAGTTGCAGAAACGCAGATACTTCAATCACTACAAATAATAATACCAATTGTGACATTTAAATATCAATATTATAATATTTATTAAATGTCACCAAAGTATTTGGTGACACTTGTAGGAAGTGTCATGAATTAAGATTGAAATATTAAGATAATAAATTAAGAATGGTACACATTTTATAATGAAGTGTTTACAAATATTGCGTCACGATTGAACATTTATATTGTAGTGAATGAAGGAGTGGACATTCCATGAAAGGTATAATTCGAAATGAAGATATAAGAAAGAGGATAGGGTTGCAAATATTGAGGAAATATAATATCGTTAAGATGGTTTGGGCAGGTGCGAAGACAGGGTATTAGCCAATCGATAAGAAAAATAAAAAGTTTGAGCGCGAGGGAGACCGAAGATGACTTGGAGAATAAGATTGGAAAATGATACGAAAAATATAGACTTATATGTTCGATTGAGATGATAGATAATAAGAATGATGGAGAAGGAGAATTGATGTTGCTAATCTTTTGGGACTAATAATTTATTAATAAAGTAAACATGAATCCTGATGTTCTATTTGGTTTAAAGCAAGAGTTTGATATCTCCAAATTCATTATAAGTCACATTTTTATATTTAGTAAGCTATTTTTACCATTCTTATCTTAAAATTATATACCAATTCACATCTAAAAGAAATTATGATAAAATTTAATGAAAAACCTACATTAACACAAACTAGAATAAAAAAAAAAATAAAATTGGTACATATACAATCGTGGTGTTGAGTATAATAAAAATAAATTAAAAAAATATAGAAAATCAAAATAGTAAATCACATCTAAAAATAATAAAAACAAAGAAAATTTATTATAAAACATACTTCCTCTGTTTTGAAATACACGCTACATAATTCTTATCGACAATATTCATTATTCAAGCTTATTTTATATATTTCAACTAATGTGTAAGAAAAAAATATTGTCAAATGAAATCTTGTTTGAATCATCTAATCACATACTTTTATAATGTTAACTTTATTACAAAATTAAATATGTATTATTCAATATAAAAATAATCGAAATAATACATTTAACTGCGCAAAAAGATAAATATAGCAAATATAATGAAACGACTCAAGTACTAGAATAAAAAATACTACCATAAATTGGTTAGAAGTTAGAACGAAAGAAGTATTGGCCATGCGCTATTAAGTGAATGGGCCATGCAAGTTGCACGAGCGAATCACATCAAACGAATTGAGAGACACATAGAAGATATTCGGCGATTTTTACTTTTGTCTACTCTTCAAATTAAACAAAGGAATGGACTATGGAGCATACCAACTTTAATTATGGAATTGGAAGGTCACAATGTCCCAAATCTTTTTTCAAGTTACGTGATCAATCTAATCTATTTTAAACGGCATAATTATATTGTCTACTTAAAATATCAAAATATATATTTATGTTTATTGTTAATAACATAAAAACTAGTAATTTTATTTTGGATAGTCACTATTCTCAAATTAATAATGAGTCATATACGAAAAGCATGCAATAATGGTAATTATTGTTCACTTTTTTTTTTATGAATGGAAAGTGATAATAGGATGAGCAACAAATCACATATAACCCTGAACAAGTAAGAGAGTAAGCAAAGCTAATTATAAAACAGATTTTAGTAAGGACATACATTGATTCGTGTCATTAAATTGATTTTGAATTTGATATTTGGAGTCGGTTAATACTAAAATTGATTTTGTGTCGTATTTATTTTTGCATAGTTTTAAATTTAAACTGTAAACTGTAATCATATGTAAACTGTAAAGCTAACATACAACAAGGATAAGAAAACTAGTAGAAGCTCTCAAACCATAAATATAAATATATACTTTCTCATTTCTTTTCTAATTGCACCCATACACTTTTCTTCACAGTTTAATTTCTTTTCTACTTGCATCCAAATACCTTTTTTCGCAGTCTAATGCATGTGTAGAATAATTTATATCTTAAGTTAAGACAATTAATAATTATTAAAATTCTATATTATAAAAATATGCAACTAGATATATAAAATAAGATCTCACCTGATTATCTTTTTCTTTTATAGTAGTCATCACATATAAAATATCATAAAATAATAAGTAATGTAAAATGTAATCTGTCAAAAGTTAGAAAACTCGGTGCCTTTGAAAAGGTTAGGAGAATATGATGGTAATTGGTACCAAGAGTTGGAGAACTAAGGGCCCGTTTGGTTAGTGGTGTTAAATGGTGGTAATAGAAATGATTTATAGTATAAAATTTTATCAAAAGTTCCATATCATTCCCGTGGTAATGAAAATTGGATCACAAAAAAATTTTTTGTTTACAAATTTTCATTACTTCCTAATACCACCCCTCCCAATGGTAATGCATTGGAATAAATTTTATGAAGAAAATGAGATAATTGAAGTTAGACAAGCATGGACATTAAGGTAGCCACTAGATTTTGCAACCAAAATTACATTAGTTTTTCATTTCCATTACCACAATTTATTTCCAACTATCAAACGGGCCGTAATATTATTTTTCAATGAATAAAAGGAATTTCATTACTATACTATAGTAATTAGGTGAAAATAATCAATTAATTATACAAAATTCTTTACGTTAAAAATACCTCCGTACGCTATTCTAACTCTACATATTGACCAGCAATTTGATGAGGTATACTCCAAGTCTCCAATTAACTTCTATATATCGTTTGAAATTTCATGTGAAATAATTAAATTACGATAAAAACTAATTCGGTGGATGTGACAACTCAAATTCACGAAAATGAAAGCTTTACAAGAAAACGTAGACCCATTTCAACGTCATAATTCCTATGAGTTCCTCTCCTTTTCAAGTTCTTAATGATTTGAAGTGCCCCAATTTGTTTTAAAATATATTGAATCTTCTATTTTAGAATTTTAGTCACATTTATTTTTTTTAATATGTTTTTTAGTAATTTAAACCTTCATATTTATCTATACACTTAATGAAGAAAGTTTTCAAAATATATTTTTTAAAATTTACATTAATAACATGAATCTTATGAATGTATTATATTTTAACCTTTTATCTCGATGAAAAACAATATCTTTAAAAATTCTCTCTCCATGCATATATAGTAAAATTATTAAAAGTTTATAGTATTCTATAAAATTTACATTAATGAGTATTCTATAAGTAAATTTCATGAAAAATTATTAAAAGTTTATAGTAAAATTCTATTTGTCAAAACGAATCTAACACAATCATATCACGTAGATATATTTTACTAGTAAATATTCATGAAAAACTATATATTTGTTTCTCTCTCCATAAATAGAATATTTTTTGTAGAAACATTAAGATAGAATGGAGGGATTACTTTATAAAATTTGAATATACTTCTTTTGTATTCTGTATCTTTTAAAATCATACGTACGTAAAAAATTTTTAGGAGAAATAATACACTTAAAAATTAAAAAAATGGTATTTTATACTACAAGATGGTAAATTGGTAAGCATAAACCACTATTTGCTTGTTGGTGCTAAAAGATGATATAATAAGGATGATTAGTTGTGAAATTTTTCATGAAATGGGGTTAAAATGGGGTGTTTTGACTGTCTCGATGTCATGTTTGTTAAGTTGAAGGCTGTAGTTGGTAATTAATGAAGTTCGCGGCTGTTTATTTAAAATTGAGTAAATTTAAAGGCTTTAGTTGATAAATGATCCTTATAAAAAAATATACAAGTTCGTGGTTAAAAGTCAAGTATGTTTACATTATGCGAATGTTCCACTCATGATCAACCTCCACTAAACTTTATTCATTATTAATTAATTATTGATTAGACTTTTTACTAAGTTAGTGGTTCCTTTCATATTGCATTGTGAGCTATCGTTGGCTGTTGTATACATGTATTATCTTCTTTAGCCAAAGGCCCAAAGTCAAAAGAAAATATCAGTCAAATCAAATATTCACTGAAAGTGGGAGTGGTAGTTCATACACGAATCAATCACGGAGACATTAAGGCAAATTATACGCACTTTTATCGCCAATTATACTTTTCAAAATATCATGTATATGGGATGGTCCCGAGCATTATGGGTGTTCAAAAAAATCTGACCCGTTTGATCTGACCTGCCGACCCGCATCTTAAATGCCGGGTCAATTTTCAATAATTATAATATGTTCCGGGTCAGGTACCTGACCCGCTTTAACCAGGTGTTCATTGAATTGTTTTGTCATGACCGTGCTCTCACTGAGTCAAACTTTTGGATCCTTCGTGTTACCAATTTTATTGTACGCAAAAAACTCATAAAAGTTGAGATTATTCATTACTAATTAATAGGTGGGATTATTATAGAAAAGTTATGAAAAAATTGGACGATTCAAGGTAATTTTTTCCTTTTTTTTGAATAATACCTGATTTATTAATAAAAAGTAATACAACATTTATATTAGAGATAAAAATTAGCAAGTACATAACTTAATTTTTCCTTATTTTAAAACATGTACTATGTAATAATTGTTTTAATTATTATAAAGATATAGCCGTCAAATAAATATAGATGTTACTTAATTTTCTTTTAATTTACTTCACTTATAGTACAAAAGAGTAAGCAATTCCGCTTGATCATGCATATACTCAAATTTTATGCCTTATATATTCGACAGTGTACTAGTAGTATCGGAAGGAGTATAAAATAAATATAAGCTTAATTAAGAATGATGTATTTTTGTTATAAAGGTCAAGATAAGACCGACGAGCCTTAAATTCCTGGGCTAGGTCAAAGGCCCAACAGATTCAGTCAATATTTCTGCTAAGCTCAACTCGATGGTGAAATTATTAAAATGCCCCTGGAACAACTAACCAGGTCATTATTGCCCTAAATATACCCGCATTCATTACCATTTATGGTATGCTCTTCTCTCTCTTTTTGTACTCCCTTGCATTTAATCCTTGTTTCATTGTACCGACTACTCACTTATGTGTCGGAGGGGCTTTCCGGGAGACCGCCCCCGGATAAGTAACTATGTTTGTTTTGCAGGTCATTCAACCTTATTCAATCAGTATTCGGACCCTCCAGTAGCCGGATCCACATTCACAAACAACCCCTTCCAGTAAGGAAGAAATTAACTCGATTTCTACGCAGCAACAATACTCAAAAGTCAAAACCTTACAAGAGAAATTAAAGTGCTATGTATACTCTAATAGACTCGATTCTCAGCTTCTACACTTATTACAAATGTGTTACATGTATTGTATAATAAATAATAAATACTCCAACCTGTTCATAGAGAATGAGATATTTGGGTTTTGCACCAAAACCAAGGAGGGGTGGGGGACCACTTAAAAGTAAGTGAAAAACTCTATTTTTTCCTAAAGGGTATTGATATTTATAAGTTGTTGTGTTGTTGTAGTAAGGGTAAAATGGTAAAAAAGAATGACAAAAATCAAAATGAGACATTTTCAGCAAATTGACCCAATAAGAAAATGTTTCATTTTCTAAAAATAAGAGGGAGTAATAAATAATAAATAATTTTAAGTGAATTACATAAAAATATATTAAACACACAATCTTTTGAAAGGAAATACCTACTTCTCACCTACTAATTAAGCCAATTATTTTTGATTGTACACTACTATAACTATTTCTCCTTTGAGCTGATGTTTAATTGTCCAATTCTTTTGTTTGTCGTAATGTGATGCATAATTGGCATAAACATCTAACATTAGTGGGGGATCTTTTCTCGATATTTCTATATTGCAATTTTAATTTACAACATTCTTCATAACATTACACACATAATTATATGAACAAGCAATGACGTCCACAAGCACTTACAATAATGATTAATAACTAATAAGAGGTCACAATCAATCATAATATTATTGTAATTCATATATAATTTCATATATATACACAAAAGAAATGAATCTAAAGAAAGATTTCGAAATCTTAACCACCACCAAAAATATTAAGAGCTTGTATTTCAAGCAAAAAGAATTAATATTTTGAATTATTTTTCAGGCGAATTTGACAAGATTATTCAACATACATCAAGGTTGTTCCTAACCATAGACAAGATAGGCGTTTGCCTAAGGTCTAGAGTTAGAAAGGACCTTAAATTTGGAAAATGCTAGTTAAGGATGTAGAGTGTAGACACTTGAAAATTTACAATTTATGAGTAGTTCTTTTATCATTTAAGAATTAATGACAAATCTACATTTTAACGCTAATTATAATATATATGGTCCGTCTTTGTTATGAGGCCCCATTTATTTCAGTTTGCCTAGGGCCCATACAATGCCAGATACAATATTGACATACATTGATGTACCTTGATTTACATTCTCTTTCATAATGTCATCTTCAAACATATTCCCTTAAATTCACAACCATTGTCCCATTTCCTTATTAGGTAAGTTCATCCCAATCGTCTTATTTCTATTTTTAGTCATGACTTTTTACCTAAACATCCCATGTTCACACAAGTAATGACCAAAATACTCCCACTTTTACTCCTTACAATACCTCAACTACCACCTTTACAATTAATTTAATCAATTAAAATACCACAACTACCACTTTTTTGGTGGACCCCATCCCACTTTTAATATTCGTACCCAATCAAATGAGACAATAGATATGAATTGGAGGGAGTAATATCCTTTTTGTTAGTGAAAGTTCCATCTCTACTAGTAAGGGAGATGATTTTGCTCATTTCATAGCTCATTCATTGGCTTGAACATTAGAGGATGTAGGTGTGTAGGGATGTGAGTTTGAGGATTGAATCACTACATGAGGTTATCAATGACGTGCATGAAGAGTGTCTTTCATAAGATAAGAGGTACCTTGAACAAGACAAGAAGGTGCACAATGAGAGTCTTAGATCATGCCTCGAATGAGGCACGTAACTTGGGAGACAAGGCTAGCTTTTTTCTCAAATTTATTTCTCGGGGCACTTTATAAAGGCGTACATCAACACCTCATCAAACTTTGTGTTTTTGCACTGTGTTTATGCGTCCATCATACAGATTCTGTATTTTCCTACAATTTCTTCTTATAATTCATGATACCTTCAAATCAAAGATGTGTTTCATCTTTTTATTCACGTAAGTCTATTATCATCATTGGTAAATACATGTCAATTGATATCATTTGAATTCGGATAAGTTAATATTATTTCTAGTATTTCACATTTCAAACCAATTTGAATACTAGTTCTGGCCGAAATAATGACTCACCGTTTAAATACTTTTAATAAATTATTTAAATATTTACTCAACCTCTAGCATATGTATTTTAATAGTACGTAAATTCAATTTCCCCAAAAACATTACTCCTATTTTATATTTAGCTCGGCAACAAAGCAACAAGAAAATATAAAAATACATATATGAAAGCGACAATTTATCAAAACTTGTAATAGGAAAGTGTACGCATTTGTGGATAGTTATGGTTGTGAAATGAAGTATGGTAACGTGGCTTCACATACAACACTTACAACTAACAAATGTAAAAGAGCAACCATTGCACGTGCTACATACCCGCAAACTGCCACGCTTATCTCCTTCACATGCTTTTTAATCAAACGTCGTTCTCAACCGTATTATTTAATCGGTCCGTCTTGTATGAGACCGTCTTAAAGTGAGATGGGCCACACAAGCAGATAATTAGTAAAAAAACATTAGAAAAAACAATGAAATTTGAAATTGCACTTGTACAAAAAGCATTTTTTTCTAAATATTTTGGGCTGACACATATAAAATCATCTCACAGTAAAACCGCCTAAAAAAATAAGTGATTCAGTATTTATGTTATTTTAGCTATTTAACTCATAACTCATAACTAAAAAAAGAGCGAGATACTTAATTCCTCCGTTTTGATTTACTTACTATCATTGCATGGGCACAAAGATTAAGAAGTTACTGTGCAATGATGAGTAGTAGGTAGAAAGTTGCTTTTTTGGAATTTTTTAATATTATTTGTTGAAAAATGAAAAAGAAAAATAGGAGTAATTAGATATAGAGTAGGATAAAAATAGAAGTATAACTTTAAATGATTGTTTTTTTACTAAAAAGGAAGTGTAGCAAGTAATATGAAATTTTCCAAAATGGAAAATGTAGCGAGTATTATGGAACGGAGGAAATATATTCTAAGATGGATCGGAAGTGCTAGTAGTAAGCAATTATTAATAGTAAACTTGAGTTGGTTTGATATATGATTGATTAATTGATCTAATTAGTGTCTAAATAACAAATTAATAACACAAATTCTTGTGAGAGACAGTCTCTTTGAGAGACCGATTATAATTGGGTGGCCCATAAAGAAAAATATAAAATAAAAATAAGAATTAAATTCTAATGGACTGGATCTGAAAGACGTCTCTAAAAAGAAGGTCTCACAAAGACTTGGTGAATTAATAAAGCTATGAATCATAATTCAATAATTGGCACTAACATGATTCATGTGTTATAGAGCATATTGAAGAGATTGACTGTATTCTTACTATATCAATTTTACAACTTTTAATTTTTTATATTCAATTTTTGTTTTACATATGATATGTCTGTTCTTAATATATCCACTTATATAATTTTAAATTCGAATAAGTTAATATTTGTAAACTTACAACTGAACAAATTAAACAAAATTAATCACAACTTTATTTTACGTTATACATTAAAGATAGGAAAATTATCGAAAATAATTCCAACTATTTTCCATTAACTAAAAATAAAGCTCACAATTAAATAACTTTACATATGCCCTATTATTATAGTATCTTTCTCATAATATTTTTTTATTTAAAAATGAGGTTTATTTTGAGAATATTAATAAAACCCTAAATTTTTAATAAGAAAATTAGTTTAACAGTATTAAATATTTGAAGTTGATCGATACTGATTATTTTGAATCCCATTTATAGACTATTACAAATGAGTACAATTTACAAATTACAATACTCTCTTAACTAAATGAGCAAACTTGATTCAAGACCTTTTAAAAACAAAATATTCCGAGATTGATCTTTATCTGTAATGGGCCTAATTCATGTAGCTGTGTTGGGCCGTTGCTAATGGCCCGTTGGTACTAATTCAGGTAGTTGGGTTGGGCCTAAAATGCCAATTTAAAGGAAAATTTAAAATTGATAAGATTCTTAATAAAAAAAAAGTATGCAATAAGATTCAAATCAAACTTATTCCAAATATAAGCGCCTGATACCCCTGAGCACAAGTTCGGGTCTGTTCGCACTTAGTAAGTGCGAACTGTAATAAGCTGGTAAAAAAAAATCAAGTGTTTGTTCGCACTTGGTAACTGCGAACAGGTCAAACAGGGTCAACATGCTGATTTTAAGACAAGAGTCGTTCGCACTTAGTAAGTGAGAACAGACTGAAAATCTAAAACAGACAACTTGTTTCGGTTTTTTAGTCTGTTCGCACTTACTAAGTGCGAACAGCCCGAACCTAAAGTTTGCGTATTACACGCTTAGTTTTAGAATAAGTTTGATTATGATCTTATTGTATGCTTTTTTTTGATAAATAATCTTATTTATTTCAAATTTTCAATTTAAAGTACACTTATTATAAACAACAATAAAAGCTACAATGATAATTTACAATAGTTGCCATGACATTTTGTTAACTAACGATGACGGACTCTAAAATTATACGGGTTTTGTACAACATTTGCCTCATGGGTACTTTTTATACGTCGTTATTGGCCTATCAATTTCAAATGCACAAGTTTGTTCTCCTCCCCATTCTTTAGCCGGGTGGACCGAATCTAGCGGGCAACCCACCTACATGAACACCTCATGAAATAAAAAAATTAAGGAAAAATTGTTTTTAAAAAGCCAATCTTTTGGCCATCTGCAAATAAAGAGTTAACGTTTTATTTATTCAATAAAAAAACAACCTTTGTCTCATTTTTGCAAATAAAGAGTCAACGTTTCATTTATTCAATAAATTTAGAGTTGAAAACTTATCTTCTATCCCTTTATTTGCAAAATTAAGACAAAAGTTGTCTTTTTATTGAATAAATGAAGAATAAATGAAGCGTTGACTCTTTATTTGCAGATGGCCAAAAGGTTCGCTTATTAGAAACAATTTTTCCAAAAATTAAATATATGGATGAAATTAAAAGAAAGTAATCCAAGCTAAATTACGAGGCAAATTGAGGATATAAGCTTCTATTGTGTGACGCATATCGTATATACATGGGATAATAACCCAACTGATAAGCTTCTATTGGATATAAACTTCTATCGTTTGACGTTATCTCACTGCTAAGAAACGGTCTTTCATAAGAATTAGTGTATTTTAATAAGATTGTTATATTACAAATTTGATGGTGATTGGGCCTTCTTAGGCCCAGTAGTAAGTCGATTGGATTGGGAGGGGGAGTTGTGATTCCGGCCTGATGGTAGCATTCTTAAATGAACCTGGACATGCATTTGATCACTCCATACTCCATAGTCCATATATAGTTAAACACTAATTCTTAAGTGACGGTCTCACGGTGAGACCATTTTTATTGGTTTGGTCCAATAAACACTTTATGTCTTAAAGTAATCATTTATAACGTTAAAATAATCATTTATAATTTTAAAAAAAATCATTTTAATAGTTTTAGAGTGATTACATATAACCTTAAAACGATCACTTACGAATTTAAAGTAATCAATTAAAAAAATAGTCTAATATATGAGTAATGGGCCCGTTTCATGTTGAGACGATCTCATACAAAAACAAGCTGATAGTGAAAACCAAATCTATTATTGAATAAAACCTACTTTCAAAATAGAAGAAAATGAATGTTTATAATGGAGAAACGCGAAAGATTACAATAGACACAAACATGCGGGAGCAGGAAGCTATTAGGGTTCATTCTATTTTTTTATACTCCCTTTGCCCCCATGTACTTGCATAAAATAGAAATGAAGTGTTTCATGATGGGAGCGTGGATAGTTGAAATCAGAGGCATTAAAAATGTAACCGATAATTTAACATTTACTTGATATTGTAATCGAACTCGTTAAGACACAACTTCAAAAATAATTTATTTAACAATATTGCAAAAAAAAAATATGGACATAAATTCGATTTTAAACCGACCGAAAACACGTAACTCAAAATCAACCGGATGACCCAAATAAACACCACTGGTTGTAATATTTTGTCTTTTATTGTAATAAATGTGTAATTCAATAAAGAGAGATAGATTGAGCGAGTGTGTGGATGCTGTTAAAAGAAAATTTAAATATTTCAAATAAGAAAATTATGCAAATTACTGAGTGAGATAACTCATCAATTAGGAAAAAATTAATGCAAATGACTGAGAGGGTAATTTGTAACTCATTAGTTACATTCTCTTTAAAGTTAGGTGATATCTTATGTTTTGTGTACATCCTAAGTAGAGGTATCCATACGAATCATCGGATTGATTTTGAATAAGGTGTTTCGGGTAGATTAAAAATTGGGTCGTGTCCACGTGGGTTTTCACATAACTGTAAATTTGTTTTAAGTCGCGTTAAATCGAAAACCATTACAAGGTCGATTGTATATCAATTCATTGGATATATTTTATAATCCTTTTATTCTAAGTCTAACACTGAAAATGTAAGAATAACTTTATTAACAAATAAGTAATACTCTCTTTGGCCCTTTGAATTTATGGGGTCCGATCCTAGGTTTTTAGGGGTCCAGGTCGAAAGATGATTTATGGGCCCCTAAACTATTGTATATATAGAAAAGTTCGAACCTTAGCACCTAATTGAAAACTAAAATTTTTACGGGGTCCTAGACGTAGGCACGCCTTGCCCTTACTTAGGGCTGGCCCTGAACGTAACATCCGAAAAGTGTGAGGTAGCAACATTTTTATGAATCAATCACCAAAATATATAATTGGTGAAGATTGAGCATAATAAATGAAAAGAAGATGGCCTTATACCCACTTGGTGTTGACAATAATGCCACTTGGCAACCATAAAAAGGTCAACTTACCCAAAAAATTGGGACTACAGAAGATTTAGACAAGCCATGCATATTATGCACGTAAAAAGCTTAAAGAAATTGCACTTTACACCATGCATTGATTTATTCAAAGTTTTACTTTCCAACTCTTAACAATAAAAGAAAGAGATCATATAATATAGTCAACTGTTTGTTCATTGGTGGAATTCCAACTTCCAATCAATGAAGCTTCCTTAGTAGGAGTATGTTTTAGAAGTATTACTATTAGGAGCACTTCATATTCTATGGTATTTCCTTTTTTTAATTTTATTTCATCTAAAACAATTATATGTCGGCCAATTCTTAACACTCCTACATGTCATTTATGAGATTCTAATGGTTTGTTTTCAAAAATAAGTAGTTTTCCGTTTTAAATTTTTCTTTACATTTTGAAAACATTTCATGAAAAATGATATATATAATCCTAAGGGCCGTATATAAAAAGGAATCTTGTATTTAATTTATTTAATTTAATTTTGTTTTTGCTTTGGAAACATAATCAATTAATTATACTTTATTATTTTATCATTTATTATTTCTTAGAAACTTAAAAATCATTATATAAAATATTAATTGTTTAAATTTTTGGATTAGATTCTCTTGAAAACTTAAAATTAATAATGATAAAATGAATTTGTTAATTTTTACGTACAGCCCTAACGGCTGTAAATATCATTACCCATATTTCATATATGGAAAAAATAATTTTAAATGATTTTCATAGATACAAAGAAATTTAAATATATATATATATATATATATATATATATATATATGTAAGATATACATTGATAGAATTTAGAAAATGAGCTTGGGCAACCCAAACAAGGAGGAGAAGAAGTAGTCCACTCATAAACTCAAAGAAAGTTCACTACTAAAACCAATTGTTAATAGTAGGAGTTTACGCTTGACTATATAAAGTGATGCATATACTTCTCTTTCTCCGATGTGGGATGTGGGTAACACATGGACACTTCAACAAATATTGTTACATTCTCTCGATATATAAAATTTTGTTATATACTACCTCCGTTCCATTTTACTTGCAACACTTACCATTTTTGGAAGTTTCATATTACTTGCAACATTACTATTTTTGGCAAAAATAATCAACTTATTTTATCCTCACTTTATTCCTACCCCACTATCAACATCAATCATACATCATCCCATTAATTATTTAATATACCCATAAGTCACAACCACTATCTACTTATAATATCTTTTTTTATTTTTACCCCACATATCACCATCAATTATACATCATCCCTACTTTTACGATACTGATTTGACGACCCTTAAAAAACGTGCTAAATCCAATGGTGCAACTAAAACGGAACGGAGGAAGTATTTTATAATTTTTATTAAGTGCTTTTATAAATTAAGGCATGCACTCTACTTCAAATTTGTATAAAAGATTAGAGAATAATTATTACTTCTCCGTTTCAGTTTCATTTGACATTTTTATACATGAAACGTGAAACTTTAACATAAATTTTAATGAATATTGAAAGTTGAAATATATATATATGCTTGACATAATTTTAGATCAAATTTCATATATAAATTTTTAATTTTTGTCAAATATCTTAATATTTACGCAAAATAATTTCTATGTATATTGCTAAAGATATATAGTCACTAGGGTAATTCTAATGATTATATGCATTTAGAAATACTTATAAATTTTATTTTTCATAATAGTTAGGATGCCTATTTTGAGTCAGCAATAATTGAGAGTATTATTTATAAATTTTTCTTTTAAATTTTAATTATTTTTTTAATGGATGTATACTTCTATTATTTCTATATGTTTCTAGCTAGTCCGAGAAAGATTGAAGCATTATTAGGAATTAGTCAAATGTCAAACCGTCCATACTCATATTTTCATACATCAAAATATTATATTAATATGAAATATTCCAAATAAAATATTAGTACAGCTTAACTTAGATTGAAAATGTTTTGAAGCATTTTAAGAGGGACCCTAATAAGTAATAATATGACTGATACGTACGATTAATGACTAATGAGTCATCATGTAGTCTCTAACAAGTCGAAGTAATGCTAGCTATAATTTGACCCATTCTTGCGTAATGTCTTTGACTTTTATGATAATTTATTTAATTAATGAATAAAATGGGTGTAGTATGAATTAGATATAGAAGGCTAATTTATATCAAAATCTTTGGGTGAATCTAATTACCTAAGAGCTAGAACATACTGATATTAATTTTTGTTCCCAAAAATAATGTTCACGGGAATTAAGAAAAATAGAATATTTTAGATAGTGGATATATTATTTAATTGAATAATAAATTTGATTGAAAAAAGTAAAGACCACAAGCATTAAAAAATTATTAAAAGAAAGTTAGTGAAAAAAAATATGGGGACCACAGCTAATAAAAAATAAGTTTTATAAAGTTAGTGGGAACATGTGGAGACCATAAGAAATATTAAAATGTTAAACTAGAGTTAGTGGAGTATTAAAGTGAGTATGAATAAGGTTATTTTTGTCTAAAATTTGTGACATAAATGGAAAGATTCCTTTGGAAACAGCAAATAAAACACCTAAAATGACAAATGAAAACTCCTTTAAGAAACCAAGATAGTACTAATATTATTTTTACTTTTTTCAAAAAATTTATAGCAATAATTTTTTTTTTTATTGTTAAAAATGGTAAGACCAAACCTCTACCTCCCCTGCCTCGAATCCGCCTATTGTGTGAAACCCCGCTCGAGTCTATCATGGTCATGGTAAGGTTGACTCGCAAACGAATTGAATTGAGTTGAAAAAATTGTAAAATAAAAACTTATCGTATTACTTCAACAAGAATCAAAATCTTGGTGAGGGGAGGAGCTGATACTGAAACCTATAAATTGTATCAATAATTCAACACAAAAGTCAATAGTATTAATTAATTATCCTCTACAAAAAATATAATCGTTATACCTTAAGTTGTTAAATTTTTTTTATCTTTTATTCAAGGACCCAAAAGATAAACGGAATAACTCTGCTTTTTTCTACCTTCTTATTTATTACTATCCAAACATAAGTGTAATAGATGGGTATGGGCGCAAGTCTTGAAGACGTGGATTTCAAGAGGCGCGCCAAAACAGCGGCTGCTACTATACATACTGGCCATCCAAGTTTAGCACCGGCAGTTTACTCAAAAAAAAAAAAAAAAAGTTTAGCACCGGCAGTTAGCCAAAAAGTCAACGACAAGTTACAAAAATTGACCAATTCAAATACCCTACATTATCAAAAGAAGATGCCACAGTTATTGAACAAATTATTTTCTTTCATCATCATAATTATAAATTCTACTAAAGCAATAGAAGAATGTGACAAGTGACACAATTTTAAGAGTTATTTTTCCGCTTAAATCTACTTATGTTATTTTAGGTAGTTTTTAAATTTAAGTTTACTCCATTGATTTGCTTGATTAATTTAACCTATTTGATTTTGCTTCATATGTTTTTCCATTAATGCTTCTTTTCTCTTCTACAACAATCTTTACTGTCCAATTTTTTTCCCATATATTTTTCCAAAAATTCTTATAATTTCGTGCTTAGCACGGGTATGTACCTATAATTATATAATCATAGAGATATTAGCCTCTTTAATAGTATAATAATTAATATCCTTCAAATTTCATAGAAAAATAATAGTTAAAAAAATAAAATATGGTCATAAATCAAACTGTAAAAAAAAAATCAGAAGATGTGAGACAACATCAAAGGTCATGTTCATAACGAATAAGGGACCATAGTTGTCTATAACACATTATCATATTTTGTAGCTGAGAAAATTAAATGTAAAGAAAATGTCTTCTTGGGTATTCTTTAACTTTTTTTTATAGGATTATAGGATTTATTGATCAATAAATAGAATAGTTAGGTAAAATTCGGAGTTTATCAAAAAATATGATATTTGTTCCAACTGAAACAAGATTTGATTATTAGGTATTTTTAACTTAAATAAACTTGTACTTAGGGTTTGAGAATGTAGTTTAATTGACACTAATATAATTGTTTCGTTATTCTATTTGAACCCTTATCATTAGGATGATAAGAACACTAGTCCTTAACCAATAAGCTAACCCATAATGCTATATTGTTTGATTGCATGCAGTTGGATTTTATTTGAAATCTAACTAGGACAACTCATAGATAGTATAAATTCATACATGTTAAAATAGTATACTAATGGTATCAACAAAGCATGATAACAAATTATTAATAATCATCCATATATTTAATTTGTATATATCAAAGTTTAAAACAAATACTAAAATGTTTATACGGTATCACAAATCATGTATATACAAAGTCAAGAATAGACGTATATTCTTCTTAATTAATAGGAATTTAATTGAATTAATACAAATTGAACTAATTTATTACTCCATATTAAAGAGTAACAAAAAAAAAATAGTCGATATTGTATTCTCTTAGAAACTGAAAAAGTATTTAGATCGATATAAATCCTTTCACTCAAGTCAAGAGTACTTCACTTAGAAGTTAGAAGCCATCAACAATGTTTGGAGGGCTTTTGGTGTTATTTAATTTACAGCCTTTATTGTTATTTCACACGAATAAACTACCCAATGAACAAATGCAGCTAAGTTCATATATACTTCTTCTGATTTTTGTTAGTTGCTACAGATAATGGTATTTTATGAAGAGAAATATCATTATTTGTAGCAACTAATAAAAACCAAAAGAAATATCTATACTGCATCTATTTACCCCAGCACTCTAGAAGGAAATTTAATGAATACAATTAATTATAAACAACAGATCATGCATCTCTTCGGTCTTCACTCTTCTTTTTTTTAAGTAAAATACGCAACGCAACCAAACACCTCAATCATGTAGTAGTAGTAGGTTTGCGCCCCCATCCTAACATGACGTCACAATAATACTACTCTTGAATAAAACGCGGCGTTTTGGGGGTCAAACAATTTTAACGACGAGTGAGCCAATCCGTGTAAAAAAGATCTGGTAAAATCTGGTATTTTAAAAGGTTAATAGTATGACACGTGGCATAACACATGTGTGGGGACACTTGTTTTGGGAGGAAATTGAAGAGAGAGAGATAAGCAGATAAGCATTTGGGCCTGTAAGACACCCTGGCATGTGGACCACTTACTGCATTAAGTCGGCTGTTAATGGGCCATATTTTTTCTGTACTACTATGACCAAACCTCTAATACTTCCAAAACTCACCTTTTTGAAATTTTCTACTCAACTCTTAGTAATTGTCACCTTACCTACTTTTCCGATCCTACCATAGTACTTCCTCCGTTCCATAATACTTCTTACATTTTGTTTTTGGGCACTTTTCATTGTTTAAGTTTATTTTATATATTGCGGTTAATATGTAATTAATAATATAGTCAAGTGGGATCTTGTTTGAATCATCTAATCGCATACTTTCATAATATAAACTTTTTATAATTTTTAAATGTGTATAATTCGACATATAAATGAACAAAATAGTACAATGGATTGCGTAAAAAAGTCAAATGGAGCAAGTATTATGGAACGGAGGAAGTAGCAAAGAGAAAATATATACTCCTATTTTTTAAGTATAATGATATTTTCTCTGTCTTGTTTGGTTTGATGAAAAATGGAAATTAATGTTTTTTTAAGAAAAAAGTGGATTTAATTATGAAATAAATGAAGAGAGTAAATGAATTGTATTGATGAAATTAAAAGAAAGTTAAAATAATATACACAAATTCTTGTGAGAGACGGTTTTTTTGAAGAGCATCTTTGATTGGGTCGGCCCAAAGAAAAATGTAAAATAAAAGTAGACATTATGCTTTAATGGACTGAGCCTGAGAGACGTCTTTCAGAAAGACGGTCTCTCAGAAGACCGACGGTAAAATATATGGATAAGATTAAAGGAAAGTGGTGGGTCATTATTCAAAAATATGATTGATGCAAATTAAGTGGAACGAACCAATATGGCAAATGCTCAAATTCAATAGGATTGAGGGAGTATTTCGTATGATAAATTAAGCAGTATGATAATTTATGTGGATGAATTCAAAAGAAAAGTAGATAAGATTAAAAAAAACACAAATTCTTGTGGGCGATGGTCTTTTTGAGAGATCATCTTTAGTTGGCCGGCCCATTATATATTTTTTACAATATTATAAGTAGGCATTAAGAATTATGTAAGTAGACATTTAAGATATTAAAAGAATGCATTAAGGATAAGGTAATCAAGCATTAAGGATAATGCAAGTAGGCATTAAGAATACAATACGTAAACATTGATCTTTACCGGGCTGAGCTTCAGATACGTCTCTCAAAGAGACGGTCTTTCAAGAGACTAGCTGAAAAAAAAAGTGATATATCATTACCTAAAAATAAAATAATACAAAATGAGAAAGATAATTAAACATGAAAAATATTGCTAAATTAGGGAGAGGGATGGAGTATAGATTAATTATGATGAAAGACGTTAAGTTTTTGTTACATTTTCTTTTTTGGCAACGACTTTTTAGCAACAGTAAAGGATTTCGCAACAACTTGTATTTTTCGCAACGAAAAAAAAATTAATTGTTGCTAAAATTTGTTGCTAAAAATGATTTTTCTTGTAGTGATTGGAGGAAACTCTTCATTTCTTCATTACTTACATTAAAGAGAAATTATTAAGGGTAATATAATTAATGTTATTTGATTTTTGATTTGATGATAAATTTTCTGACCACCAAAATTTATGTGTGATATAATGATAACTTATAAATTATAATAATGCTTGTATAATTTAAAATATAAAATACTTTATAATTTACTAATTCAGCCTGATTTATGTCCTCAATAATTGAAGCCTTGGAGTCAAAAGACATTCGTTAGCAAGTTCTTACAAAAATTTAGACATTACTCCTATCTATTAATAAAAATTCATGTTAATTTCACCACAAAAAAATCATGGTAATTAATTTTTACATTATATGATTTGGTATTACTTCATATGGATTACTCGTTGTTTCCTATGAAATTAATTTGCGAGTTGTTTTATTAACTTAATTAAAGGTTGTCACTAATATAAAGAAAACGAATGGATGGAAAAAAAGACATAATGTTGTGTTTTAGAACGATGACTTCATTTGAAAATGTGAAATTAACTCATTATTATTTGACAAATCAAAAATTTTCAAATTTGGATTTAGATCAAATTTCACCGTTGTTTTTAAAGTACTCAAAGTTGAAAATTTGAAAATGACTACCAAAACGTTGTCATTCTCAAATTATTTATTTATAATTTAATTTCATAATTAAAATCCATAACTTAAAATAAAATACTTGTTCCCAAACACTACATAAGCAAATTCTAAGACAAAATTTGCGAAAGGTTAGTGAGCTAATCAAATAAAGGTATGATTTTGCCAAGAAATTTAGGTAAAATTTTTTCATGGTATATAGATTTAAATGATAATAAAAAATGTAATGATGAAAAATATTTATATGGACAAAAATTTATTACATTTCCTCTAGCTAGTTATTGTAAATTATAAATTGAAAATATTACAAAAATTTGAGAATATTTTTATGATAATAATGAGATTTTCAAACATTTTATAGTTGAAATTGACTTGTTTTGGAGTATTATTTTTTAGATAAGATTTAATTCATATTCCTTTTGATCAAGCATAATTTTATTTTCAAAATACGTAGCATCTTGGATAGATTTTATGTGCATTAATTTTCTAATCTAGTGTCATTTTCGTTCATTCTCCCTATTCAAAAGAAAATTATTACAAACAAAAATGTTAACGGTCCGGATAGGATTTTGTTAGTTCTTTGGAACTATTTTAAATTTTTGTTGTTTATGAATTTTAGAATTTTAATATCTTTGGTGTTATTAATTATTATTGAATACCATTTTTAATTTTTTTACAAAAGAATATAAAAAATTATATGATTTATGTTCTATGGAGAAATATATAATAATTAATAGAATTAATTACATGAATTTTCCTCACAAAACAGTAATAGTATATTAATAATTTTTTAAAGAAAAAAGATCAACAAGTTGTACATAATTTATATGAGTTCTTATTAAATTTATTTACTGTTTATTTTCTTCATGTAATTGGTATATGATACAGAAAAATATTAATTACATCCTTTTATTTTTTCTTGTTATTATTAAGGGTTATTATTAATATTTTTTATATAATTGTATTATTATTATTATTTAATATTTTTATTCAAAAATATTAAAATATTTATTTATTTTTGAAAAGGAATTAGCTAGGATAAAATTGATAATGACTTATAAAAAGGAAGAGGTATAGTAGTATTCAACAAGAGGACCCAAAAGATTGACTTTTGATATAGTTAGGTTTATTAATTCACATGGATATGATTAAATCTAAATGGGCAATTTCACCACTAAAAGAATGGGTGATTCACGAGCTTTGTCCTTTGGGAGTCTTTATCTTTCCAAGGTTTGCCTTTACATTTTAATGTCTCATTTCTAACCTAAAAACAAGGGCCCTATTTGAATGTGATGTTTGCCTTTTTGTTTTGAATTTTTATGAGCACATTATAGCTTGTCCTAGTACTAACCATTTGATTCAATAACAATACTTTTGGAGTTAGAATGTGTATGACAATGCAAGTTTGTTTTTAAAATGATAGTGTTTTTTTTTATGGTTAATTTTGAAGAAAAAAAGCAGGTGAAATTGTAAAAAATAATTCAGAATAAATACTATGTAGTTGCCTCGTTGGGAAGAATTATATCCAAACATTTTTAACTAAAAATGTAAGTTAATGGTTAAGGGGCTGGCGAAATTCAAACCCGTGAGATTTAGACATGATTCAGAGTGAACTTGATATCTTGAATCATATCACATATGCAATCCCAATTGAATTAACCGTATCCTTGAATTGATTCTAATGTTAAAAAGACTTTGAGCTTGAAAACCCGACTATGAATTGGTCTTGAATCGTTCTCATATTGATTATAAACTAGCGCAAACTTTATATGAATTGGCCTCAATATTGAACCAACCATAATTCTAGATCAACATTAACCTTAATTCGACAATAACCTGATATATATATATAGAATCAAAATTTAAATTTACTAAACACTTTTAGCTATCCTACTAGTTTAGAGACACGTTTTGTTAAACGAGCTGATATTTCTTGAGAAAATAACAATATGTGTGCCAACAACTTGATTTGCAACCTTCCTTTCCTCCAAGAATAATTCTCATACTCATTATGATATGTACAAGCAAGCAAATAAACACAACATTGGAAGAAATGGAGTTTTTGACTTTTAAGAGTTCTATATATAAAAGAAAACAATAGTTTGATTTAGGTTCAGCAAAATGAGTTTATTTAAAACAAAATGATTGAGTTTATTTTTCAAATGATCGAGCAAACGTTAATTTAATTTTTACAATTTCTCCTAAAAAAATCAACCCATTTTATATGAAACTGTCTCACGGTGAGACGATCTCAATACAAGAAGCCCATAACCTAAAAGTTTCTAGCATTGGACTATTTAACTCAAATATAAAACATGTCTCACAGTGAGACCGTCCTATTTGTGAAAAATAATACTCCTTCCTATTCAATTTATTAGTCTCATTTACTTTTTGCACATTTTCCGAGACAACATTTTAACTCTTGATATTTCTAATTATGCTTAATTAAAAATTTTGAAAATTTGATATTAATAATTCTTGCATTGAGATAAATCAAACAAGATATCACTTGCTTATGTTTAAACTTATAAATTAAAAATAAAATACATATTAAGAGTGATAAATAAATAATATAATTTAAAAGTAAATGAGACTAATAACAAGAATAGGAAGGAGTATTAAAAAAAACATGTCCATAACAATAAATGTTGGGTATCCTTAGAGTAGAGGAGAAGCAGTAAAGGATTGTTCCTTAGAGGAGATGACGCGTGTTAACAACAGTTATTACAACTAAACTGTAAATCTCTAATATAACTTGAATACAGGTAGAATCAAAAGGAAAATTATCGCGAAATTATTATCATATACATAGGGCTTGTTTGGTTACCCACTATTAACCTTGGAATTTTAAATTCCTAGGAAATAGTATTATGGTAATTTGTTTGGTTGCCAAAAAAACTAAAATTCCTAGGAATTATAAAATCCAAGGGAAGTTAATTCCTATGAGACATAGGAATTAGATTACCATATACCCCCCTTGGTTATTTACAATTCCCATGGAAATAAAAATTCCTATTGTCAAACAAACAAAAATAAGTATTTCCTAGGAAATTGACAAAGGAAGTAAATTCCAATGAATTACAACTTCCCATAGGAATTTAATTCCTACGTCAACCAAACCACTCCATAGAGTACTACTTATATATTTTTTTATTAATATACTTTTTTCAAAAAACTAAAAAAATTAGCTATTAGAAAAATAAAAAATAGCATGAAAATAGAAATTATTTTTATAAAAGAAATATAGATTATTAGTAAGATAAAATTACATAATAAAACGATCTTAATAAAGAATGTCATTATTCAAATATGTGAAATTTTTCCACTGATTTTGCACATAAATAACACCCTTGTGAGTTGTAAAAACAATTCACAAAGAAAAATATTTTGTTTTGTCTCTCTTAATTTATCTCATTTTTATTTCACAAATTCTTACTTGAAACTGTATACAATAGACGTCTCAAGTTTTAAGGCTAACCCATTTTATAAATTAAAGAAAAAAAACTAATTGATGATTTTGTAAGTTAAAAGGGAGATATGAGTTGGGCTCTTAAGAGACGTCTATACTATAGACGGTCTCTCAAAAGAAGGACTGTTTTTATTTTAGTATATTTCTTTAAACAATAGTCTTAACATTCTATATCCGTAAAATTATTATGAAAAAAGTGGTGGAATAAGTGAGTAGTGAGGAAGCATCCCAAAACTTTCGGCTCAACCCAAAGTCAAAAAGAAAGCTTTTAAATTGAAGCAATCAACCACTTAGAGTGTACACGGTCAACATTCACGAGAATTTTTGCCACCTTTTGCTAACTATATCATTATTATTATTTTTTGTTAGGTGAATTAATGGAAGAATATATTTTTTTTATTGAAAAAATATCAAACAGAGTATAATATCAGAATTATGCTTAGGGAAAGTTGTCAACTAAATACATGCTCCACGTATATCGGTATATGGGAAGATTTTGTGTGCTACATAAATTAGTAAAAAAAAACTCATTCATCATTTACAAATTTTTAAAAAGAATAAATAGAGAGAACAAGTACAATATTGATAAAGATAAAAAAAACAACATAAATTCTTGCTATAGGCCGTCTATAGCATAGACGGTTAAATATAAATCAGTCTATTTTGCAAAATAAGCAACTGATTAGTTATCAGTCTTATTTTTAAATTTAAAAATTTTTGGTTGGGCTGTTGGGAAAGCCGTCTTTGCCATAGACGGTCTCTCAGGAGACCATCTGAAAATACAATTGTAAATTCTTGTATGAACTTGTAAATTGTGATAATGTAGTAGTTGAGTCTAATTTATTAAAAATTAATCCATAGAGTTTAATTAAAAAAATTATAAATAATTAATGTTATTAGATTTGAAAAAAAAGAAACTGAGCGAATAATCTTACCAATAGAATTTCATTAATTGTGCGTTGTTTTCTTTAGGGTTTAAATTAACAAAAAATATTTATCAACAAAACCGCGATTGTTACATCAAACCAACTATATTGCTAAACTTCATGATCATACACTACAAATGCATATAACTTAGAGTGGCAAATCTAGAATTTCATCCTATTAGTACATCATCTTATCTTTTTAATACAAAAAAAAAATTATATTACAATTAATTAACAAACTAGAGTACCCTTAACATGCCTAGTTCCTTTAACATATTAAACTCCCAACAAGTTTGAAAAAAAAACAATGGCCTTTAATCACTCATCTTCCCTTAAATGCCTATTTATAACCTAAAAAGGATGGCTAGTTTCTAGTTTCTAGAAAACATGTCTACACCATAAACTAGGGCAAAAGTCATTACAAGTTCAACCATGACACTTGTAGAGTTGTAGTCACACAATCAAATGTCGACTTAAAACCCCATAAATCAAACCTCCAAAGCAATAAAGAACCTCCATGTAGGAGAAATTTTCTACCATGTAACATTCCTAGCATATAGTTGACAAATGACAATGAGAGAACTTGTTCAGATAACTTTATTTATATTATTTATATAATGAAAATAAATACCCTTATCCATAATAAATTCATAACAACAAATTAAATAGTCACGACAGTGAAAATTGTATTGGGGTGTTTGGCAATTGGCTGTTGGCTTTTTAGTTGGCTTGTTTGACTAGCTGGAAATGTTAGCTGTTTTTGTTGGCTTTTAAATTAGCTTAAAAAGCTAGCTGTTTGTGGAAATGTTTGATAAATTTGAATATTGGCTGTTGGCTGTATATTAGAGAAAAAGTGGGCCAACAATCCAAAAGTCAACCCAAAAAGCTAGCTGGAGCAGCTTTTTCATTTTGGCTTAAAAGCCAGCTTTTCAGCTGCTTTAAAAGCCATTTACCAAACAGTTTTTTTGGCTGTTTGACCAACCAACAAGCCAAAAGCCAAAAGTCAACCAAAAAGCTAAACCAAAAGCCAATTGACAAACACCCCCGTTATGTTAGGTAGTCAATGTTATTGTGCTTCGTGCTAAATTATATTGTGACGAGTCAGTGCTATGAACGGTAACATGTTGTGTCGTGACGTGTTTGTCTCCACCCAAAGAATGAGGTATAACCATGAAAAATTTGTCGTGTTTATCATCTCCTGTGCGAAATTATGACTTACCAGCTCGTGCTGCAAATATTATGATATCGTATCGTGTCGTGCCCAGACGATCACATCCATGTTTAGTAACCACTAAGCTATTTCTTCTTCTAATGTGTGAATCAAAAGCTTCACAAAGCAGCTATTTTGAAAGGTTCCACTCTCTAGTTTCCACAACACAATAATAAAGGGCAATATTGTCCTCTTGTGTGAACAGAGCTTTTAAGTCTTAAGAAATCACTATACATTTACCTTGCGTCTATAAATACACTTAAATACTCTGTCTATAATCAATACCAAAACCAAAACACACAAGCTTTTAATCATTTTTTCCTCTCTCAACAAAAAATAAACTTAAAATCTTCTAAAGATAAAATCAGCTTTTTTTCATCTTACAATCTAACAAGTGTTCCTCATTTTTTGGTAGGATCACTGGTTTCAGTTCTTCACCATTTTGAAGAAAAGGGGCAGAATTTTTGCAAGTACCCTCCATTTTTCTGGTAAAAAACACCCAGAAACTCACAATTCTACAAGAAAAATCCATGGCAGCCATGGAAGAATACAGTAACTTAGCATCATCATCAACATTTACAACACCAATAGACATAGGAAATTCAGTATCAGCACTAATCTTAACAGCTAATGCTAACAACACCAACACTTTAGACTCAATCTTCTCATACTGTCAACCTTCAAACCCCATCCTTATAAACAACAATCCTTTGGTTGAGCCATTAGGATCTTCAATCTATCTCAAACAAAGAGATATTCTACAAAAATTCTGGCTTGAAACCCGGTCTAAACCCGGGTTTCAAATCTCATCATCTTCTTCATCTTCATCTTCTTTTATGATTCAGAGTCAAAAAATGAACAATCTTGGGAAAAAGAAGCTTTACAGAGGAGTAAGACAAAGACAATGGGGAAAATGGGTAGCTGAAATAAGACTACCCCAAAACAGAATGAGAGTCTGGTTAGGTACTTATGAAACTGCAGAAACTGCTGCTTATGCTTATGATCGTGCAGCTTATAAGCTTAGAGGTGAATATGCTCGTTTAAATTTCCCAAATTTGAAGGATTTTTCAAAATTTGGGTTTGGTGATGCAACCAGGATGAATGCAGTTAAGGCTGCTGTTGATTCTAAAATCCAAGCTATTTGTCAGAAACTAAGGAAGGAAAGAGCAGCCAGAATTGCCAAAAAGAAGCAGAAAGAAGAATCCTTAAAAGGTGATAGTAATTTGAATGAGAATGATGGTTTGATGAAGGATACATATTCTGAATCTTCTTCATCATTTTGTTCAACAATGGTGAATGATAGTGGGATTGTTTCACCCACCATTTCTGAAGAAGTTTGGTGGAGTAATGGAAATGGAACTTCACCTTGTTCTGATTCAATGAGTAGTTATCCATTGATGGGAGATTTTAGTTTTGATGATTGTTTATTAGAAAAGATGCCTTCTTTTGATCCAGAGTTAATCTGGGAAGTTCTTGCTAATTAGGACAGTTAATATATACTTCTATATGTTTGTTGGAAAACAACATAAATACTTGATGGGCTACTTTTTATAATACCAATTAGTTTTGGAATGAACCCCATCGAGTTTGTGTGTAATCAACTCTATTCTTATCAGATTTTTGTTATGTAGAAGTCTAATAACAAATTTATCACATGTTTTATTTGCTATCTAAAATAAAAGTTAGAGCTCAGAGCACTATCGAAGATGACTTGTTGATGAAGAGAGAAAAATATATTAAAAAAGTAATAATTACGGGTTGAGATGGTTGAAGATTAAAATGAAGGGAATATAGTTGATTTCAATGTTTAGGAGTTAATAATTTGGCTTGTATTTGCTTATAGAAGTCTATTTGGTAAAGCTATGTAGCATGTTACTTGTTCCTATATGAAGTATGTTTGACTACTTATTGATGTAAGGGAAGTACTACTAGCTAGTTAATAGTTAATACTACACTCCCTCTCCTCTTCTTTCTGTTACCACTTTCCACATTTATGATAACCATTCATTTTTGGTAGATAGCTTTCTTTTCTATCTCATTGTCATTACACAAGCAATGAGTTGTAAGAATTGAAGGGCAAAGAGTCATTCAATTTATGTTTCATATAGGCAAGTTTAAAGGTAAATTATATACGCGCAATTAATCTTAAAGAAATACTTTCTCCATTGCATAATACGCAATCCAATTTATTATTTTGTTCATTTATATGTCGAATTATACACATTTAAAAATTATAAAAAGTTTATATTATGAATGTATGCGATTAGACGATTCAAACAAGATCCCACTTGACTATATTATTACTTACATATTAGCCGCAATATATAAAATACGCTTAAACGATAAATAGTGCCCAAAAACAAAATGTAGCAAGTATTTCGAAACGGAGGAAGTAATATGTACTAAAAAGTAAAGTATTTTACAAACAAGTCATAAGGATTCCTATCACCCATGAAAAAACCCCTAGGTTCACTTGCTATATTTACAATTCAAGAATTATAGCTAAGCAAAATTCCGTTCTATTTTCACTTGCTATTTATCAAAATTCAGCAACTATTTGCTCCAAAAGTGAGCTGATATTTAAATCTTACCTTAACAATATGATATTTGTCATCATTGAGCTGACTACCAAATCTCTTAAAATGGATCTTAAAAGTCCAACAATCATAGACGCCTCTCAAAAGCTCAGCCCATATCTCCCTTTTAACTTACAAAATCACTAATCAGTTTTTTTTAAAAAATTTATAAATTGAGTCAGTCAAAACTTGAGACGTCGATTGTATAAATGATCTTAAGTAAATTTGTGATTTCTAATTCAAATCTTCAAGAGGCAAGCAAGTGGCTTATATTGGCTAGGTCCCAAAATCCTGCTTCTCACTCTAGTGGCAGTGCTGAAACATGTTCATCCCTGTATCATAAAAATTTCAAGCTACATAAAAATATATTATAAATTAATTACACGGCACTTTTGATAACTGCTAGTATTTGATCGTAATAAAAATATCAACGTAGATGTAGATTGTTAGTTTTTCAAGAGGATAGTGTTGGTGAACATAAAAAATTAAGTAATTCACACCCGTATTAGAAATATAACTATGTTTTGTATCATATCGGCTCTGTCGTAAGAGTTCACAAACTCACTAAATGTATATTATCAGCATTGTAATGGTGTAAAAACCAATTTTTAAGCATTTTCAAAGATTTTTAAAGGTTTTAGCCAATACTTAGTGGTACAAAAAACCGTAGTACTCTATCACAATAATAATCACTAATCAGTAGTTCAATACCACATTTTCCCACTAAACCAAATTAAAAACTTTGCCACTAACAAAAATAGGAGTATTTCACTAATTATTATCTCTTACCTGAACATATATATTATTCATATTAATACCATTTATTATTAAAAAAAATTAAAACTTCAAATTACTAAGCAAAGGACATAACTATTTGCCTATTATGGTAGTTATAAATGCCCTAATGTCAAAATCTTTTCATTTGTTCATTTCCCTCGGGTAAAGGCAGCTCCGGCGGCTAGGATTAGGATATGGATTAGTCCAGTTAGTTCAATAAACATCTAGTGTATAGGAGAGTAGGAGTATAGTATTCCCTCAATACCTATTAGGCTATTACTAAGTACCACTTTTTATTTTAGTCTATCGATTTTTCAACCATTTTTTTGACAATGACTTCACTCTCTTCTTTTTAATTTATTCCACATACTTATTCTCTCTTTTCAATTTTACCCGCTTCTTAATTAATTGTCTTATTTTCAAATTCAACTCTCATTTTCATTAATTTTCGCCTAAAACATTTGGTGGTAAAGACTAGATGGCATACAACGCCGTGAAAGCAAAATCTAAGGCATGTACTTGCTATACTCTCTGAGACTCCTCAAAGGTCAAGATATATTAGTTGTTACCTCAATTATTTTTATTTTTTAAAAATACATTGTAAAGTTAATGTAATTTACTAATATACCCTCAAACAGTACTACTAATTTAATTAATTATTTTTATTTTTTAAAAAATGCATTTGTTGCTAAGAGATTTGTACATAATAAAACGTAATTGTATTATTAAAGAACGAGACAATATTTAAATTGTTTAGATGATATTAAAAAAGAAAAATAATATTTGTATGAGATTTAAAGAAGAAAAACGCAGAACAAAAATAAAAAATATAGATAACTCAAAAAAAAATAAAAAATAAAAAAATTAAATTTGAGGATCCTTGGTTTATAGCTCAAATTAGGCCTAAGCCAAACCACCATTGGGGCTTTTGGTTTTACACTTCAGCATAGCCGTTTTGTACAACCACTAAGCCTAAGCTTACATACTTACAACTACTAGTACTTGAATTATTTGCTATGCTTTATGAACTCGTGTTAGACCTTTTACTCAAAAATAGATGACACTTAGACATTTTAATATGAATCAAAATCTTTATAAAATTTACAAAATGGTCAAGTCAGATACTTAATAAACATTTATATCGGACAATTAGACCCCTCAAAATCTTTATAAAACGTAAAATAGCTTATAGTTAATCAACCATATTAAAAATTGGGAAAAATGGTAACAAATAACTAGTTATATTTGACCCCTCAAAATTCAGAAAACAGAACCACATTTGGACGCATCAAAGCATGAAAAGAACGGAAGTAAGGTTAAAAGACACTAGTATAGTAGTATGGTCCTTAAGAAAATTTCCGTACTCGCAAAAATGTAATGCGTATCAACATGTACAATAATGACAACAATTTACTATCCTCTTATTAGAGGAAGAGTGTGATCAAGGGTATTATAATATATAAAGCATAGTGTCAAAATGCACTTATGTCTCACTTGCCGCAATAGTCATGCTAATGTTATAACTTATAAGTGACATATTTGTTAATCAAACTCTTCATTTTACATCAAGTATCTATGTTGAATTCTTGCATTCAAGCATGAATACAATAATCGGACAATTAGACTCAACTTTGGACCAAAAATATTGTGTTTTTTATAATTTGGCCGAGTAGAACACTCAAACATGTACTTGTGTGTAACAAACATAAGTGATGCGATTTTTGTACCATTAAATTTTATCAAAACCATGAGATATCCCTTAAACAGACTTAAAACACGATATTTAACACATTTACGATGTAGGTAATATCAGACTATCAAATGCGTAAAGTAAAAAAAAAATAGTTCAACCAATACAGTTAATGTGGTCTTGGTTCTACACTATGTTGCAAAGGCTCACCACTCAGACATCATTAGAAGTAATAGAAGATAGTACGATACAGTTTCAAGTGGTGGTCCTGCCGAGCATGAGTGGATCCCTTCATATATAAACAATGAACCACGTTCAACAAACTGTTTCGTGTAGTCTCATCCTATAGTTGGTGCCACAACATTTTGTACGAATCTTACTCTAAACAATAGTCATAAAGCCAAAGAAAGCATTAATGGACTAACTTATGTCTTACATCACAATAATGTCAAATCCTTAATTTCAACTACATAAAATCAAACCAGATTATCAACTACATAAAATCAAACCAGATTATCAACTACATAAAATCAAACCAGATTATCATAAGTTTGAAGACATCCCCATTTCTAGTTCCATATTCATCATCATAGGCCGATGAATGGAATACAAAAATGAGCAGTGCAGAAAGTATCCATTAGGGACTAAGGGATTGCTAATTGAGTCATGATACCCTCATTTCAGAGACGGGTAAAATCATCTGATTTCATGGGTTTTTATACAAAAAAAATACCTATATGGTTAGAAAACCCCAAAGTGCTTACATATGCAAGTATCATAAAATGCTCGAGATTTGATTTTTATTGCTCAGATACAGATATATGGATACGAACTATCAAACAATCAATGACTTAGGATCACAACTCTTCCTACATTAGAAAAAGACCACAAACTCTAAATACATATTCCACAGTGATCAAATTTGAAAAAAAAAATAATAATTTTATTTAGGATGAGCTCATGTTGAAGTACAAAATTTCGAAAAAGACAAATGCACAAAAAGTCAGGAGGCGAACCACAATCGTACAATTAGGTCATACGGCTTCAAACTGATATTTGTCAGGAAGGTTCAAAAATTGTACAGCATAAAGGATCACCAATCAAATGTATATATAACCTGAAGTGCAGGGCATTTATATAGTACAATTTTGTAGTATCTGCTAGAAACTAAACTACAAATGATACATAGATTTAGACACTTACATAGCAACAACTTGAGCAGAAGATAATCCAAGTACCTAGACAAACCAAATGGTAACATCTACCAAGTAAGTGCGTCCTTGCTTTGCTGAAGCTTTTTGTTATAGGAAGCTTCCAATTCCTCCTGCAACAATTAGAGCACGTCAATTCCGGAATGTAAGAACAGTTCAAAATTTTCTTCGCATGCATTCAGCCAAAAAAAACAGCTAGCACTAATCTAATTAGGGTCTAAAAAGTTTTACAAAAACATAGAGGTCTTCTATACAGAAACATAGAATGATAATAGTCTTGTTGGAGAATACAATATTAATACATAAACATAAGCCGATTTTCCATGTATCGGAAGTCCTAATCTTAAAAAACGCAAAATAGAAATCATCAATCTTCAGCTACTGCAATTTTCTGCAGTAATAGCGTGCTTCACAAATAATACATGAGAGGATAGATCATCACAATTCACATCAAGTTAAAGGAGAAATTTGAAGTACAATTTTTTCATCAGTCATAATCGACCCACATGCAATGACAATACACCGTCTTGGACCAAAAAATTATGTTGACACATGCATGCACCTGCTAATTAAAATCTCAATCTCATTGAAAAATTTATATAGGTTTGGCTTCAACAGATTCATTCCATTAATCTAATATAAGAAATTTGGAATATCTAACCCAACTTCAAAAACAGAAGAACCGTAAGAATATTACTCATAGTTTTTCATCTTGACCACACAAGTACTAAAGGTATACACTAGAAATTACTCTAGTCTTAATAGATAATCTTCCGTCCCTTTGAATTTGGTATATAATAGTTCCTTATGTGAGTTTATTCGCTGAATACCAAATATTTCACACAAATGAAATCTAACTTTATTGACTTGCTATCTTTAACCTGATTAATATTATAGCAATATCCCAACAAAATAAAACCAAAAGTTTCATATAACTGTAAGATATGTTTTCAATTATTTTACATGTGAATTTTGATTAAACACCACCCTCCATGTCCTGAGTGTACAACATAGTGCAAAAACAAGGTTGCATCATATCGTATCGGTCATATCGTAAAGGTTTTCAAATACCAAACTGGTATTACAAAGATCGTAGAGGCGTAAAAAACTATGTTTCAAGCCTTTCCAAGTGATATTTCATGGTTTAGGCATAGGAAGTAGTGGAGAGAAACAAAGCAGAAAATGATATCTAAATTATGTCTATAAATCACAATTTGAGTTCCAAAAATTCAAGAACATGTAAAAGATGGGATAGCAAAAATTACGCAGCAGAGAGAATATTTAGAACAGAAACACTTACTTTACAAGATTTTAAAAGGGGCTGTAAAAATGATCTGAAAAGTGCGATGGACTTGCCAAGCGATGTTCTCTCCAGGTCTGTTCCACAGTGAAAACAAGAACATGGTTCCTTTAGAGACAGATAACTGGCTTATGAAATAACTTAACAAGTAAATTGTTCTTTTTATACTGTATCCTGCAGACTACAAGAAGATTGAAGACAAAATCACTTTATACTTTCACACTCAGCAATTAAAAAGATTGCATTTCTGCAACAAACTCCAATGGAAGCCATGAGTTGGTATGATACACATACTTTTTCATGTCTTAAATATATATAATTTCCTTATGTCATCATTTGAACCATAAAAGAGAAGATACAAACCAGTCTCAACATCTCCGCCAAGACTTCCCATGTTAAGTTCTTCCAGAAGCTGCAGATATTGACATGTAACAAAAACATTCATAACGCAAGTCTACACAAGAATGTAGCAGTAAATAAATAGTTTCTTTCCGCTTCTTTATTCCAGTTTCACTTATCTTGAACTTCAAGGTAACATTTTAAGAAAATTTATCTGTAAGGAAAATAACAAAGCAGTAGAAATTCACCTGCGAAAGGGTTGGTACACTGGTAGGATCGAAATCCTCACACTGAGTGGGATCAATGGGAATGCAAACACAGCCTAAATACCAAACAAAGAAACGGATTGTATGGTCTCAGAATAGGAATTAATATCTATGCGTAAATATTTGTATTCAATACCATATTACCATGTAGCTTTACATTTCCCTAATAACAATTTTACACAAGTAAAAAATGTTGCTAACCTGTTTTTGGGTGTACACAAAAAGGTGCCTTTAACAAATGGTTCATGTGTTTTGAGACCTGAGGAAGTTGAAACATATTTTCTTAGAGTAATCCTAGTTAAAATGATTATAGTGCATTATGGATGATGTTCTTTTAAATTGCACTAAATTAAAAATATTAACTTGTTATTTTGGAAAGAATGGGATTCAACTAACCTCGCTATCGAGCCTGGGGTATGTATAAGAGAATATGATCTCTTCAACACACCTGCGAAGCCCCTGTCCCTGAAACCAGATAAATTATTAGTCTTATTGGTTGGTTATTCTAAATGAAAGTTGCATTATCACAGCCTCAAGAGACTAGAGGAAAGATGGATTTCAATCAAGAGTACAACCCAAACATCACATGATTCGCTAATCTCCTTACAAATTGTGGATCGCAAAAAACAAAGTATGATTGCTTTTGGGCTATTTATGGATCAATTTAAATGAATTGAAAAACAAATCAACTACTCACTGCTTCCACGCAATCTTCACTAAACAAAAAGGGGTGGAAAAGATTTAGGTAACAAAGAATCCGGTTTCTTCTTCAAAACAAAGAAATGAAAACATGACGATTATTGCTCAATATCACTTACTAAATAATTAGTGATTCCACAATATCACTGAAACAACAACAAAATGCACAAGACACAATATCGCTAAATGAGGATGTTCTGGATTTTATCCACGCAAACACTCTAGAACCACTACCTTTCCTGTATGTTTTACCAAACCAGACACGCCTATATTTATATATCTCTGGTCCTCTGTACACTATGTTTTCACAAAAGGGATGGGCATTCATGTCTGAACAGTTCAGTACCTTCTGTTTTCCAGATTGAAGGATATGCTTTAGTTGCCCCCAACGAGCAACATTAATGTCTGAAGATCGTCTGTTATCTTGCCATTTACCTCTAAGCTCAGAAGTAATAGCTGCAAAATGCAATTGCAAAGGCTCCCTATCTTATTAACAGAAATGCTAGAAAAGATAAAGCCCACAATAAAAAGCACAATGCTACTATAATAGAAATGGTATTGACACTATTCTGTTGTTACCTACATTCGTCAGGAATCATCTCTAGAACCTTCTCATATCTCTCTTCAGAAGACAGTAGGTTCTGACTGCTCAAAATTATCTCTTCGAAATATTTCCTTAGAACATCAGTGTATGCTCTCCTGAGAGAAATATATGACTCAGTGATACAAGATCAAGCCAAAACATAAAGAATTATCAGCAAATCCACACTTACGCAAGAAATGGATGAAGAGCAGGACCCCCCAAGGAAACCTTTTTCTGACTATTCTCATTACCCTGGGAAGACAATATTAATGAGGAACAATATTTTCGGAACACAATATGAGACCAACATATATAGCGTAGAGTTCATTACCTTATACACATGAAAATATTCAGCAATAGCAGATCGTTGCTCATTAGTTAACCTGGAGGGCAAAACGTTTTCAATAATTAAGGAACTTTTTTTTGAATTTATAATAAGGGATCTTTACGCATGTAATGTCACTACTACTCAAGTTTTCACTTGTCTTTACCTTCTAGCTTTGGAATCACAAACCCAACAGTGAACACCACGCCGGCCACTGAACACCCATAGAATATGATTGAAGCCAAAATCATCTATATACAAAACAATGACAGTATATTACAATCTTGATCATATAAACTATCAACACTTACCCTGACAAAAAGACATTGTGGTTGATCATACAGCCTTTGAACTCTGATGATTAGGTCAATAAGCTTAGGTAAAAGGTCATTAATCAAACACAATAGATACTTCCATTAGAAATAGAGCTCATAGTTAAAGCAAAATCAAAAGATAATCGTACAACGAAAAACATGACTCCATAAGATGCAGTTGACAGAAAATTGAAACTAATATGAATTTTCACCATTTAGCACAAGTGAATATCAAAGTTCATGATGTGAGATAGAATATTCTTTAAAGAATCATATTAATTTCTTATAAAGGCTTTCAGTAGTCAGCTAATAAGCATCAAACTTCTATCTAAAAGCTTTCACAATTATTACAAGTAGAAAAATGAGCGCACAAATGCTATTCACCAAGTAGCAGGTCATACCTCTAAGAGCAGCATCAATAATTTTAATAGCGACAGTCATCAAAGGCCAGCAGTTCCGGCATACATCAGCTCCAGAACAACAATATCTAACATCGTCATAGTCTGTCATATCCTAGAAAAACAAGATACTGTAAATCATGCAAATCAGCTATTGAACTCGAAAAGGCAATGAGATTTTGTCATAGGAGGTCTTACAATATCAAATATCAGCTCTCTTTCCACAGGAGTGAAGACATTGTCTCCAGTTTGTGCGTAGGCATGTCTCTTAGATGGCTGTAGAAAATTGTAATCAATCCTTAGACTAAATAGTCCTAAAAGTCGCTCCTTACCCCTTGATATGCAAGAGTCATGCACCCCAAGATTGCCGATGATGATTAACATTATTCTAAATGGGATGTCAAATTTGAAAAGGGCCTCTACATGCAGAGAAAGTACATGCAACTTCAAACTCTAATGCTTCCATCTTCACATATAGAATTCCATGCATATCAGGAAATATTGATAGAAAGGGTATTAATAATAAAAAAAAAAGAGGGCATTAAACTGATAGCAGCCTCTGATATAGATTCAAATAAGGCAGGCCCGTCCCAGAGTATTCTAATTTTATGAAAAGTTCTGCCCCAAATGTCCAAAGAATGGGATCCAGCAATTTCATGGATTTCAAACTTCTAAGAGTATTATCATGTCTAAGTGACCACAACCAACGTAGATAATTTGGTATGAATAAAGAATCAAGCAACACAACTTCTCTAGACTCTACACATACAATGCATTAATTCATGGAAAAGGGAGCATTTATGTATCCGTACATTGAGTTAATGAATCCAATTGCAGGGCCAATAGCCAATAAAATCAAACAGATAAAATTACCCAAATTCATGTGTATTAGAGAAGCTATAGATGACTATCTATACTAAACATTTGATAACATCAAACATTGCTTATTTTATCATAAGCTTCTAATGTATTACAATAAGCATAATAAAATTTTCAATACTCAAATTGAATAAGTTGATTTAAACATCAATATCAAAACACATGAATTGTGAAATGCTAAAAGTTAGCAGTTTGACTATAGTGGATTTATTTTTGTTCATTTGTTTTGATCAAAAATCTACCTTTAACCTAAGTTCCTCAAAATCAAAAGTCAAAACGTATATAATAACAACAATAATCAAACTTCATGAGAATGGTAGTTACAATTAACATCGAATGAGACGACAATAAAAGGACCATACCAAACAATGTCTGAGTACAAAACCAGAATAAACTTACATCAACACTATAAACAGGCCCAATATCAATTTTAAAGGGGCATTTCTCCTTGACTGAACTTTCAAGTTCCAAAGCACTCTTGAACGATTGGAATCGCAAATATATGTCATCTTCCAAAGTAAATGAAAATTCCCTTCTGCCAAAGTAAGACTGATCACATCCTGGGTGCTTTCCATCTAACATATCGACAATCAATTAAAGAAATCAGTATTCAATTTCAAAGTATACTCGTAAAACAAACATAAATAAATGATTACCATTTCCATATGACAACCATTTGAACATATCAGAATACGGAAACAACTTTGCTGCAATCATATAAGTGACATCAATAAAAAAAACCACGAATTCTTAAAATCTAAAAATAAAGGTAAATTCAAACTAAGATAAAGAGATTTTAATCGGAATTTACTATGATAAACAGAAATTAAGAAGCCATACCGTAGTAAGCTTTGAGGTAATTAACGTTAAAGCCATCGGTAGTAGAATTAGGGTTAGGGTTTTGAAGTTCGGGACCATCGATTAACATGTCGTCTCTTCCATTTTCAACTTCTTCTTGCGTCATACTGAAATCTTAAACCAAAATTATACAATTTCGAAGCAATTTAATCCAGATATAACAACTAAAATCCGATAACGTGAAAAAAATGGAGTGAGAGTATGAAAATACCTGACGAATAATAGAGCGTTTCGAAACGTTGGTGATGGAGATCGCGAAGGAACGTGAATTGATTTTCTGGTGAGTGAAATTGTGAAAGAAAAATACTGGAAATGGAAAGGAGAAGAATTGTTTAAGGGTTTTGAAATGGCGGGAAAGTGGCGATGGCGGTGTGAGGTTTGGGATTTTTAGCGGGAATATGATATGATAAGGGGAACTAGAGGTTAGTTATATATGGGCTGGGGCAAATTTTTCACCGACTTTTTTTAGGCCCAAAAGAATGAATGGGCTAGCATAGCCGATGCCCGAAAAATTGAATAAAATCATCATAATCATACTTTATACATATCGTTATAGAAACCTACTCGATAGTTCCCGTGCCATACACGGTTTTAAAAAATTTTTGATATATTTTTACAAATGAAAAAATTAAAAATTTAAAAAATAAATATTAATTATAGTTATATTTCATTTCACTTTAAACAGTTGTATATATTATGTACATTGTATGATATTTTGTATTATGCGCGCATGTGATTGTGAAATTTTTTTTAATAACAAATAAAATCACAATAAAAAACAAAAACTATATTATGCTTTACTCATCTCAAAATATCCAATATATCAAATAATACTCAGTTAATAAATAAAATTGAAAAGATTTTATAAATAATTGATAAAATGAAATAAAATATATGATTAACTAATACATTAAATTATGTAATCTAGAATATAAAAAAATAATAATTAGATAGTAGTGTCAAAGATATGAAATAATTTATTGGAGTCATAATGATGACATCATCATCCAATTATAGAGGGAAAACTTTTATTAAGAAATTGACACTTAAGCAATTTTTTACAATGATGATGTCAGTTGTGTTTTATTTTAGTAATAGTTATAGATAATTACGGTCTGGGAAAAAATTGAACAAAAATATATATATAAAAAAAATCTTTAAAATAAGATTTTAAAATTTTTAATTCCTAAAATAAGTATATTTGTGTCCGAATCTAAGGTGTGGGGATTTATTCTCTATTACAAACACCAAATAAGAGGAAAAGTACCATGACTTAATTTGTTGTAACTAACTAGCATGGAACAATGAAGACGAAGTTATAATAATCTAAAAAAAAGACTAGTCTATACATAATACTTTGTACGGAGTTTATACATAATACTAAAACAAAATATAGCTTACATAAGCAACTAAAAAAATTGATGAGTTGTCGTCTTTTCAAGAAAAATTTTCCCTCCATTATGTAAAGATAATGTCATTGCATAAGAATGACTATAGAAATCTTACATGCTAAAGATGATTAATTTTAGACAATCATTAAAAACTTTTAGTTGGTAATATAACATATAAATTTAAATAACAATATGGAGTAATAAATATATCAATCAAAGATGCACAATTTCATTATTATCTTTGATTTTCAATTTACTAAGCACCATTGATCTACTATTTATTATAAAAATTATTTATTTATGTACAAATTAATTATATTATTTTTGAATATACTTTTGAAAAAAATAAAAGTTTACTAAAATGATTATAATTTCAATAATTATTATATTATAGATACAAACCCAGATTAATACAAAAGAAATAAAAAATTTATTCGTTTTTTACATTAAAATGAAAAAACCGTGCATCGCACGGGAATTATCTAGTTTAATATAAGTGAAAACTAGCGCATTAAAAACTAATTTTTAAATATAAACATATTTTATTGTAAAACGGTCTTATATAATATTGTAAGACAAGTGAAATAAATTCTCAATTGATTGTCTTTTAATTTATCGAAATAAATAGGGCTAAAAATCAAATGTAAAATTGTCAGTGAAATAAAGGAATTATTTTCCATGGTTTTAGCTCAAAAATTTTATTTTTGTAAGGGTTTTTTATGAATTACAGCCTCAATTTCTCGTTTTATGAATTACAGCCGCAAAGTTTTTTTTTTATGAATTACAGCCTCAAACTTTTGATTTTTCCTCAATCACGGCCAAGTGACCGGTTGACACCGTTGACCAGCTTATATGACCTTTGACTTTCTTTTTTCCTGATTTTTCCTTTTTTTTTTGAGTTTTCTTTTTTCTTTTTTCTTTTTTTAATTTTATTCCTTCATCCTCCTCACATCTTCATCCTCTCCCTCCTTCTTCTCCATCATCTTCATCCTCTTTATCCTCCATTAATTTTCAAAATCACCATTAATCTTCAAAGACCCAATTTCTTTCCAAAATACAAACCCTAAAATTCTTTTTCCTTTTCAAGAACCCTAATTTAATTCCTCCATCCTCTTCATCATCTTCATCATCTTCTTCCTTCTTCATAATCATCTTCATCCCATTTCAAATAAAATTTCTGGGTATATTTTTTGAAGGTCCTCAATCTTCAGAACTTTGAACAATCTCCTTCAACCCAATTTGAAATCAACCCAAAATCAATTCCAGAATTGAGGTAATTGAATTGCCTAATCCTTCTTTGAAACCTTGAAATCGAGATACTGAACTTGAACCACTCTTAAAACCCTTATTTTCAGGTAATTGAACCAATTGGGTAGATGAAAAATAAGGGTTATTCCCCAAATGCTTGTTCAAAAAATATTTTCAGATCTCAAAGTGAACCCAATTAATATTTCAATTCAAAAAATAAAAATAATAAAGGAAGAATAACAAAGATTGATTTACAAGCATAAACCAACAAATGAAGCTTTTCTACAAGATTCAAAACATTTTAGTTCGAATCTTAATCAAAAATTAATTAAATAAAAAATTATTGAAATTTAAGGTTTTGTTTCTGGAAAAATAACAAAGATTGATTTACAAACATGAACAAACCAAGATTATTTCATAAAAATTGTTCATCAAAAATCAAAATCAATTTCTATTGATCTAGGTCAAGCTTTTCTAGTCATAAACCATCAATTTGATTTTGTGGACTAAAATCACTAAACCCACCCAAAACACCACCATTTCCTCTGTAAAGAAAATCTGAAATTTGGGTATGAGTATAATTTTCCTGGAAAAAGAAAAATTAATGGAGTATTTTGGACTTTTGAGTCAACGACCATTTTGAAGGATAAAGATCTAATTAGGTGTTCTTTGATTAAGATTCTTGAAAAGGAAAAAGAAAAATTTAAATACCCAGAATGTTCATCCCTTCCAATTTGGTGTTCTTTGATTAAGATTCTTGAAAAGGAAAAAGAATTTTAGGGTTTGTATTTTGGAAAGAAATTGGGTCTTTGAAGATTAATGGTGATTTTGAAAATTAATGGAGGATGAAGAGGATGAAGATGATGGAGAAGAAGGAGGGAGAGGATGAAGATGTGAGGAGGATGAAGGAATAAAATTAAAAAAAGAAAAAAGAAAAAAGAAAACTAAAAAAAAAAGGAAAAATCAGGAAAAAAGAAAGTCAAAGGTCATATAAGCTGGTCAACGGTGTCAACCGGTCACTTGGCCGTGATTGAGGAAAAATCAAAAGTTTGAGGCTGTAATTCATAAAAAAAAAACTTTGCGGCTGTAATTCATAAAACGAGAAAACTTTGAGGCTGTAATTCATAAAAAACCCTTTTTGTAAATATCAATTAGTCAATTACCCTATAATCAAGGAATATACTTGGCTATAAATATATTTAAAGATTGCACATTCAAGAATTTTATAAATTTTGATAAGTTACGTTCATAGTTTTTATATTCAAATTTTTTTAGTAAATTCAATCTCAATCAAAAATTTCCAAAATAATTCACATTATCAGGGTTCATTGCATTCCAATGAAAACTCAAAATTTGAAATTTGTTCAAACTCCAAATATACAATTTATTCTTTCTTCCTTGAAAATATCCATATCCATATTCCTTCCCATGAAACACTAATGAATTGTTCCATGATGCATATAAAACTAATTATTGATGCTTAGCTTGTTGGAATTATTTCATCAAAATGTATAATTCTCCATCAATTATTGAAAAGTAAATAATTTTATTCTCTCTTTATTTCTTGGGCAAATTTTTTATTATTTCAATGTAGAATAGAGATTCTCTCATGTCTTAATAAAGAAAAAATTAATTTTAATGTAGCGGGTGAAAATTAATTAATTTATTTATTTGTAAATTCATTCTTCTTTTATTAACTCATCATCTTTCGATTTCATTTAGAAACTCGCTTTATCCATATGATTATATTATCAGCAAATTCAATCCTCCCATTCCCATATCTCACCCGCAAAAATCGAAAAATTAATCTGTTTACTTTCTACAAAACAGTACTCTCTCAATTTCACTCAATTTGTCTTATTTTCTATTTTAATGGAGTATCTTTTAATAAATTTTCTCAATTTTTATTCTTGAATATGATCCCATAACATTTACTCTCTATATATTATCATCCCTCTTATTTCTAAATAGTAAATACCACAACACTTTCATTTCTTAATTTCGATGTTATTTAACAATTCAACTCGTATTGTTTGAGACCGTCTCACACTCTCACGAGAAAGACTCATATTATTAGTCTATTTTTCTAACCTATCACTCTAAAATTATAAGTCTTCAAATAAATACACTAAATATATATATAAACTAGTTAAGTAAGATGATCTTACTATAATGTTGTCGCATTTTATAACAATTATGCTAAATGACTCAATTCCAAGAATTATATATAACATCGAGGAAGTTTTAGTAAATAAAAGTTTTTTGTTAACTAAAAAAACATATAACCGATAGGATTTGACGGAGTAATAAATTTGTGAATATTATTTTTTTATTTTTTTATAATGACGATAATAGATTAAGAATTATTAATATAACGTCCGTCCAAAAAAAAGCTCATTTCCCCATACCTGTCCCGTGACATTAAAATCTCTAAACAAACATAACCATCTTCCAGCTAACATTCTAAAATCCTACTCACTTCCTCTCACTCTTCTTTCTTCTCCATTTCCACACTTCATTCCAACATTACCGACACATTTCCCCTTTCCTTATCCTCCATTTTTACCGACACCATTACAAAAATGCACAAATTTACGACGCTTATCTTGCTTCTCTTTTTATCGGCGCTTTCCACCGGCGCTCAAGATGAAGTCACATGCTCCGGGATCGTACCGATGAAAAACCGGTACGATAAGATATCAATTACGGATTTCGGCGCCGTCGGTGACGGAAAAACGGTGAATACTAAAGCCTTTAGAGCGGCTATATTTAGGATTAAACATTATAAAAGAAGAGGAGGTACGTTGCTGTATGTACCTCCGGGGGTTTATTTAACTGACCGGTTTAATTTAACTAGTCATATGACTCTTTATTTGGCTAGTGGTGCTGTCATCAAAGCTTCTCAGGTTTGTTCTATATTTCCTTGATTTTGAATTTATTTGATATATGATTCTACATAATTGTTTTGTTTGAGAACAAAAAATTGACAAATTATTTGGAGGCACAGTGTGATTTCAACAAAATTATGACTTGTTTTTCGAGGCATTTTCGACTTGCTTGGAACCTGCTTTGGAAATGATAGTAAATTAGTGATTGTTATGAGGATGCATTTGTCTGAGTGAAATTTATTTTGAGTTGTCTGGGATGATGGCTTAACTTTTGTTTTTGTGGAGTTTTCTGCATTAGCACTTCATTTTTGTTTTACTTGTAATTTGCTACATATAGCAAGATCATACTTCATTTGAATTGAGGTTTGTCAAATGGGTTTGGTGGATTGATTTCTAAATTTAGTCTGTCTATAGCTAGAAGGGATACGATCAAAGAGTACGTATGGCTCATTAAGGGACATCAAAGAAGGCTTGTAAAATCTTGCTCGAATGAGCCAAAAAGGATGCATGACAGCATGAGCCAGTGAGTTTGGAAGGCTAAGCTGTTCAACGAGTATATGTTTGCTCGAATGAGCAACCGGGCTTGAACAAGCATAATCTGGTCTGTACTCTGTAGCTTTGACTTGTTTTTGATCTTGTGCTTGAATGAGCACATAGCTCATTTTTTCTAGAAGTTTATTTCTTGGACTGGTTGTTGGGGTTAAACTCTATAAATATGCAGCTCAAATCATTATGTATACTCGATCAATATATGGGTTTTTACAGGTGAAGTATTCCAAACTCGAAAAGTCAAAGAGAGACGTTTATGTTGGATGTCATGATCAAACAATTGGAACCAACTTGAATGGGAAAAATGTTGTTAGTCTTAAGCCCCATCATCATAGATCTTATAAAAGTTTTATGATGGCAATTGAGTCTTTTTGACGAGCTAGGAAGGACTTCTAGCCTCTAGGAGGTGGATCATAATATGGTTCAATCTTTAATTATTATTTGGACATGTAGGTCCACGTTACTTTGTATGGTTCTAAACTTCTAATGCACTTCTGTATTTTGCACTAGAGACAGTGATGGGTTTTAGTGGGTCAAGTGAAGTGAATGATTCCATGTGCTTTGTCTTTTGTATTATAGTGGGGAAGAAAAGGATGGCTCACTCTGACCATTGTACATCATGGTCAGTTTATCTTTGTAACGGATATGTTACTAAATACTAAATGTGTCAACTTTGCACCATTAAACAAAAACAAAAATACTTCTATGTGAGTTTTCTTGGTTCGTGAAGTAAGCTCATGGAAAAAAAAGGTTATACCTTAGTTCAAATGAATTCCTAGGCAAGGGCGGACCTAAGATTGGAAAAACAGGGTTACATAATTTATAAATTATGTATTGACGGCATACTAAAACAAAGGTTTAATTTTCAAGTAAGTATCAAGAGTATTAAAGAAAAGCTTTTAACTTAGTGGTACTTTGGTAGGGTACTACATTTTTTTCTAAGAAGTCATAGATCTTATCCGATAAGTTTAAAAGTAGCACAATTTATGATTCAGCATTAGCTTGAGTGTTTTGGTGAATTTGATAGCATATACTAGACATACCAAATTATCACACAAGCCCTCCAAACCACAGAGATGAAAGTTTAAGGATTGTTTTGTCATATGTTTCAACTGTAAACATTATATAGGTGTACGCGAGTGCATGCCAGTGAAGATAACTTTATCAGATCATGTTGAATTTATTTTGAAATACTATTTGCTTTAAATAATCTTTCAATAGCTGCAAATAACAAAAGGCATTAAAGATTAAATACGGTGTATGAGAGACTAGAAAGTTCAATATTTCACATATTAAGATTCTGAAAAATTAGTTTAGTTTTGACCCTTCAATTTGATATTGTTTTCAATATATGACTAATGGACTGTTGAGTATGTTGATGAAGCATATATGTACCTTATCAGGAAAAGATACTCTCATGTAGTGAGTAGTGACTAAGGCATTTTCTCAATAATGTTGTGATAATGTCACGACACCAAAATGTTTGCCTGTATGACACCATTATATCCTGAAGACTTGAAAACTAGCACCAGAAAAGGCGCAATGGATTTTGAACTTTTCACAATTCATTACTTAGTTGCCTTGCAATTTGATGGGTTGTTTCAATTTTCTTACTCCAGTGACCCGGTATCATGTCTTCTTATGCCGAACGTCGATGTACCTACCATCCTAGGTGGTTTATTTCCGTTAATTCACATGCTGACGAGCTTGCAATTTGGTTTATTTTTGATAGCACCACTATATTTGCCACACTTGGGAAGTCATTTACGAGCTTGTAGATCGGATGTCTATAGAGGTTTTAAGACAATTGTCACATAAGTTCATCACTATACTTGTTACCTGACATGTTACACTTATCAGTACTTCATATAACTAAATTAGCTTATTACAAAATGTTCTTGCTGATTTGCGCCACTAATTTGATGAATCATACCTTGTTCGGATTCATTTTCATGTACTTCAGGTTGTTTCTAGGGATGTTTCATATTGGCCATTAGCTGATCCCTTGCCTTCTTATGGTAGAGGAAGGGAGCGCGAGGGAGGGAGGTATATGAGCTTCATTCTAGGTGATGGAGTCCGTGATGTAATAATTACTGGTGAGTACATATGCCCTTCTCCAGTTGCAAGATCCTATGTTAGAAGTGTCTCTTATTTCAAGCAGTTCAATCTATATCATTAAACTCTTACGAATGCGTGTTTTCGATACTCTTGATATGATATTGTTGAATTTTTAATTGCTTGTTTATGACCTAGTAATTGATTAATATGTTCTTCCACAGCTTACAGTTACATGTCTCAGACTTGCCTAATTTTTTGGTCTAAACAGGTGAAAATGGAACAATTGATGGTCAAGGAGATGTTTGGTGGAACATGTGGAGGCAAAGGACACTTCCACATACTAGGCCCCATCTCGTAGAATTCATGCATTCCAGCGACATTATAATATCTAACGTGATCTTTAAGAATTCTCCATTTTGGAATATTCATCCTGTCTATTGCAGGTAGGTATTACCCTGTTTACGCGTTTGCTATAATTTGAATCACCTGTTGATTTGTGTTATATGCTTATAACTGGCAATGTCGAATCAAACACAACCATCAACATTATTATATATTTTCTTTACCACTAGTCTGTCAGTTTTTAATTAATGTTAATTGCATTGAACTTTTTATATACGGACACATATCTACCCTTTCTCGGTTATAAACCCACGCCTGGTTGTGTAAATCATTGTTTGGAAGTAACATTAACTGATTGACTCCGCGGAAAAGACCATTAGTATTTGTTGTAGCAGCATCAGGTCCTTCTGGCCAAAAGGCATTTGTCCAACTCTGTACGAGTTGCTGGAGATTGACCACAGCTAGAGCGAGACTATGAGTCATCAGTTTTGTTGGCATGGATATATCATTGTACATTGATGATCCATTAAATTTGTTAAGCAGACAATTAATGCTAAAGGACTGTCTCTAGACTCAAACTAATATGATACTTATTTCATCTCTGCAGCAATGTAGTTGTTCGATATGTTACCATATTGGCTCCAGCTGACTCTCCTAACACCGATGGTATTGATCCAGGTATGCATCAAATAATGTTCTGCAACACATGTATTCATTCATCTCACAAAAGTCTGATAGCTGTCTTGGTCTTGAGCTGTTTTTAAGCAGGTCTTTCGGTTTGCTTGACTATCTTGTTAGAATAGTGTACGTTTCCTGATTTGAGTCAGTTCTATTTACTGCTGGCAACCTTTTGTAGATAGCATGTATATTATCATATTGATTTACAATTCCAAAAGGCTGCATGAACTGTCCCAAACATTCTTCACACATGCAAGTTACAACTGCTCGTCATTTTTTCAATACTAACGATTGTGCTGAATCCCGCCATTGAAATGTAACTGTGTCTCATCATCGGATTTTTGCATGTGCTCAAGATTCTGTTTATTAATATCCCCACCTAAATATGTCCACAATATATCAAGTAGATATAGCTCTAGCTAACATTGAACTTTTGCCGAGAGCTTTCGGAGTACGTTGGAATGCTAAATTTGGTGTATGCATATTCTAGGTACAACTTAATGATGCAATTTTATCCTCTGACATTGGTTTCTCTAATATTCCAATAGATTCAAGCTCCAATGTCTGCATAGAAGACTCGTACATTTCAAATGGCGATGACATGATTGCCATAAAGAGCGGGTGGGATGAGTATGGTGTTGCCTATGGCCGCCCTAGCTCTGACATCACAATTCGAAGGATAACTGGCTCGACTCCATTTGCTGGCATTGCTATTGGAAGTGAGATGTCTGGCGGTGTGCAGAACGTGTTGGCAGAACATATTAACCTTTTCAACATGGGCGTCGGTATACATATAAAAACCAATGTGGGAAGAGGAGGGTACATAAGAAACGTAACAATCTCCAATGTATACATTGAAAAAGCCCGGAAAGGTATTAAGATTGCTGGTGATGTCGGTGATCATCCAGACGACAAGTTTAACCCAAACACACTCCCAGTTGTTCAAGACATCACTATGAAGAGCATATGGGGCGAGAAGATTTTACAGCCAGGACTCGTAAAGGGGATAAAAAACGCCCCATTTACGAACATCTGTCTTTCTGATATCAATCTCCACGGCTCTTATAGTGCAAAAACAACTCCTTGGCAGTGTTCTGATGTCAAGGGATCAGCTTTAAAGGTAAGCCCATGGCCTTGCTCTGAGTTGATCAGCTCTCAAGATGCTGGATTCTGTTCCATTCAAGCATGAGTTATATAGTTTTGTAGTATATAGAAATATATGTTCTAGTACAAGTTTATGGGAGACTTCAAGTCTCCATGATTCTAAACATATTCGATTGTTCGTACGTACGTAATAAAAGAAATTATTTCAAAAAATTACCAGGAATAATACAATATTTTGCTTATTTCCCTACAATAATATAACTTTTGATTAACCATGAATAATACCAACTTATGAGGGTGTTTCCCTAAAATATACCTAATATGTTAAAAATCAAACTATAGGTGATTATATGACCAAAAAAATTAGTAAAATTAGTTAATAAACTAAAGTTGGTATTATTTTAGAAAAAACACTCCAAAGTTGGTATTATTCATAGTTAATCAAAAGTTCGTATTATTGTAGGAAAATTAACAAAAGGTTGTATTATTAATTTTTTCAAATTATTTTGTATTTTTGCTTCATATGATCCCATTTGAAATATCATTATAATCTGACTGATAGGTAAAGCTAAGAAGCTATGTTGTCTTTCGACAAATGACTGCCTGTTGATTTAAGTCATTTAACTAGCTGATTTATCAATTGGTTTTGTCAAAATTAATTTTAAACACGCTAAGAGGGACCTATTACTTCACAAGAACAAACTGTTTCAACAAACTAATTTATCAAACACTAGCATCTAGATGATTTGACCGCTCAACTATCAATTTTTTTTTTTGGAAACGCTCGGCTATCGATTTATACCAAAATAAACTGAAATTTGTCAATGAACTACGTGTGTCCATTAAAATATTTTACTAATGAAACACCCCTTAAGGTATCATACAGAGATAGAGGAGTGTATATCATGTATAACATCCGATCCTCATCACATGGCAACTTTCCAACTTCCATAGTTTACCATTAAACATCCTGTAAGATCACAAATCTATCATATATTATACATTAATGATCCAAAGTAAATTATCTTTATTTTAGCGTAAGTCGCTGCATTTCTGCCACCATAGTAGAAGATTTAATTTCCAGTACTTTCTTCGTTAAAAGTAATTATAACCCAAGAACTTGCCAATCTTCAACAAATCTTTCTGTAGTTCCTTTTCATTTTCATCTTTATTATCCTTCTTCTCCTCCAATATCTCTGTCATCATCTCAGCCGCCTGATCATCCTCCTCAACATGATCATGATGGTGATGATGATGTGAACCGTGGTTATTCTCCTCAACTGTAGCAAACCCAACTTCATTAGCCCCAATAAACCGGTCCGGGTGATGCATGAGCCGGTGAAACTGTCGACAACCATGCGACTTTACCCGGATAATCGGTAAAGAAAACCGATTAAACGCGTTTATCCGAACCGGGTGCCGGTTCATCACATCCATGTAGTTGTACTCAACATTAGGGTTTTTTTCAACTTCTTCTATTACTTCTTTGAACTCGATTTCTGTGGATTCGGGTTCAAATTCGGGTTTATTTGCCTCGGGTACAGAGGATAACTTTGTGGGGAAGATGAATTTAGAAGAATCTGAACCGTCTGATGAAGGTTTGTTTTGAAGGTGGTGATGATCATGAACTTGGGTTAAGTCGATGACGCGGAGACCATTAGAGAGGGTGAAAAGAAGGAAGAAGCAGATGAAAGAGGAGGAGAAAACGACGCGTTTCATGGTGAGTTTTTTGTGTGGAGTGGGAATGGTGGATCATGGAGTTGATATATAGCCACTAAAAACGACGACTTTGACGAGTAAATGTAAAGTTAGGGCTTAATCTTTAAAGTCTTGGTTAATTTTGTGAATGGGCGTATACGACGGGGGATGTAGATTTTTTTGGAGGGGATAAAAGTAGGTTGAAAGTGCATTGTGAATGAATATGATGTTAGAAATTACCTATTTTTAATGATTTTTTTTTACGGAAAAATTAATTTTTTTTGTTCGAAAAATTGTTTTTTATAGGTGAAAAGGTGAGGAAAAAGTTAAGTTTCAACCAAGGACTATCGATATATATCATCATACTCTATGTAATTCGCATGCCATCCACATAATAACTGATTATCGTCCATGGGAATGGAAGATGACAGATCACAACCTTATTGAGGGAGTTGTGGCCTAAGAGTCTTCGGCCCGAGAAAGACTTACCAAAGAAAACAGACATAACGATCTATATTCTCCGCATTTTTACATGCTTGAATTTGCTTTAAAACGTACTTGATCTGTCCCTTAAAATTTGCTATTAAAAATTATATTTTCCTCCCTACATACACCATTAAAATATGATGTATGGTAGTTGGCCTAACTAAAAGCAGATTCAAAGTCATGGTTAAAAAGCATTCGAATTTATTGGAGAAATGCAGTAAAAAGTACAGCCGTGGATTGGACAAATTATCATATCCATTTTTATAATATGTAAATAATCCACGGTAATATTCGTGTAATGATGGATTTTCGTTATTTTTGTATTGCCATGGACTATATATACCGTATAAAATATTCTTGGTTATTTACATGTTGACAATAACTGTAAGAATTTTTTAATTTAAGTATAAAAAAATTAGGGAAATTTTACATGGTATCATCAAACTTTTATGAAACGTCAGTGGTAGCATTTTTATAAGATTATTCCACATGGTAGCATCCGGTTTATGCTTTATCCAACTGTCGTAGCATTTTCTGTTAAATTCTTGTCAATTTTAGTTTAATTCATCATTTTGACGTTTCTACCCTTATTAAGTATTGGTTCTTATCTCTATAATTTGCCTAAACATTTGAGAACATTGATAAATTAAATGGTGAATCAAACGTCAAAATGGTGAATTAAACATTTGAGATCATAAAAATGGCTTAGGGCAAATTATAAAGACAACAACCAACACTTAATAACGGTGGAAACGTCAAAATGGTGAATTAAAAGGAAAATAATAAGAATTTAACGGAAAATGTTACGACAGTTAAATAAGACATAAACTAATGCTACAATGTAGAAAATTTTTATAAAATACTACCACTAACATTTCATAAAAGTTCGATGCTACCATGTGAAATTTCCAAAAAAATTAAAAAGAAAAAAATTATTTATCATTGTATTTGTCTAACAGTTTCTGCAACCTTCAAAGTTTGTGAAATGTTTAAATGTAACACTAATTAATGAACCATTAATTTGCAAATTTAATTTGGTTACTTTCTTTAATATTGAGAAGATTTTTCACTTTTCATTAAACATTTTAAGCTAGCTTTTCAGCCCACAATGATTTTTATGGGCCATTCTTTAAATCACGTTGGGCCGGATGTGCGTTTAAATTCCAATCACTGCTTGATGGTGACAAATTCTTGTGAGGGGATGTGAAATCCTTAATGAAACTAATCCAAATTTTTGTGTGAGGCGATCTTATCATAAAATATTTTTTACATACGGGTGAATAGTTCAACTAATACAATTATACATATGAACTCCTTATTTTAAGAACGTCTCACCAAGAGACAGTCTCTCATATAAGTAGCCTATAAACTAATAAAGTCGTGAAATTAATACTCTTTTTATTTACTTAAAATCACACCACACCAATTACTTTAGCTTATGCCTTTTCATGTGAATGCATATTCAAAACAATTTCCGCTAACACAAATTGTTATTTGAGGCAATTTCACGATGATACGAATAGTTGTGAGACGGGCATAAAACGCAAGTAACCTCTTATATTTATCAGTGGGGGTCGAATCCTAAACATTTTACTCCACGTTTATATTTGAAGTAAAACCCGTAAAATTTTATACCGCTGCACCAGACTGATATTTCTCATTCAGTTTGTAGTTTGTACATAAGTACATTACCCCTACCCTTTTGCTGTGACTCGGTGACGTGTATCAATGTATGTACTACTCATTCACTGGTTTCACATGCACTTCCCAATTGCTTGTGTCTGACTTCTGACTTTCAAAACAAACACATTTATTACTTCTATAGGGAGTAAAATAATACTCCTTCCCATTCTATTTAGCTGTCATATTTTTTTATTTGGCAAATTCATTCACATTTTTTTTTGTCAAAAATCTTTTTTTTACTTAAATACCCCAAGTTCACATGAGTAATGTCCAAAATACCCTTACTTTTATCACGTACAATACCCCCCACTACCACATTTACAATTAACATGATCATTTAAATTACCCCAACTACTCACTTTTTAATGGACTCAACACCACCCTTAATAACCCAGCCCAAACAAATGGGACATCTAAATAGAATTGGAGGGAGTATTATAAATTATTGGAACATTTCATTTGCCAATATTTATCTTATTTTTATTTTCTATTATCACTAGAGCTAAATTTGAGGTGGAGTGATAGCCTGATAGGCGCGTGCATGCATTGAGGACTTCAATATATTATCATTCATCAATATTATATCCGATGTATTTCGTTTATAAGAAAACTATGCTTAGAGTCTGAGGATGATAATTAATACTCATAAAGAAGAATGCGGTCAAAAAATCCATCGACTTAAGACAAATCTTCAAAGAGAGTCCCTCGGTAATTCAATATAAAGTCTTTGGATCGAGTCAACCTTTTACGTCCTAAATCAAAATTAATAAAGTTTACATTGATTTAACTTAATTTATATCGATTAGATTCTTTGAAAAGATCCCAAAATATACCCGTATAAATCAATAATATAAGGATTAAGATGCGTTTTAAATTATATCGGTGATGAAATTATGAAAACATGGTGGATGAAATCTATTAATTTGTAGTCAGATTTGGCTCTCTAACCAGCAGTGTAAGCGTGTGCATATAATTAAGAGTAATAAATTAGTACTATACTCTACAAACTCTCTTCGCAGGAAGCTTCTTAGGGGAATCATACCACACTTTTAAATTGTACTTTCAAGTACTCTCTTCTCTTTACTCTGCCTTGTACTCTTTCAACTTTTGTACATTTAGGGCTGTTTGGCAATTAATCGCTGGCTTTTGACTCTTGATTTTTTTAATTGGCTTGTTTGACCAATTGAAAATATTGGTTGTTTTTGTTGGCTGTTAAGTTAGCCGAAAAAGTTAGCTGTTTGCGGAGATATTTGGTAAATTTGAATATTGATTGTTGGCTGTTTACTAGAGAAAAAGTGAGCCAACAAGCCAAAAGTCAATCAAAAAAGCTAGCTGGAGCAACATTTTCATTTTGGCTTGAAAGCCGGCTTTTCAGCTACTTTAAAAGTTATTTACCAAACACTTTTTTTAGCTGTTTGACCTACCAACAAACTAAAAGTCAATCAAAAAGCTAAAAACCAAACACCCCTTAAGATTAGGATAGGAAAATAAAATCGAGTTTTATTTTATTTGAAGCCAATACTATCGTTTTAGATAAACTTTTAAGTTTGATTTTAACGTTATGTAATTACAAAAGGTTAATTATAGAATGAAACACTCAATAAGACTTTGTTAAGATAGTTAAGGACAACATCTACATAACCAAAAGTGTTAAACTTACTATATCTTTTATCTAGCCCAATTCTATTTTAACCTCTTTTTTTCCCTATAAGAATGCACCCAAGATATTTTGGATGAATTTTAGTGGAAAATAGGAGTTGAGTTGGACAATACAACAAATTTAGCTTTTTGCGATATTGGATTTAGTGACATTAAAAAAATACCACTAATTCATATTTTTAGTGTAATAATAATTAGTTTTTATTTTAAGTTCCACCATAAAGTGATTTAGCGACACTTAATTTGGTCTTTAGTAGCATATGTAATTGTCACTATAGCCTATAGTGGCATTTGTGAGAAATGTCACTAGATCCTATGTCGCTAAAAGCTTTAGTGTGACTTTTTAATATGCCGCTAAAGACTCTAATAAATGTCATTAAATCCTCTATATACACTATAAGAAATTTGAAATAGCGACATTTAAATTAAATGTCGCTAAATATATCCCACTAAAAGCAAATTATGTTGTAGTGGGAGAATAAGAAGAAAAAACAAATAGATAATTGAAATGAGGGGTTAAGATGAAAAAAATAACAAGTTTGTAAATGAGACTAAAATAAAAAAGTAAGACCGTTGACAAAAAATGCAAAATAAGTAGGATAAATTAAAAAAAAAAGTGGACTAAAAGAAGTAGTTAGTTAGCACTATATTTAAATATTTATACAAGAAATTCTCTAGCTTTTGGTTGATTTATTGGCTTTCATATGATATTAGAATTAAGAAGTCAATATGATCGGAGGGTTCAATTGTCACATACCCTTTGTTCAAATTAGAATATAGTTTGTATCAGATGTGATGAAGGTCTGTGTTGCATCCAAAATCAGTAACTTAGATTTTTAGTTGAGTTGATTTTTTAACCTAGCAACTTATATACTCTTAATAACAACTAACAAGTATAATTGAAATGCACCAAATTTTGATATAATGTGATTCTAATTACCTAACTATATAACAACGTGATTCTAATTACCTAACTATATAACAACTAACAAGTACAAGAGGTTTCATACATCATTCATCTAATCTTGTTATACTAAAATACAGAAAAGTAATTAAATTTTGGGAAAAGTGTCAAAAAGTATCTAATAAAAGTTTTTTTCAAAAAGTATATAATAAAAAAAGTTTTGTTAAAAAATACCTATCAAATTTTTTTTAAAGACTACCAATTAACATTTTCCTCCAGTTGACCGTCAACAGTTGACTGGTCAAAATCAAAATTCTTCTTTATCATCTTCAATTTCTTTCCAATTTAGTTTTCTCACTGATTTTTTCTTTACTTTTTATTCAAAATCGAAGTTAAATTGGAAAAAAATTGAAGAGGAGAAATAAAATTTTTGACTTTGACCAATCAACCGTTATATTTAACGGTCAACTGAAGGAAAACGTAACTTGGTATCCTTTGGAAAAGAAAAAATTTTATTAGGTATTTTTTGGCAAAATTTTTTTTTATTACGTACTTTTTGGAATTTTCTTATTAAGTATTTTTTGACACTTTCCCCTTAAATCTTACAACTTTATCCAACTTATTTTACAACATTTAAATTAAATATTTTTACATGTAAGACTACATATACATTTTACTACTTCTATATAAGAAAGTGGAGGGACGACTTATAATATATTTATTTTATTTATTTATTGAAAGTTAGAATTATTAGCTTAGCTTGACTAAAAAGCACATTGACTCGTAGTTTATAAATAGGGGGACATGTGAAGTTCATAGTGAGCAACATATGCCAAACCAATCAAAACACATATAGTAGATCTTTCAGAAATAGAGATCAGAATTCAGAGGGGGCCTGCCCTGCTTTTAGAGAATGCCTACCAAGCTTAAAGAATTGTACTTCGTCTTCATGAACTTTGATCCTGAATATGAACGTCTTCGAGCTAATAGGTATCTTTTTATATCACTAATTACTAATTATTAATTACGCTTTATTTTCTCATGAATTCATACAACGAAAACAACTTAACTAAAAAATGTAGCTATTAGTTTGAACTATCATACTCCTTTATGTAAAAATCCTTTTAGAAATGTGGATGCATCAACCTGAAAATATTACAAGCTCTCTTATACATGCCGTTATATATACATGCCTCTTTAAATGAAGAGTCGATAAGATTCGTGTAGTACATTAATTTCTTCATGTTGACTTATAATATCATACCACTGACCAATTAAATTAAAAACTTAAAATAATGATCGATACCATATAATATGTATGAAATTCGGCTTATATATTCTATCAATATCATAAATTAACATTGTACTTCTTTAGTTTTTTTTATGTTTGTCTCATTTTGACAAAAAAGTTTTTGCTAAGTTTTTGGTTGAGTTGGTTTTTGGACAAGGTATTAGATCCAACGTGACAAGAAGTCACGGGTTCAAATCTCATCCTCCCCCATATAAAGTGGAATATTCAGCGTACGGTGTGTGAGAAGGATCTGTGCGTGCTGCATCCAAAGGCTTTGGTGTGAGGGGTGTGTTAGAGTATATAACATATCTTGGGGCCTCAACCATTAGCTTAATCTTTTGGTTGAGTTGATTCCTTAACATGGTATCAGAAGTCAGTGTGACAAGAGGTCACGGGTTCGAATCTCAACCACCCCTTATTTAAAGAAATATCTAACATATACTAATTAAGGCCTCAACTATTAGCTTAAACGTTTAGCTGAGTTGATTTCTTGACACAATTAATAAAATAGATGTCATATTATTTTCTATATAGAGTGTTTAATTTATATTATTGATTAACTTAAATAAATAGGTCTAAGCGAGGAGCTTATGAGCTTGATATGTATCTAAGTAGGAAACATGACGAGGTTCTAGCTCGAACCCTCCAGCCTGGCACTTACAACAAGACTTTGTCTCTTGTTATTGTTGATGGCTTTGCTGTTGAAATTACTGAAGATCAGGTTAATATTCTTTATTAATTTCTTATTTTTTATGACTACACTTGAATAGTAATTACTCCCTCCGTCCCTTTTTGTTTTTCCACCTTACTAAAACGGGTAGTTCCATAAGTTTTTCCACTTTAGAATACTTTCCATTTTTGGAAAGTTTTCATCCCACTTTTACCCCTTACAACCCCACTTTCCTTACTTCACACTACTATTTAATTATTTTCTCTCTCATACTTCCAATACAATCCTTACATTACACTATTATTTAATTATTTTTTCTCTCATACTTCCACTACTATCCTTACTTCCCACTACTATATAATTAAAATAATACCCACCACCACCAAAGATCCATTTTTCTTAATCTTGGTGAAAAACCCAAATAGGAACATCAAAAAGGAACGGAGGGAGTAATATTTATGCGATCGAACTTATTTTATTACAGTTTTTTTATGTTTAAAGAAATATATAGTCAATTGAGATTTTATATGATTTATCTTGATGCATATTATATGTTTATTATATTAATTTTTTTATATTATGCATATCTAAAGATAATTAATGTTAAAATTATACATTAGATAATGTGAAAACTGAAAGTGCAGTCTTTAAATAAATACAGAGAAATTATTATTTATCATGAATAATGGCTTTATATATTAATATAACCTAAGCTAGATTGTAAAACATTTATTTGGTTTTTGTTTCTGCCAAAATAATTGTTGAATGTACACGAGTGCGTTGGTAAGAAACTAATAATGATGTTAGATTTACAGAGAATCCTAGGTTCTATTGTCATTTGCAATTAGTTGATGCACCATAGGTACGTATACTATGTTAAGGAAGCGATTAAATGAAAATTCAAAATGATTGTTGAACTATTAGAAATAAAAATAATGCAGAAATCCTAAAACTTGACGTTACATATTCGACTTTGAATGAATGGAATTGGTATATGAGATTTGAATCTAGAATCTTTTCATCACGTTTATTTTTTATACCAATGAATCAATTCTACTAAAAATTTATACTTACGGTTAAATTTGCAAAATACTAAGTAGGACAAATATGCGATGAGAAGAATAAAATAAGATCCCACATAACTATGTTTTTGTCTTGTATAATAACCGAAATATAAATAAATTACCATAAAATGATGAATTTTGGTTTGGTGCAAGAGGAAGTATATGTTAAATGTTAAGAGTAACTCTTATTATTGTATATATTTTTCATTTACTATGACATTTTAATTTGCTTTTTGATAGTGCAGTATATGTAAATGATGTTGCACATATATATAAATACTAACCTAATCACTCATTAAAATAATTTTGATTTTCAGGCAAAAATGCTCAGATCCACAACAGATGTTAGGCTCGTGGAGAAAAATCAGGAATTGGTTTAATAAATTAAAACAATAATTTGTAGCTTCAAAAGTCTAATATATTATGGATGTTAAGAAAATAGATCAATTTGTGATTATTATTACTCAATTTGTTTGTTTTTCTTTTTGCCCTTATATCACCGCATTTCTCATTTTACGTATATAGACAAAAAAAAAAAAAACAAAAACATAAAGTAATACTCCTATATGATCGCATATTGAATTATTACTATAATGATGCTCATTATGTATTTTTCAAAATATTAGATGATAATTTGTGAGAAATATTTTTAATTTATAACATAGTAACAATTCTTTAAAATATTAACAGAAAAAATCAATTTTTTCTGGATAATGGGCATGCTTTATAATTCAGTTATTAAAGCCTTTTTTGTCATATAATTTTGAAATGATATCTCATTATCTGATGAAGTGTGTACACCTCGTACGTTTTCATTTTTTGTTTAGCTCAATTTAACATAAATGCACATAGTTTTCTATTCTTATCTTACGATCTTATCTTATTCTTTCTCAAGCCGGGGGTCTCTTTGGCCATGTTCTCCTTTATGGGTATGAGTTGCCGCCGTCCTTCCCTCTTTGGCCATAGTGTTCTATGAGTAGGATATATCGGGTATGATGATGATCCACGTAAACGAATTACATCTCAATAAGCTCCTTGGTCCATACAACCATGCAAAAGCCTTAACAGTGAAAGATATATAATATAGATTCCAAAGTAGTGGCACAAGCACTGAGGCAGTGACAGTGGGAGCTAGTAATGGTTAAAGCCAAGTTAGACAAATTGACAAAATGAAATATACGTGATTTGATATGGTACAATGCAAACTTACTATTGGTTTCCTGTGTAACGTTGCATAGGGTCGAGAACATTCATAGCACTGGCTCAGGCCTGATTCCTGAAGCCACCCAATATTTTATCCAGTTAAGGTTAATATGGGAAGCTAAAGAGTAAAGACTAAACACTACAGACTAGACACTTGAAATGGCATTGGCATCTATATATAATCCATCCAATAATATTTCACAAATTTATGAAGATAAATATAAACCTGACATTTGGTGGGTCATTCTACCTCTTTTATTGTCATCACATGATGCTTTCAAGTTTCAATTATTTTTCATGTTAATTTCAAACTTTGCATAGTTGTTGCAGCTCCAATCATAATTATATTTATTCTTTTGAGTTTGCACCATATAATTCAAAAAGATTTTGTATATTTGTGTTATTTTGATTTAAAAGATTTCGTATGTTTGTGTTATATTGTGTAAAATCAAAGGGACATATAGATTACTCCCTCCGTTTTCAAATGTTCTTCCCATACTTTTTACACAGTTTTCAAAGTAAATTTTGAGCCTAAATATCTCTAAATACGCATCATAAAAAATTATAAAAAATGTATAATAGAAAAGTATACATTAAGACGAATCCAACGAGATCTCACATGGATATATTTTGTCTTCTATATATGTCTTAAAAATATTAATCAAATTTCTCTTTCCAAAATAGAATATTCTAAATGGGAAGAACATTAGGAAACGGAGGGAGTATATGCCTATATAGTATGAGCAAACGAATCTTATTAGCTAATAGCTAATTGGCGTGACTGATTTAACCAGTTAATTTTATCAACTAGTTTAATCAGCTGGTTTTGAAACATGTAGTAATTTCGAACATGTTGCTAAATCCTAGAAACAACTTTTTAAAAATACATTCATTCATAATAATAAACAATTTCAACCAGTTAATTTATCAAACAATAGTGATAAGGACCCATTCATTTATTGATATCAAAATAAACAAAAATTAACTAACAAAATATCTCTCTTAATTCTCTCTCTAAAAAACACTAAACACTAAACACTAAACAGTGCTCCATTTTGGCGCGACAATCAATTAATATCCAACTAAATTTCGCTAGGGTTAATTTTATTAACTAGGTTTTCTTCAGTTTTCATTTTCGTTCTGATTTCCAAAAACATTTGATTACGACAACAATGGCGGAATCTCCCGCATCGTCAAAACGGCGTCGCACTGACAATCCAGAGACAAAAAATGTTACAGTTGAACCGTCGAATTCAAAAAATTTGTCGCCTTTGGTTGTCTTTGCTCACGGCGCTGGTGCTCCTTCTACTTCCGATTGGATGATTAGGTACGATGGGGAACTTGTAAAAATCAGTTGAATTTCTCTTAATATTGTTTACTTGCTTTGATGTATGTTTGTGGGAAATTGATGGCGGTAATTTTTTGGATGCTGTTTTGGTTGTTCAGTTTCTTTTATGATGTTGAAATTGATTAGAAAAATTAAAAATCCTAGCGAAATTTCTCATAATGCTGTTTAGTTGCTTTAATAGTAGTACTTGTTTACTTGAAATTAATGGCGGAGATGTTCTACATGGACCGTGGTGTTAGTTTGTTGTAATTTAGCGGAATTTTTCTCTACGCTAAGTACTTGTTTTATCTTCATTTGCAAGAAATTAATGGTGGAAATATTAAGTAAATTAGCAACTATAATAAGTTCATATAAGCGCTAATAAGGGCCGGTAAGATGAGTTAAGTGTAGATAAGTACAAATAACCTTGAGTAGGCCTTATAGAATGGACTTTTAGGTTGCTTATATGGAGGCTGGAGTGTAATAAACTAGGATAGGTTCGACTAACAACAAAAAAGAATATTTTGACTTTGTTTAGGGTGAAATAAAAGTAAGGTGAAGAATACCTAAGAAATTTGCCCAGATATATCCTTTAGCTTGGTTTCTGGAATTTGGGGGATTGATATACTAACGTAGGTAATCATGCGAGTGGTTATTTTGATTCATTATTTGAATTAATGTATGTAGCGTGTTATAACTATGTTATTTGTGATATTTTTATTGTTGCATAGTGGTAAGGAATTATAAGTTAAAGAATATGAATTTTACTTATGTGACACAATTAGTAAAGCTGAGAAAATTTTCATGGGTTTTGAAGATGGAAAGAGATGCTAGACAAGGCGTTAAATGCTGTTGAAGTTGTTACATTCGACTATCCTTGTAAGTATTAATTTCATCATTTTCATGTGATGGTTTTTTCTCTCAACTCAGTTTTTATTACTTGGGCTAGCTGAAGATATCATTTTTTTTTGAAACTTTGTTTAATTGTATGTAGATTGTGCTGGTGGAAAGAAGGGAGCTCCTCCAAAGGCAGAAAAGTTAGTTAATTTTCATGCAGATGTGGTTAAAAAGGCTGTTGCTAAACACCTTGGTCATCCTCTTATCTTGGTTGGAAAATCGATGGGCTCCAGGTGATTGTTGATGTGCTTGTACTTATGTTATGTGCTATGTGTCCAAGTTAGCTTCCATGATTGTGATGCTTCATTTGGTTATTAAATGTTTAATGATGGCTATTTGCTTGATGTTGTTTTCATTATGAGGGTTTGCTATGAATCACTGTCTTTGAACAGAAGATTGTTTTGTATTAATCAGGATACCATTTTGATTTTAGAAGGTGACTCAAAATGATAAACTTTTGATTAAGAAAATCAATTTTTAATACAAGGATATATTAGAGGATAATTTAGAATGGAATGACAAGAAGAGGTAATTGAAGAAGTGAAAAGGTGTCAAAACCTACAATTAATGGGAATGATATCTCTTTTAGGAACAAGAAATTGAACTTCTCACATGTTTGTTGTCGCTTGTGTATATGATATTGATTTTGGCCCTCAAATGTATAAGAAATCCTAAGATTATCTTATAATTGTATGACTAATCCATCATATGTTGTAGTTTTAAACCCTTGAGGTAGTTTTATGTTTGAGAAGATATTTTTTCTGAAGTACAATTCGTTGATGAAGTGATTATGAAGTTCTATATGGATGGATGATTGAGTTACTATCTTGATAGAGTTCCTCTTTATAAAATTATCTTTATCATCTAAGAAGGACTAATGTGCTTCTTTATTCTTTATGCATTAAAATACTACCTAAAAAGGATTATCTTTAAAGGCGGGTTTCTGTGATAAGTTTTGGGCTAACTTTGTTGCTGAAACTCCTCTGCTTCATGATTTGCTTCATACATCTTAAACAACCTTTTAAATTTCGTGTTTATGAGCAAAGTTCAAGCTTATACCTTTTCATTGCTCAATTTGGAGGAATAAATTAAATCCAACTCACGCTTTAATTTTTTATATTGAAAAACATTTGTATTTTATTGACAAAAGTCAAAATCTAACCAATTTGTGGATGAGTACGCCAAGATGTCACATATTTGTTCGCTGGTGGAGATGTATTTGACTTCCTGGAGGATGGAGGATTTCCAAAGTTCGTGAACCTCTCACTTGAAGGGCTGATTACTCTGCCTTATTTAGTGTTGTTTGGATATGATTCCGATTTGCCTTTGGTTCTAAGAATTATAGTCCTATTGCCTATTCTCAAAAGTTTGCACACTTGTAGCCTTATATTAGCATTTTCATGTTATGGTATGCAACAATTGTAGTCAATTTTTCCCTGGTATTTCTATATGTTTAACCTTATTTTAATGTTTTTTTTATCGAAAATCTCCACTTTACGTCCATGTTCCTTTACATTCCGCTGCAGTCTGTACCCACCTGACCATCTTCACAGAATTACTATTGAATTATTTTGAACTTTAATACCATGATAAGAGATCCTTTTTCATGGTTAGAGTAGTAGCTGCATCTTCTTTGAGAACTGAGAGTTTCTAAATGATTATTTTGGTTTTATATGTAGAGTTAGCTGCATGGTTGCAAATCAAGAGGACATTTCTGCTGCAGGAATAATCTGTTTGGGGTACCCGTTGAAGGTTTGGTGATTTGCGTAAACTTGTCTTTGAGTACCTATGTGTTGATATTTTTCTTTTCTCGGAGCTCAAGATGATAAATCACTATTTTCCTTCAAATCACCCACCCATGTAATGGACCTGATGATCTTTGAATATTCTCAGGGAATGAAGGGAGCAATACGGGATGAGATACTGGTTCAGCTCGCAGTTCCAATCATGTTTGTCCAGGTATCTTCTTAAAACATGTTTTCACCAACTAGTTTCCCATTGCTTGTTCAAAAGTTAGAACCCAGTTGTATTGGATTTATGTTTCAATATAAAGAGCTTCTGTATTTCTAATTTTTATGGACAATTGGGTGATACTATGGGAATGAAGGGTGGCAAAGATGGGATGTGTCCTCTGGATAAGTTGGAAGCTGTTAGGAAGAAGATCAAGTCCAGCACCGACTTGCATGTGATTGAAGGCGGAGATCACTCTTTCAAAGTTGCTAAGAAGTATCTACAAGAAACTGAATCAACTCAAATCGAGGCTGAGGAGTCTGCTGTCAAATCTATTGCTTCATTTGTTTCCAGCCTTCTTCGCGAATCTCAGTAATCTTCATGTTTATTACTACCAGAAGTGAAATGTTATTTGGGTGGTTCGTGAATCTTATTAAGCTTCAGTTTTATTACCATCGGCATTGAATTGGTTTTTGGTATGCTGACCACCGTGGACTCGTGGAGTTGGCCGATGATGACAGAGGTTGGTCCAATATGTATTCCTGGTTAGCATCATCAGATTTTGTCTAGGTTTTTAACTCCCTCTTTTGGTACTCAAATTAATGGGATGTATTTTCTAGCCATGCTGCTTCATCACTTTTGGTTTCTGTTCATGTATATAAATTAACCTTGGAGCTAGCTTTGTCTTTTTAGTTTATGTAACTTCTTACACTACTGACTTTTAAATGTTACGCGTAAGTTATGTTTTAAGCATTTCGATTCTTGTGGTTGAATTCATGGATTACATGATGGAACCAAAGATTTATATAGCCCTTTTATTTTGAACAAGTATATAAATCGTCCAATTCACGAAGTTGTTAGTATGGAGCTATATATTAATTAAAATTATTAATGAATAATGCAAGTATATATTATAATAAATACTACAAACATTAGATAAAACAACTCGTTTGTCTTAAAAAAACCAACAACCACTTAAAATGTAATGTACTTGACGGTATGGTAATCCTGTTTAAGCATATCCGTTGAGCATTTTGTTCAATGTGTCATTGTGTGGTAGAGGCTGGACATTGCTAGTTCACAGTGATCTGGATTTGTTCAAAAATGACTAGAAGAAGATAGAGGAAACTGAACTTCTTTGGCTTTGTGCAACCAAGTTCAATTGTAAGTATTAAAATGACCTTAATGTGAAGCTTTTCTAATAGTATGGCTAACAGACGCCTCACGCCTGCAGCACGGTATACAAACTGATGATCAAGTGAACCATTTAGAACTTGGATAGCACTATGCTTAGTTACTTTTTTATTTCAACTTGTTCTTTGATCCTGCAACAGTCTTCATTTGGATGTAGTTTTGGTGGTTTTGAATCGTCCCTTGTTCGTCTGCAAGAACAATAAGAAACAAGAAAATTCAATTTGTGTGGATCGACTGTCAAGCAGATTGTGCAGGTCCGTGCCAATAGTAAATGGGGCATATTTGTCCATTCTCGACAGAGCCACAGATTTATAGTTATTTGATTTTGGATTATTTGTCCATACTTGTTAATCATGTGCACTTATTGTTTACATATAATTGCATGGTTGTATCACATGTATGTATAACTTTTACCGAACGTCATATCGAAAGGTTAGTTTGAGAAGTTGAAGGGAGATATTCATATTAACCTAATGCTTAATGGGATTATGTTTGTTTGTTGTTTTGATGCATACCTTTTTCATCACGCAGGACTCAGCTTCACTTTCACTGTCACTGCTGTTATCTTTGTTCTTGCCTTCCTTTGCCTTCTTCATCATCAATATCTTCTCCTTCCAATGATCTGCCATGCTCGAAAAACAATGGTTTGCTGGTTCATCCTTAACTTCTGTTTTGCTCATCGTGTTGCTCGCATTAGTTGCATTACTTTTCACACATGGTTCCTTCTTAGCAGGCTGCTTAACATGTTTTGTTTGAATACTTGCCGTATGCTGTTTTTCCTTCTTTCGCTCTTTCTCTTTCTTCTTCGTCTCTGTGCATGCACCAGATTTCGTTTCCTTGCCAAATGCTGTATTTGGCTGTTCTTTCTTGTGTGTATCAGTACATGTTGACTTCACATCTTTAGATGCTGGGCACTGACATGTAGTACAATGTTTGGCCCCTGCTTGGTGTTCCTGCTGTTTGAGTCCAAACATCCTGCTTCCCCAAGCGGTTACCTCTGATATCTTCTGAGAGAATTTATGTTCTTCATTTGTGGGTTTTTGCATTTTGGCTGAAGCCATTGTGTTTCTTTTTTCTGTTTTTCAAAGGATCAGATTTTTGGTTTTTCTTAGAGCTATTTCCTGCTTGATGCTATTGCAGGAATTGAAGCCAGGAATTTATAAAAGCCATTCCTTATTATAAAATAAAGGGGAAAAGGGTTGCTAGTTGCTTAGAATAATTGCAGAAGATCATCTGTACAGAACAACTGGCATGCAAAAGAAGAATATTTCAGCTTGGACGGTGGGGATAAAAAGTATGAGCATCCGATTTGGAGAATGACAAGCAAATTTTTTAAAAGCTTGAAGACAAACTATATCGACGTCATCAAAGAAACTCCAGTTAACTCTCCTTATTTTTGTGGTAACAAAGAGGTTATTTTCAGTTGACGACTTGACGTTTATCTTATATGCAACGATTGTCTGTTAGATACGGAATTTTGATTGTTTAAGGGGTCACTAATTTTTATATAATTTATTTATTCGTAATAGTCCAACATTAAGGTTTAAAGATTTTAGATTTTTAGGTTTTATTAAGGCCTTAGACTTTCTTCCCCAGGGTTATGCTAATCATTCGGACATAGGATCGGTTTTTCGGTCGGGTTAAATCGAATATTGTGTTCACATCAGTTTTTACTTCATTGTAAATCCATTTTTGAAGTCGGGTCAAAGTCAAGTCGGTTGACAGTTATATAAGGTCGGATAAATGTCATCTCCAGTCTGTTTTGAACAATTTTGGCAACATTTATATATTGTTAGGAAGTACTAAGTAGCACATGTTTGCAGTATTCATCTATGCAGCGGTATAGGTTTGTCTTTAGAACCACTAACCTAGAAATGAACCTACATGATATTTCTTTAACAACATTCTATTACCTCGGCCATTAAGCTCCTACTAATCAATTCCCACTTAGCTTAGATAGAGTTTGGAGCAGTGTCGTTTCTGACATTTTATTAGCCTAGACAAAATGAAAAAAAAGACCCTCGCTATAGAGGGTTGATTCTAGTTTTTAATGGTTGCTCGGAAAAAATGACAGAGACAAACCCTATATAATATAATTATCATTATAAATGTATACGTGTCATATACTTCTTAACTAATAAAATAATTAACCTAATAAATACATTTTGAGTTGAGGTATTGGGTTAAAGTAAAGTTAAAATTTTACAAACGGTGTTCTACGTCCTACATGATAACATTGGTGAGTAAAGATATTTAACGCTTTTCTAGCTCTGGGTCCTAGGTAAATGCCTACCCTGCCTAGGATCAGGAACGACCCTGGTCTTGAGGATCAAATGTAAACAATCTTACTCTTAACGAAAAGGCTATACAATTGACCTTGATAGCAAACATCATTTTCAGTTACATGTAATTAGAAGTGCACATGACCTCTGTGGCTGTGTCTTTGTCTGTTATCCTGTTTAGGAGCAAGATCAGTAGTTGGAAGTTGGAAGTACTTTATTTTGAAGTAGCTAATACTTGATGTTGGGTCTTGGTTCTTGGGCTTGGGTTGTCGGTTTCAGGGTCTTTTTTAAAATCCATGATTTTTTCAATAAAAGTATCAAGAATTAAGCTAGGCTCTACCACTGCGAAGTTAGTTTCAACTTTCAAGGTTTAGTTGAGGCTCTAATCTTTGAGGATCTTTTTTTTTTTGAAGATTAATCTTTGAGGATCTTTTTACTAATTTAATTTAATTACATTATTTCAATGTCGTGAAGTCTTTTAACGTTTTTGAAAGAGAGTGTTGGATTCATTTGACAAACAAACTATTGATTCGATGACCATTAATCCATTATGGATATTCGACGATGAATTTAGGCTGCAGAACAAGGCTTATCGTATCGATTGAGTAGTTATGGTATTAAAAACCGCTTTTTAGCCCGATTTAGGGAATATATCATGATCTTGGCCAATATTATGTGATGTTTGACAATGACATTATCCTGTTATTGCATGACCGTCATCATAGTTGTGACCGAAATCTCATTTTTTGGCTGAAATTTGTTCTCGAGTGAACATATGCTTGGTAAAGTGCAAAATTATTGTTAACAACAGCGTTAGGTAAAACACTGATCATTCAATATAAAACATGTAGTACAAAAAGGAAATCCATCCATTGTTGCATGACGGTTGCTCAGCCGTTCTAGTAGTTGCGATTGGGCATTATTTGCGTAATAATACAATATCATAAATATATAAATATGTTATTAGTAGCATGTTTTGCCTGATCTGGTCTTGGGCTGGTGCTGTGCTTTGCTTGTTTAGCACTTCTGTATGCAACAGAAAAGAAAGCAAGAAAATTCGATTATTCTATTAGAGATGAAGTTAAATTTTTAAAGTTTTAATCAAGACAAGTTGATCAATTGCTTACCTTGCCCTTGCGGCCATAGCCTTCATTGTCACTCTCACTGTCACTGCTATCATCACTGCGCTTGCAGGATGATTTCTTCTTGATCTTCATTACGCTCTTCATGTTTCCTGAGCTGCAGACCTTGTACTCTTCCTTCTCCTCATTGAATTCGCAGCTTGAATGGTGGCTGTGGTGGCCAGAGCTATGATGGGCTGAGCCATGGTGGCCTGAGTTGTGATGGCCAGAGCCATGATGGCCCGAGCTGTGATGGGAAGAGCCCTTGTGGGCAGATACGTGTTGGCTTGAGTTGTGGTTGGCACAAGCAAGGTGGCTTGAGCTGTTATGGTTGGCATGGCCATGGTTTGCCTGGTGGCTCAAACCATGGCTAGCATGGCCATGGTGGCCAGATCCATGGCTAGCAATAGCATGGCCGTGGTGGCCAGAGCCATGGCTAGACCCTAAATGGCTAAAGATGGATGAAGCTTTTTCGGACAATCCATGGTGACCTGAAGAGTGGTTGCCGTGGCCGGAATGCTTATGGATAATACCTCCGATGCCATGGCCAGCTTGATTGGGTGCACATGCAACTGATTTGTGCATCTCCTTCTTGTATTCTGAAGAGGAATAACCCTTGGAGGCATTGTTGTGGCTGCCACCTTGGGACATTGAATACCCAGCTGACTTGTGCATCTCTTCCTTGTAATCAGAAGAGTAGTAGCCCTGCGCGCCATTGCTGCACTTCATTTTCTCAGCTTCGCATTTGGACATCTGCATGCAAGCCATGATGCTGCGGAATGGGCTGTGCACGACTGGATTTCGAGTTCAAGGGATTTTTTTTGTTGTGTGGAACTTGATGATCAAAGTATGCCATGGAGTTATCCTTATATAGAATTTCTTAAAACACATTATCTTTCCTTCCTGAAGAACAAATGAGGTCAATACTGTACCTTTGAATCTGCTTCTTATTTCACACCTTATTCTATTCTTTTTTTTTCCTTTTTTTTTTGAATCATGCAAGTGGAGAACTTAGCATTGATTCTGCTTTCCATTGTCAATGTGAATTCAAATGATGCCATTTCTGACCCGCTTAGTTAATTTTCCTTGATGTTCTCGGGTGAGTTTGAGAAAACTATAGGACATGTTTCGAACGACTATCTAACACAAATTTACTTTACTTTAAAATTCAAATACCTTGTCGAACACTTAACAATCGAACAAAAGGAAAATATTAAAATTTTCTTGAAATATCCAAGTTACAATACATATTTGAGTCGAATATGGACATACAAGTTCGAGTAATGTAGGTTCTAATAATATGTCTAGCATTAAATGTAAATTGTCACTTTCAGCATATGTAAAACTTATAGAAGTATTAGTAGGAGTATGTCTGATCTCTTAGTGCTTGAATTGATGCTATGGTATTAGAATTCCTGCTAGTGCAAGCCCATCACTTGCACATACAGTATGATTCTCCCACTTTGTTGCATCAGTTCTCAAACATTGTTCCAGTAAGTCACCATATTTCCACTTCGAGATTCGAGAATGATATCTACTTCACTTTGCAAATATATGTATACACGTGTAGCATTCTTTTTGGAAAATAAAACACTTTTTCCATCTTCTTTTCCAAAATATGCACAATATGCATTAAAAGGTTAATCAAAATTTGGAAACCACCTAAGGCAAAATTGTAACGACCGGAGGAAATTCGGGTGTTACAAAAATATTAAGCATTAATTATTTAATGAAATAGATAGTGGGCAGGGTGTGTTTATATAATAAGGAAATATAAAGGGAAAGGAAGGGGAAGAATTTGAAGGGAGGAGAAATTCCTTGTTTAGATAGCAAAATGATAGGAAAGAAATTTAAAGGGGAGAGACTTGAAGGTATTTATAATTTAATGTATACTTTTTTTTGTTAACGTTCCAATATCTTTAAAGTTGAAAAAATTTAGAGGAAAAATTCTCATTTCCCTTCCTTTCTCTCCCATCATCTCCTATACTAACAAAAGTCATTTCCCTCCGTTTCTTTTTTTCATTTCCCTTTCCTTCCCTTCCTTTCTTTTCTCTCTAAAATTATTATCCAAACATAGTATAAATGACACGTAGTTAGAGATATAAAGGATATATATATATATATATTAGAGCTGTTCATGGGTGGGTAGCGGATCGGGTAGCACCTAAAAATTCTACCCGCGGGCTCAAATATTCATAAGCCCGTCCGCATTCGCGGGCATATTTTTTTGTCGCTACCCGCCCATTTTTAAAGCGGGCGGGACCCGCGGGTAGGCGGATATTTTTATATAAAAATTTAAAACATAAATCATATTATAAATTTAAGTTTTTATAAGAACAAAAAAAATATAATACATTATCTAAAATACTCTAAATATATATAAAGTCTCAAAATAGTCAAATTACATGAATATTGAATATAGACGGTGGAGTCGGCTACTTGTTCGAACTTTGATAATCGATTGCTTGAGTGCTTTGAGGATTAAAAACATTAAAGTCTAAAAGAAGTAAACCTTAAGGCTAGTAGAAAAGTAATAAACTAAAGTTGGGTATGGGTCATGTAGTAGTATAGTTTAATATTTAATAGAATTAATTATTTAATAAATATATTAAACTAAGCGGGCGGGCGGGTATACCCGCGGGTATTTTTTTGGTGTCGCTACCCGCCCGTTTATCTTGGCGGGCGGGTATTACCCGTCCAAACTTTAAATTTTTTTGAAAAATGTTGTCCATGCCCGCCCGTTTTCGGATTGGATTGACGAGCCTAGGTAGCCGCCATGAACATCTAATATATATATATATATATATATATATATATATATATATATATATATATATATATATATATATATATATATATATATATATATAAACCAACAAATCTTGTATGAGACCGCTTTACTATGAGACGAACTCATATAATTAGCTTAAGTTTCCTAATTGATTACTTCAAGAGTTGAAATGATCACTTTAAATTGTTTCAATTAAAAATTTGTGTCTATTAATGTTTTTTATCAAATATATTTATATTTAACATGTTATAAGAAATTTATTTATCATTATTTCAATAAAAAGTATATAAATTACAATCTTTGTATAGAGTGGAATAACTAACATCAAATCAATTCAAACCTACGTAGCAAAATATCCTTGTACAAAATAAAGTTACAAACATAAAAATCAAATATTGAGCAAACAAATTCCAATTAAATTAATAATAAAGAAACACATACAAAATCGTAGAGGCATTCTATATATAAGCTAAATAGCACCATTAATACAATCAAATTTATAAAAAAAAATAAAATTTTCTTATTTTGAGGTTGTCACCGAAAGACAATACTCCCTCCGTTCCTTTTTGTTTTTCCACCTTACTAAAACGGGTAGTTCCATAAGTTTTTCCATTTTAAAATACTTTTCATTTTAGGAAAGTTTTCATCCCACTTTTACCCCTTAAATCCCCACTTTCCTTATTTCACACTACTATTTAATTATTTTCTCTCTCATACTTTCAATACAATTATTACATTACACTATTATTTAATTATTTTTTCTCTCATACTTTCAATACAATTATTATTTCCCACTACTATATAATTAAAATAATACCCACTACCACCAAAAATTCCTATTTTCTTAAGTTGATAAGAGTAGATTCTACTAATTTGTATTTGTCGAATTATTCAACTTATCTACAAAATGCATAACTCCTCCAGTATCCTTCAGTATCCTTCTGTATCAATAGCAATTTCGTCAATTACGATCCCGTGCGCCCAATCATCATCGCTTTTTAAAAACCAAGCAGTATTTATGGAAACTACCACTACAACGCCGTCATCTTTGACGACGATTCCGTTGGCTAACAGGCTAAGTTTAAATCTGACGGCAAGATAACGGCGGTTGCTGCTCCGTTAATGGCGTTAACTTTGAACAGTTTTCAAGTGTTCGATTGAACTACGAGAAGGTAATTTTTGTGGTTTATGTAAATGACGCCGTTTAGTCCAGAGTAAGAGTATGAGGATTCATACACTGGGTAATGAGTGAAAATAGAGGAATTTGAAGTGACAGAAACGGTTCCGTTTTCGGTTACTTTGTAAATTAAATTTTTATCGGAGTTAGTGACGTAAGCGTTTCCGAAAGGGTCGAAAGTGACGTCGCATGCGATTCCGACTGATGGAGAAAGAGGAGAGAGAAATTGGAGTTCGAGATAGGAGTGATGAAGATGGAAGGAGGCGAGCAAGGGAGAAGAGAGAGAATTAATAGCAGCGAGAAGACGCTGATTGCGATGGTCGATTGAGAGGCCAAGAATGGTGGAATTGGGGGAGATTTCGGAGGAAATTAGGATTAGGGTTTCAATTTCGCCGGAATCGGAGATTGAGATGAATTTGTTTCCATGAAGAGATGCGACGATGAAGCGTTGAGATGCAGGATCGTAAGCTAGACCTTTTGGGTAAAGACCTGGAAATTTGAATTTAATGTTGTGGAGATCTCGAGCTTCAATCGGCAAAAATGGCGAGAAGATAGAAATGAGGAGTAAGAGGAATGATAATGATGGTTTTGTCATTATTGAAATCGGTAGGTGTTTGGCATAAGGAGACGAGACTTGTAAAACTTTAAGACGGGATTTTTAAGAGACTTTAAAGATTAATAAAAAGTCATATTTCTTGTTTGTGGGGACTTGGAAGAGATAAAATGAACACAAATTCTTATACTTGAGATCGTCTTTTGTAAAGATGACTCTCAAAAGTTCAGTCCAATGTTAAATATATGCTGTTAAATCATTTTCCATAGGTATGCTATAATCCCCAAGAGAACGTTTTGTGAAAAATAATGCTTACTGCTAAGGTTAAATCATTTTCCATAGGTATGCTATAATCCCCAAGAGAACGTTTTGTGAAAAATAATGCTTACTGCTAAGGTTAAATCATTTTCCATAAGTATGCTATAAAATGCTAGTATGCTAGTTAGCCTTTTTCACCAAGGTTTACAAGCTGAATTGATAGATTAACGAGAAGGAATAATCAGTACAAATCAACCACATTACACCACTCAAAACATACTTCTTGATAGTTTTAATTGGGAGACATACTAGATGACGACTTAACGAAACAGTACAAATGCAGTACACCTGTAGCAAATTACACCTCTACCAGTGGCTTGCACCTTATTTATTCTACATTACTCGGTGCATATGGCTACCATATCTGGAGCGCTGTTATGATTAGGGGTGCACACGGTCTGGTTTGGTATGGTCTGACACTCTGCGGCTCAGAAAAACTGCAAAAACACAATATAATATAACAAACAACAATTAGGACAACACACTAAACAACAATTGGAAAAAACTTTCTATGTGGAAGATTACCTTCTTGCATGGGTTGTAGGAATTATGGGATGAGTAATAGTTATTCTCTTGGCTCATGGCATAACCGGAAGCCATCTGTCCACCTCCATGATGGAAGCCGTTTCCATGGTTGTGGCCCATGCCCATCCCATGATTGTGTCCCAGCCCGAGCTGGTGGCCCATCCCATGCTGGAGGCCCATCCCGTATCCTGAATTGGCTTGGCCATAGTTGGAACACCCGCCTATCTGATGGTGACCCATACCATTTCCAAACCCAAGGTGGCTGTTATGGCCATTATGGCCCATGTGCCCCATTGAGTTGTAGGAGAATGCTTCGTTCTCAGCCTCAAAGTGGGAGCTCTCGTACCTGTAGGCCATCACGATTGGTTGTTTCGACAATTGGTGCTTGATTTGCCTAGTTCATGTTGAATGCGAGTGCAAATTGGTACACTTATATAGCGGCAGAAGTACAAAGAAGAATCTTATTTTTCCATATGTTTTTTCAAATAATTGAATCTTTATCGCCAAACAAAATAAATTTCAAATCTTCTCGTCTTTTCTTACAAATCTCTCTATATGCTGTTTTTTTTATTGTATATAACATGTTTTGAGGCCTCAACTATCAGCTTAAACTTTTGGTTGAGTTGGTTCCTTGACAGGTTTAGAGCACGTTTTAGTATCTGTTCAATTTCTTATCTCTCAAAAATTTATGGTGATAACATTATCTATTGTCTGGTATAGATTCATGCTCAATTGCTCATAATTAAATAGTAATTACACTAATTGGAACCACTCTTTTGTAATCATCATGATTAGAATTTATTCTGGCACTAATTTTTCTTGTCTTTTTTGTGTTATTTTTAGTTCCTGGTATTTTTGAACCTTATGCTCAAACAGACTGAATCGTAAAAGCCTTCATAAAAGTTATTTCCATTTTCTTATCATTGTAAAATAACCTGACCTTTGTAAGTGGAGGCTCTGGCTGAAGGTGGAATGCACTTCTCAGTTCTCATCATCAACATAGCTTGTGTATGCCGCCCATAGAAAAACTATGGGCAGGGCCTAGGGAGGAAAGGAAGGCAGCAACTCATACTCATAAAGGAGAGCACAACCAAAGAGTCCCTCAACTCGAGAAAGATCAGGATAAGTTCCTGCAACGAAGAGGACTGAGTGAAGCTGAAGCTAACTTCACAAGCCTGCATCTTATCAACCCTTAGGTATGTGCTATTCTTAGGTTGAAGGTGGAATGCACTCTATTATAAATTTGGTAGTAGCAAAGTTGGGTACATGTTATGGGCTGTGGTTTGTAAGTTTATAGTATCAGTATGAGGCGAAGTTGCAGAGGTGAGGACTCCCACTTACTATCTGTCACTTTTTAGATTATTCTTAACTCTTGGTAATAAAAGAAGGTTCCAAGCTCTTCCTAGTATTTTTGCAGACTAGGAAGTAAAAAATATGCTTATGGAGTAGATTCTACTCCCTATGTGAATGAGAATGAATCAAAGAGAAATCATAATTTTAATGAAAGATATGAGAAGTCGCGATGAAGAGAGAATGAATTGCGTGAATAATACTAAAATAGTGTTTAAATGTGTTGTTGAGATTAAAAGAATGTAATAGAATCCAATTCTAAATAAGGAAATGATGCAAAATGAATTTGAAGAATCAAATTGGAAATTGATGCAAATTGAGTGGACGGAGAGAGTACATCTTGGAGACCTAGACAATTGACGTCACTTGATTTCTTTAGTTTAGTTTTACAAGCTCGCTTTGGCAAGACCGAGGCGAGCACCTTGGATGGGTGATGTTCTAGACAAGACTTGAGTTGGGTGAGGTGATTTCTTAGCGTATTGATGGGTCTTATAGAGCGTAAAACAAGGGCCTTAGGGCGCCTTAAAATGTCTTATGGTCTTGGCCTTAAAGGAATTGCCCATTTGATGAGGGCACTATGTATTCTCTTCTTTTCGCCTTAATTTCTCCTCTTCTTTATAACTTCTCATTTATTTTTTATAAAGTAATTTATGAGGTATTTAATTAGTTTTTTATGGCCGTCAGGGCGCCTCACGCCAAGAATTTAGTGTCTTCGCCTAGTGTATTGTGCCTAATTCCGAGGCTCTAGAATTTTTTTGCGCCTTAAGACGTCACACTCCTCTTAAAACTAAGGTTTGTTGTAGTTCTGAAATGGTGCTAATCCATCACTTAGAAATAGGTGAATGTCTTGCTTTAGTCTAAGTATAAAGGAATTTGGGTTGGATGTATAGTTGCTTTAAATTTTATAGTGTTTTTACTAAAATGTCATTTTTCTTGTTGTTTCATGCAAAATTCTTTGTTATATGAGTAGAGTCTCCTGTTTCAATGTACTTTATCGCTTTAGATAAATTAAATTTGAATTTAGAATTAATTAACACAATATTTAAAACGAAATGAAAAATTCAAGTAATATACTCCCTCCTATTCATCTTAAGTGTATGTTTGGATAACAAATTAGGAGAGAAAAGAAAGGAAGGGAAGGGGAAGGAAAGGAAGGGAAAGGAAAGGGAGGGATAAGGAGGGAAAGTGTATATTGTTTGTTTAGAAGGGAAGGGAAGGGAAGGGAAAAGGAAGGGAAGTGTTTTCCTTTCAAATCTTTCCTCTTTAGGAGAGATTATCTTCTTAACAAAATTTATTCAAATTTTCCTTCCAAATCCCTCCCCTCCAAATCCCTTCCCTCCAAATTTGTTATCCAAACAAGGGATACCTCCTCCCTCCAAATCCCTCCCCTTCCTTTTCCTCCATTTCGTTCAATCCAAACACACCCTAAGTGTCCCATTTACTTTTTGCACTTTATCCAATGCACTTATTCGATCCTTAATATATCGAGTTATATATAATTAAAAATTATAAAAAGTTGATATTAATAATCTTTACATCAAAACGAATCAAATAAGATCCAACATGTTTTAACTTATAGATTAATAATAAAATACAATGTAAGAGTGACAGATGAACAGTGTCCCAAAAGTAAATGGGACACCTAAGATGAATAGGAGGGAGTACTATTTATTGTAAATTTGGAGAATTTGGTTTTATGTTAGTAGATTTATCACTAATTAGGTCATATAATAATAGGTCATATAATAATTAATAACCATAAATCTCCTACCTATTTTGTTTCCATAATGTCCTAAGTGATTCTTACTAAGACAAAGTTTGAGATTCAATTGAACCTTACAAAAACAACTTTGTTGTTTTAGCTTGATCTATATCCAATAAACTGTTTAGTTTTGGATCGATGTTGGTTGAAAATATGGGATATGCAAATCCGATCCAGTAATGGAGCAATTTCATACCAGGAGACAGGACATAAATCATAGGGGTGTAGCAAATGGTTGTTGGTTGTTTCCTAATTAGTTGGCGTGTTTGACCATTTGAAAGTTTTGACTTTTTTATTGAGTTTTAATAACTAGATAAACCAGTAATTTCAGAAGATGTGTGGTAAATCTAGTATTGATCGTTAGCCGTTTATTATAGAAAAACTTGATAATAAACTTTCATTTTGACTTAAAGCCAACTTGGCTGAAAAGCATTTTACCAAACATTTTTTTTATTATTTCACCAACCAACAAACCAAAAATTAAAATTTAACTAAAAAGTCATTAATTGTTGAAGTGTCCATGTGTGACCCACATGTGACTTGTCCCACATCGGAGAAAGAGAAGAGTATGCATCACTTTGTATACTCAAGGAGTAACTTCTACTATTATCAATTGGTTTTAGTAGTGAACCTTCTTTGGGTTTATGAGTAGACTACTTCTTCTTCTCCTTGTTTGGGTAGCCCAGACCCATTTTCTAAATTCTATCATTAATCAAACAACTCATAGTCTTATTTTGTGAAGTAGAACAAAGATAAACACTAAAAATTAGAGTATATTATAATAAGTTGATCATAAAAGAACCAGAATACATCAGCAAACATAGTATGGCTGTAGTACGAGACAGCAAAGAACACATCGTAACGAATTCCCGGAGAAACTAGCCTATAGATCTAGATTGTACGGGTAAGTTTTATTCTATACTAATACCATTGTTGCTGTCAGTTCTCTGGATAATTTGGGCACCAATCCTTAGTACCTCTGCACAACAAAAAGGAGACCAAACAATATAAGACTAATTAGCTGATTAAATGATCATATATAGATGCATATTGGATAGTAGAAAACTGAAAACTAATGGCCTATATTTTAATATCAATCTATACATTTTACTTTTTAGCTGAGTTGGTTTATTATTGACGTGATATTAAAGACGTTAAACATGACAAAATATCATGGGTTGAATCTCTTCCCTCGGTTCAAGTGGTTGATTTCTTTAACGTCAAGTACGAGACATGTTTGGGTTGCATCCACGTATTAGCCCTTAGGGTTCTCATGATGGGAGCTTGATAAAGTGTTAAATTAGTATACTAATATATACTCTCCATTTCACCATATTTGTCCCATTTGGTTTGGACATATTTGTCAAAATAATTATTGAAACATTAATATCTTTAATTGATTATAACTAAAAATTATAAAAAATTAATATTAATAATCTTTGCGTTGAGACGAGTCAAACAAGATCTCAATTGTTAGAGTATATAACATGTCCTGGGGCCTCGACTATTATCTTAAGCTTTTGGTTGAGTTGGTTCCTTGACATCAATTAACTTTGTTTTAACTTATAGATTAAGAATAAAATACAAATCAAAATAGACCAAATGGACAATGATACTGAAACCTGTCAAAGCTTATAGTTGAGGTCTCCAGATATGTTATATATATTCTAACAAAACCGAAGGAGTAATAAAATTCAACCTTAAACTCAAACTTTTAGTTGATTTAGTTGAGTTATTTATCAACCCATGCTAATTAATTAAAAATGAAAAAAGACATACCCTCTGCACGTAAGGGTCGTAGACACTGTCAACAATGCGTTCTTCCCTCCTCTCAATGATCTCAGCAGGCCTGCCATAGTGCTGGTGGCCGTGGTGGTGGTTGTGGTTGTGGCCGCCTGGGATGACCTCCTTCACAATCTCAGTAACTACATTCCCAACACCGCTGCGGTGGTGGGAGACACGGTTACCATACTCATCAAGCCTGTATTCAGCTTGGTAGCCACCGTATGGGCCCTCACGGATGACCTCCCTCTCGGCCTCGTAGTAGTTGTTTCCGTAGGGGCGGTTGTAACCGTAATCCATTCTTATATAATTTCTTTTGGGGGGTTTTTTATACTTAATAAGCTGATTTGAGTGAGAGCCAAGTTTAGCTATGCCCATGCTACGCTTATATAGTGCTCTGTTTGGGAATATTTCGAGTCACTTGCGTTCTTGGGTATCATCAAGAGTCGGTTTTAAAGATTGCTCAATAAAACCAGAATTAAATCTCATCTGGTGGTCGAAGATTTTCTCGTTCATCTATGTAATAATGATTTAATTTTTAGGAAAAATTATCATGAATAATACTCCCTCCACCTCTTTCTTATTGTCCACTTTTTTGTGGGCACGCAAATTAAGAAAAATGGTAGTGGGGTATTTTAAGTGATTATAATAATTGTAAAGTTAGTAGTTGGGGTATTTAAGTGATTATAATAATTGAAAAGGTGGTAGGTGGAGTATTTTAAATAATATAAGTTGGAGTAGTTGGGGTATTTAGGTAGAGAATCTTTGCCAAAAATAGAAAGTGGACAATTAGAGTGAACTGACCAAATAAGGAAAGTGGACAATAAAAAAGAAACGGAGGGAGTATAATTTTTGTTAGTTTTTCTATAATTATATCAACCCTTGATTAATCATGAATAATATCAACCTAGAGGTATTCTCCTAGAATAACACCAACTTTAGTTTATTAACTAATTTACTGATTTTTTTGTCTTATAATCACCTATAGTTTGATTTTTCTAGGAATTTTTTAGGAAAACACCCCTTTAAATTGGTATTATTCATGATTAATCAGTATTTAGTATTATTGTGGGAAAATTAAAAAAAAAATTGTATTATGAAAGATTTATTTTCCCTTCCCTTGCTAGTAAGCATTACCTCGATAAAAAAGTAGCGGTAGCCGGTAAAACTAGCTTATAAAGAAAAGGGCCTTAAAATACAAAAAATAAAAATTATATTGGGATTAGTGCAAGTAACTTTTAATTAGGAGTATTTTATTAGAGTTGCACAAGCTAAGGTTCAATTTGATTTGCTTTAACACTAATGAAAAAAGGACAAAAGTTCAAACTCACTACGATTTCCATTATTAGCATACCATCAAAACTTTTGCTTTTAAACTAAACCATCTTATTAAATAATTTGTAAGAAACCATAGACTCGAGAATAAGTTAAGGAGGGCAAGATTATAATTCAAACGGACAAAAATTAGGAGGCTAAGTTTTTCTCCAGAGACGTCTTTCATGCCCAGTCCATTAAAATAATATAATAATCAAACCATCTTATTAAATAATTTGTAAGAAACCATTTTTGAAAATGTCCAGATGGTATAGTTCAATAGATAATGACCAGATGGTATAGTTCAATATTTAAATAATCTTGGTTCAAACCATCTTGTTAAATAATGACCCGATTATTTGGTTCAAACCATCTTATTAAATAATGACCTGATTATTTGTAAGAAACCAACTTTTTACCTATTTTATTACGCTATATTATTTGTAAGACGTCTCTCCTGAGAAAAAAATATGGTCATTATCTATCATTCAAACCATCTTATTAAATAATTTATAAGAAATCATTAAAACTTTTGCTTTTAAACTAAACCATCTTATTTTGATTTGTATAGTTCAATATTTAAATAATCAAAATAATATAATATATTAAATTGGTAAAAAAAAAGCGTAATAAATACAATAAAATGGAGAAATTATTATGAAAATGTCTTAGTTTAATAGATAGAGTATTTACATATAGAGTAGAAAGTCTGAGGTTAGACCCTAACCTGTAATATTCTTGATTCTTATAAAAACAAATGTAAGGATAAAAAAGTTGTGTTGGAGCTCAGCTAGGTAAATGTAATCATCATTGTCGAATCCAACTTTATTTTTCTGGAGCAGTCCATCGATGCAAACTGTAATTTTTATTCGCCTTAGGAGTACATTTCACATTTGTATAAGTGGATGATTTTTTATATTCCTCCCATTTCTAGAACGTTAAGGGCTATAATTAGAGTACTGCAGGTAGTTTCAAGTGCCAAATAATCTACCTCAAAATATCTTAATTTTCTGTTGAGGTTGGGCCGGGATCGAATTCTAAGGCCGGAGTTAAAATCGACAAATTTTTTAAATGCCCCATGCAATTTTAAAAATTAAAATATTATTTTTTTATTAACTTTGTATCTTTGAACATTTAACATATACGACGTAATTTAATATTGCGGCCCTTAATTTTTTGGGACTTTGTTCAGTCGAACATATTAAATATATTCAGAATCTTCCCTGTCAAATTCATTTTATATGTGCGTAAGAATTGAGTCTTGTTTCACCTAAATATGTATCGCTCTTTTAAGGACTTGGTTATGATTTTTGCGTTCTTCTCTTTTAATTTTGGTCTTTCCTTAGCTTATCCTGTACTCATTCGAAAGTTATAATCATCATACCCAGTGTATTCCGCTCATAGACAAACTAAGGGTCTAGGGAGAGAAGATAGACGACAGCTCATACCCATATAGAAAAGTGCGGTCAAAGAGTCCACCGACTCTAAAGGGTCTTAAAAAAAAGGCACCTGCTAACTACCTGCAAGGCTACAACACACGTCCACATTCACCATGATTATATTCCACAAATCACTAAAAATGTCTATGTACAAGTACAGCATATGTATGGTTTGCTGGCTGAAGATGACAAGATTATATTCTACAAATCACTAAAATTAGAACTTGTTCCATACATACTTTGTATCCCAGATCATGATAACTACTCTCACTAAATTTTGTCATTGTAAGAATCTTAAACAAGTGGATTTTATTCCTCACTCTTTAGATTTCAAAGTGGATTTGTACGAGAGGATCGAGTTTTATTTCATTTCACTGTAATATAATTTGCTTTTAGTGGGATATATTTAGCTATATTTAATTTAAATGTTGCTAGCTAATAGTATATATATTTAAAGAATGTAGTGACATTTATTAAACCCTTTAGTAGCAGATTCAAAAATCACACAAAAACTTTTAGCGACATAGGATCTAGTAGACTATAGTAACAATTATATATGCCCCTAAAAACCAAATAAAGTGTCGCTAAATCACTTTATGGTGAAACTTTAAATAAAAACCAATAATTATTACATTAAAATATAAATTGGTGGCATTTTTTAATGCCACTAAATCCATTGTCGCCAAAAGTTAAATTTGTTGTGGTGTTTGTAGAGTAAATAACACTTTTCAAAAAAGATTTTTGTTGCGATTTTCACATAATATTTTCCATTTCCTTAGCCTACCCTATTATAAAAAACTTATTCAAATTGACATTCATGACTCATGAGTATGTGTTGTGCTAGGGTTGAATAAAGTTTGGTATCGCAAACCAAACCGGACCAAACTGTAATTTCATTATTTGGTCTGGTCTGCAGTCTAAACGGCCTGGTCTAGTTTTTTTTCAAAAGTAATTATGCTTGGTCTAGTTTCGATTTTTTATATTTCAGCCCAGCTCAGACCGCAAACTATACTATGACCGAAATCAGTCTTTTTTTAGAAAAAAATAGGCTACTACCTTGATATTTGGTATCATCATCATCATCCTATCTAGTGTATCCCGCTCATAGGTAACTATGAACACGGTCTGAGAAGGGAATGACAGCGGCAACTCAAACCCATAAAGGAGGGCGCGACCGAAAGGAGTCTCATGGCTCGAGAAAGATTAAGATACGTTCCTACCACGTGAGATAAATACAACGCATAACAGATCAAATAAAAAGGTAAAAACAATTATAAAACTTAAAAACAAAAATACTAATAATAATAAAAGAAACGAGAGCAAGCAAGAAAGCAAGAACACCCATAAGTACTCTAAGAAGAAAGTCAAAAAATAAAAAGCAAGAACACCCATATTTGGTAATTGTAATATATTTACTTGAATGACGTTGATGTAACGAACAAATTACAAATTATTATATTTGGTAATTGTATGTAGAAAATATTTGCATAAACACATATATTAATTTAGAAAATAGAAAAATATATCAAAGCAAACCAGACCATTGTAAAACGGTCCAATCTGGTCTGATCTGTGGATTTAAAAATTTCGGTCTAGTCTAAAAAATTTTCACACTGATTTTTAATTTGGTTTTATTAGTGTCAGACCAAATCATATCGAAAAAGCAAACAATGTGCTCCCCCAGTTGTGGGCTAGGGGCCATATTTTGTGCTTACTCTGTTTAAATGATAAATTTTAATTGATTTTACTCTTTAAAATTAATTCTTAAGTTAATGAACAACAAGGATATATGTTAATCAAGTTGAGAATATTAAAATTGAAGTAGATGTTGGTCAAAGTTTGACTAAGTAAGGCTTGATTTAAGCTTGAATTCGTCCACATATAATTACAAATCAAGTTGAGAATATTAAAATCAACTCGATAACATGGTGAGTCCAAAAAAACTAAAATTTACATAAGTAAATCAAAATGGCTATCAACGAAAAATTAAAAATTACTTTAAATTCTTAAGTTAATAGATTGTCAAAATAATAACAGAGAAAATTTAATCTGAAAAATTATTTAGAATTTTTTATTTATTTTCCTACAATAATAATTTTATCGTTTAACTAATATTAAATAATATTCCCTTCGATCTTATTTGTTTTTCCATTTTGGGTTTTTCACAAATATTAAGGTAGATAGAATCTTTGGGTTGTAGTGGGTATTACTTTAATTAAATAGTAGTGTGAAGTAATGATTGTATTAGAAGTATGAGAAAGAAAATAATTAAATAGTAGTGTGAAGTATTGATTGTATTGGAAGTATGAAAGAGAAAATAATTAAATATTAGTGTGAAGTAAGAAAAGTGGGGTTTTAAGGGGTAAAAGTGGGATGAAATTTTCCAAAAATAAAAAGTATTTCAAAGTGGAAAAACTTTTAAAATTACCCGTTATAATAAGGTGGAAGAACTCAAAACAACGGAGGGAGTATATATAAACTGATATAAATGGAGATACAGGAGTAGGCCCTGTTCTCTTCGTCTGATCTGATTGGATAAGGTCTGAATTTACTGAGGTCTGATCGTGCGATTCGACACGATCGATCACGATCACGATCAGTGCAGTCGATCGATCGACAGTGCAGTCAGTCCGATCGTGCGTCGATCCGATCGATCGATCCGATTTGATTTTATTATTATTATTATTATTATTTTATTATTATTATTATTATTATTATTATTATTATTATTATTATTATTATTATTATTATTATTATTATTTATTTTTACTATTATTATTATTATTATTATTATTATTATTATTATTATTATTATTATTATTTATTTTTACTATTATTATTATTATTATCATTATTATTATTATTATTATTATTATTATTATTATTATTATTATTATTTATTTTTAATTATTATTATTATTATTATATAATAATAATAATAATAATAATAATAATAATAATAATAATAATAATAATAATAATAATAATAATAATAATAATAATAATAATAATAATAATAATAATAATAATGATGATAATAATAATAATAATAATAATAATAATAATAATAATAATAATAATAATAATAATAATAATAATAATAATAATAATAATAATAATAATAATAATAATACTAATAATAATAATAATAATAATAATAATAATAATATGCGATCGACGATGCGTCGATCTGCAATCAGTGCAGTCGATCAGTGCGATCCGTGCAGTGCGATCGAAACTTTCGATCGATCGAATAGTTACGATCGATCGATCCGATCAAACGTACGATCTAATCTGATTCCAATAAGAATAAGTAATAAGTCAAAAAAATAAGTTGAAGAGAACACCTTCTAATTGGTGGACTTCAGAGCAGAACTATAAGTTTGAAGTTTGGTGATCATTTGAGACATAAAACAATAATTAATTGATGCACTTCATATGCTCAATGATTAACTCTCCATGTTAAGAGAGAGTAGTTCACTTAATTAACCACTTTAATTAATGGATTTTTTGTGATAGAAACAATTATTACTCCGATCCTATAGGGTCTAAAGTCTAGGCTAATTAAGATTAGAAGTCAAACTAATTTCAATTCAAGAAATCTGAGTCAAACATGTAGACTCCATTTTTGATATTTCTGTTTCATATTTTTAGTTGCATTTGGAATGTTCCGTACACGGAGACATTATATTAATACGAATTTTCAAGTTAAAATATACAACTTGTCTTGTATGTCATCGTCTCACAGTGAGACGACCTCAAAACAAGAAGCTCATAAGTCATAAGTTAAATATTATAGTTATCTATTTAACTCAATAAGTACGAGGTAAGTCTCACGGTGAGACCATCTAATACAAAAATTTGTGTAAAACATTTAAGAGATTATTCGTCTTTATATATATCAAATTTTAAAAAATATAGATTCTTCTCAATTATATATATATATATATATATATATATATATATATATATATATATATATATATATATATATATATATATATATATATATATATATATATATATATATATATATATATATTATATATATATATATATATATATATATATATATATATATATATATATATATATATATATATATATATATATATATATATATATATATATATATAGGGAGGATCCATTGAGAGGTCTCAAATGAGAAGGATGAGAAGGATTTATAGCCATTGATCTTATGAAAATCTAACGGGTGAAAATCATCTTTCTCGTTGATTTTTTCTCCATTTTATGTTATGATTTAAGGAAAAATATGCTGAACCGCGTGCAAGGAGCTAATGAACCGCGTGTAAGGAGCTCACTAATCCAGACCATTGATATTTGATCTAGACGGATGAGATTCCTTCTCACCCTTCTCATTTTGAGACCCCTTCTCATTTGATCCTAAATCTATATATATATATATATATATATATATATATATATATATATATATATATATATATATATATTAAGGGTGGTGTGGAGTCCATTAAAAAGGTGGTAGTTGGGTATTTTAATTGATTAAATTAATTGTAAAGGTGGTAGTTGGGTATTGGGAATTGAAAAAGAGGGGATATTTAGGTAAAAAAAAGATAGACAAAAAAGGAAATGGGACAATTGATATGATTTCGAAGGGAGTATATATATATATATATATATATATATATATATATATATATATATATATAGGGGAGGGATCCAATGAGAAGGGGTGTGAAAATAGGAAGGATAGGAAGGAGTAACTACCGTTGATTGATTAAGATCTAACGGTCGAAAAATATTTGTCATAACAGCAGATCTAGTAACACATATTTATGAAGAAAGCATCACACATTAATCTAGAAAACATCACACTTTCAAGTGACACATGTTTATACAGAAAGTATCACATAATAATTAAGAAAGCATCACACCCCTATCCTTCCTGTTCTCAAACGCGTACAAGTTGGACCATTGATCTAAGATCTAATGGATGAAATTCCTTCCTATCCTTCCTATCCTTCCTATTTTCACACCCCTTCTTATTTGATCCTAAACCTATATATATACATATATATATATATATATATATATATATATATATATATATATATATACATTTAAATTAAAATTGCCAACTCTTTTTTTTATCGTTGGCAAGTTAGAAAAGAAAAAGATTAGATGAAAAGAATATTTATTGATAAGTCTTAAAATTTGATAAATAATTATTTATTGAATGGTTTTATTTTCATATAATTGAAATTAAGAAAAAATAGAAGACGTCTTAGTGTATATAACATCTAATTAGCAAACTGAGTGTTGGTCTTTTTCAATATAAACAACGCAAGAAAATTCAACACGAAAGCAAAGGTATTGATACCATACCATACCAAACCGACTACAAAATGAGCATAATTTAAATTGCACCTAGCACTATATAAACAAACCATGCAACGTACTTCTTATTTGCATTATTTAAACCAAAACAAATATGGCTTACAACATGAACAATCGTTCGTACGGAAACAACTACTACGAGGCCGAAAAGGAAGTTATACGTGAGAGCCCCTATGGCTCTTACTCTTCCGACTACAATCGAGTCGACGAGTATGGTAACCATGTCATGCACCCGGTTGTTCGCTATGACCACCGTGGTGAGGTTATGGCCGAGGTTATACCTGGTCACCACCACCAACACCACGGTGGTCATCCCGTCGAGGTCATCGAGAGGGTGGAGGAGCGCATTGTTGATAATGCCTATGATCCCTATAGGAGGAATATGGTATGATTAGTTTCCTAAAATTACAAATGGAAACATTTAGTTATTTTAACTTGAGTCTTTTTTTAATCAAATTTGAGTCGAGTTTTGTTGTTAAGAATATATAAATCGTGCTATTCTTTACTAAGCCCTTAATAATTACAAATTGTATAAATTTTAAAATGAGACGATCTCATGGTAATATTATATATCTCTATTAGATTGACTATGCATATTCAATTTATTAAAGTTATAATTTATAATTTAAAAGTAATCAATTAGAAAAATAAACTAATTATATGGATATGTCTCAAATGAGACAGTCTCATACAGACAAGCAAACTTAATTAATATATGTAGGGCATAATTAGTAAATAATATTGAGGTAAAATCAATTTCAAGCTTCAACCAAGAATAAACAAAATATATATTGTATTTAATACCATTTTATATTATACTTTTAATGAATTTTGAAAATTTCTATATTTTTTATTTGAGTAATGATTTACGTCGCATAATTATATATTAAAATTAAACTTACAATGTGTCCACTTCACCAGTCACCACTTGCTTAATTTATGCATGAAATGGACACGTTAATTTATTTATATTCTTTTTTCTATAGCTTTTCCTTTTGGTGTAAGTAATTTTCCCTCTTTTATAAATAATTGATATTATTTTTAATTTTTTTGCAGAATTACTAAGCGAATAATGAGAACTGAACTTCTTCTAATTATTACGAGACTTAAGAAGAATAAGACTTCCCCAATTGGCCTTGTTGCTATTGCTGCTATATATGGATATGCATGCTATCTTGTACTAAAATTATAGATTCTTAATAGAAGTACTTTATGTTTAATAGTAGTATATAATAATATAATAATATTATACCATAATACTTCATATACTACAAACTTTTCTCATATATGTTAATTGCTATATTTTGTAAGGATTACGATGAACTAAAATTTCTCAAAGAGACTATCTCTCACAGGGATTATGATTTAAGGTTTATAGATATTTGATGTTATTGAAACCTTTTTAATACGGAGAACGAGAATTAAATTTTGTTTCGGTTGGTAATATAATAGATTTGATTCTCACCTAACTTTTCAATTCCCTCGGTCTACCATGTAATCCCACCTAAAATATGAGGAAACATAAAAACACATCCAATATACATCAAGATTATGTTTAATTACATACAAAATTAAAAACAAATATATACGCAATTTGTAATTTTACGCTTAAAAAATTAATTAAAGGTAAAAGATCTTTCTGGTATCCCGCATAAGGCAGGGTCCGAGTGGCCCCCAAAGAGGGAGTAAAGAGAGATGCGCGCAATCAAGAAACCCCCAATTGATACCTAAGCCCAGTAGGAGTCGAACCCCAAACTCTCTACTCCACATGCAGATTCTCTATCCATAGAGCCACAAGCGTTATTGGTAAAAAAAATTGATTAACTCTAATTTTTTTTAAGGGGAAACTCTACTTAGGTTATTACAAGCACAATATAGATTCCTTTATTTGAACAGTTTCACTCACGTCTTTTATTATTTTAGAAAGACGGAGGACAATAAAGGAAATTTTGTTCATTTTAACTTTAATCTTCTAGAATCCAAGGACCAGAAATCAAAGAAACAATGAATGATAGGCTTGGAAAAGTGGAAAGAATGAGGAATTTTTTAGGATCTAGGAGAAGACCCATAAATCATAGGCGTAGAATACAAAACCACTACTCATTATGAGATGAAATACTAGGTTTATCTAAAAAAAAAAAACTAATTTGAGTATTATTATCATCATCCTATTCAGTATATCTTGCTCATAGAAAATTATGGACAGGGTCTGGAGAGAGAAGGACGGCGGCAACTCATACCCACGTAGAGAGCACGGCCAAAAAAGTCCTCCGACTCGAGAAAAACTAAGAGAAATTACAAGTATTTTATTTCTTCTGTTCCATTATGAGTATTAGCAATTGATAGTAATATTTCTTCATATAACATGTCAGATGTCGCTATAAGTTACAAGTATTTCTAAACAAAGATAATATACAAATACAATTAACTTGGCTAAACGGATTTGAGTTGAGTTATCTTCAATCGATCTTATTTTTGTTCTATTGGATTCATATCAACACAATGAGTCAAATGTGGAGTATTTTTTTATTTTTAAAAATACTATATATTTTTGTTTTATAAAATTAATTATTTATTTAGCTATGTACTAACAAAAATTTTAAGGCTATAACAAGAATATAGTACTTCATTAATTTCAACATATACAAAACTTGATAAAAAAATATAATATAATTATTTGTAGCATTTTTCATTTTGATATGTCCCATTTAATTTGCAACATTTCTAATTTTGAATTATAGCCCATCACTTTTTTCTAATGTCATCCATATATTTTAACTGTCTTTGAATTTCAACTACATAATTCATTTTCTCTTTATTTATAACTATTATCTACATATTTTTTAAATAACATCTACGTTCTCTTTGCTTCAAATTATATATGAGACAGTATACTTGTTGGAAATACTTCACATGTGAGACAAGATCTCACATCGACAAAATAATGGATTGTTGACTTGCATATATAATTGGTGAGATATTCTTCCTACTACCATATGGTTTTGGGAAGCAATGAACCTCACAAAGTGTATATGCAAGTCAACGCTCTTGACCCGTGGGTTTGTGGGCTCGAGCCCATGGGTTTCTCGTGTCCATACGAGTGGGCCACGGTGAGATTATGTGATGAATTGTCAAGTACTAGGTCATAGGTAAAATCCTATAGATCCTTTTAATTATAAAAGAGTAGAAAAAGCATTAAATAATAATTAAAAATTGACTACATAAAAAGCACTTGAAAAATCCTAATGATTGGCAAAAACGTAAGAAAATTCAAGTAAAATGAAAAATGACGCGGAAACATAAGTTTGAACGAGTCCAACCAAGCAAAGTTTGAATTAGTCAACAGTCTCAAATAGTCAAATTCAAAACTTGGTATTGTTTTTGTATTTTCCATTTCTTGTTATATACTCTTATTATTTTGTATTGACCATAGACTTGTCTTAATATTAGAATTAGAATTATACTCCTATTATTTAGTCAAAAACTCGCTTTTTCAGTCAAATACTCATTCTCTATTCTTATAAGTACTTAAAAACCCAACCTAACCATTCTAAAACAACACAAACCCATCACACTTTGCACTTTATTTCTCTTCTCTTCTTACCTTAATCCATTTTTGTAACACTTAACTTCCACTTTGTTTCTAGTTGTTTTTCGGGTTTTCGTTATTTTCTTCTTCTTCTTTTTCTTCGTGTTCGTTAAGTTGTATGTAGTACAACAAAAGAACATGCAACCTACATCAAGAGAAGAACAAAACGATTGTAACTGAATTAATATTTGACGAGAATATTTGGTGTATAGTTCGAGATTAGGGGTCTGTAGAGATTCTTTAGCCTACCTCTGAATAAAAAAAAAAACACTGGTGGTTTGGTTTTTTGGGTTTAAAAATTACGCGAAGAAGTGAAAGAAGATAATGGAGTTCAATTGTGCAAACGGTAATCAGCAAGAATCATTGATCGGCGAGTTAACCCAAGGGTTTCAGCTAGCAACAGAGCTAAAAGTTCAAATGAGTGCAGAAATAGGCGAAACTCGAGGGGTGTTAGCAGAAAGGATATATTCTTGCTTTCAGAGAGCTTTGTTGATTCTACAATGGGGTGGTGGGTCGATGGAACCGTTTAACCATAACTTGGTGGGATCAAGTACGATGCCTGAATCGCCTCTTTCGGTCATTGGAAGTCCTAAGAGTGAAGATTTCAGCCCTGGGAATCATACTCCAAAAGACAGCAGAAAGAGGTAAATTTTTGAGCCCTGGGTGTCAAAAGTAGTGTACATTTCCTGGTTTTTTAGAGGAAGTTTCTAACGGTTTTGGGACACTATTTGCAGAAAGATGTTGCCAACATGGACTGCTAAAAAAAGAGCAAGTTCCGAGGCGGTCGAAGGAGCACCTGAGGATGGTTTTAGCTGGAGGAAATATGGCCAGAAGGATATCTTAGGAGCCAAAAATCCTAGGTAAGCTTTCAACTTTACCTACCAAGATAAGACCAATATAGTAAAATCCCAACAAAATGAAACATTAGATCATCATACAATTTAGTCAGAAGAATGTTTACCATGTCCTAAAAAGGCCAAAATGTACAGCACAGCATAATCTTATATGGACAACAGGAAATTTAGGCCCGAGTCTGCCTAGGTCACGACCCAAATAATTTGATTAAAAACCATATTAATATTGAATTGTATAACATATCACACATAAAATAGCAATCGAGTTGGTTCAACACACATATAGAGGTGGTGTTCGGTCCATCCTATACTAGTATCCTAAATTTGCCCATTTTACTTCAGGGGAAATTTCATCTGATCCTTGAACTTAAAAACTGAAATCAACAGACTTTTTCCAAGAGTCAAACTATATTAAATGAGAGAAAAGTATATCCACAAAAGAGACAGGTAAAATAGGTCCACAGACAGTTGACTTAAAATGTAAATCATATAGCCATAATGTTTGAAAAGGTATCTCACATCCTCAACAATCAGCTAAAAATCTCATAATAAATTTTTCAACTACCAAGTGATCATAAACTAACAGCAAGATTTTCACATTTACAGGAGCTACTATAGATGCACGTACCGTAACATTCAAGGCTGTGTCGCAACTAAGCAAGTGCAACGAAACGATGAAGATCCTATGATATTCGACATCACGTACAAAGGAGAACATACTTGTAAGCTGGCCCCACGTTCGAAATCTGCACCAACATCACCACAAAAACAAGTTTCCAAAAAACAGAACAATTTTCCTGTCGCACAATATCAGCAGCAGCAGCAACAGCAGCAGCCTGATCTGCTGCTGAATTTTCAGACTGGCCTAAAAGTCGACATTCAAAATCTTGATAATCAAGATACGGGGTTCATATTTCCAACTACAAGCGAGCTGACTTACGAAAACTATTCGTTCATGCCATCAACACTCGATGACAGCCAGCTCTATAACGGTTATGCTCAAACAATTATGCCATCACCGGCCACCTCAGAGTCAACCTACTTCTCGACATCACCCTGCAATATAAGTGCCTTTGGCGGGATTCATTGTGGACATCATTCTGAATCAGATATCGGAGAGATAATTTCGGCTGCTACTTCAGGAACTAACTCACCGATTATCAGCATTGATTTCCCATCAAATCTATACGAAATATGCAACCCCCATTTCCCATCTGATAATCAAACATTCACCAATACTTTCTCTCAGACTAAAGAATAGTCATCAACTAAAAGAAAATAGTCCAAGAAATCTCACAAATGATAGTTTACAGGAAGTATCAGAGTATATAACATATTCTGAAGCCCAACCATCAACTTAAGCTTTTGGTTGAGGCCCCAAGATATGTTATATACTGTAACTCGAAGTTCAATTTTGCTTTAGTATCTAACCAGACAAGGCCCGCAAGGAGAGTAAACAATAAAACTTTTATTCAAGTGTATATTTTTACAAATAGCATCTAGAATAGGGAGAAGTTAATATGCCTAATACTAGTATACAAATTAAAGGAAGAGTTAGTCTTGTCTCTAGTGTGCAAGGGATCAGTGGTACAAGCAAACAGATTCATGCATAGTTGAAAGTAACTTTGTTTTTTCGTTTGTTTGTTTTTTCGCCTTGCGATTTATCAATGTACTCCGATACCCTCCAAGTTAATTAGATAGAGCATATATTTCTCCCTAAAAATTAATCTAGTTTGCATTTGATGTGTTTGGCAAATGACTTTTTAGTTGCTTTTTGGTTGGTCAGACAGCCAAAACAAATGTTTGATAAATGATTTTCAAGCTAGTTAAAAATTTGATTTTTAAGCCAGAACTAGAAAGAACAATGAGTAGGTTTTTCATTGACTTTTGGCTTTTGTTTATTTACCCACTTTTCTCTAACAAATAACCAATAACCAACAATTAACTTTTATCAAAAAGCTTCATAATAACCAATCGACAACTCCAGCCAATAGTTATTTGCTGAACAAATTCATTAGCTTATTAACTAAGACGGTCGATGTCTAGTTAAATCTTACAAAGCATTCCCCCTACTGTCTCCTTCTATCTGCATACTCGCATAGTGATTACATACTTACTCCATTAACCTCCAAAAAACTCATAAAAGGAGAAATGCTCAAAATCCTAGAGGAAATGTAAATGTGGAACTTTGGAAGAATTAAATCAATGTAAAATTATGGTTGAATTTTCTATTATATCCCAAGTTGAGAAGAGGATGGGAAGTACAATCTTTCCAAAATAATTTGGAGGATTTAAGGTGGATGAAGAGGAGTGGGTCAATGTCATAGTTGTTCCAAGGTTAATACAAACACATCATAGATTCGATATTGCAACAACGAAAGTTGACACAAAGATTAAGAACTGGAAGGAAGAGCCATTTGAATTGCGTGGATGGTATTAAAATAGTGAATAAATGTGTGGATGAAAATTAAAGAAAATAGCGGGAACATCTCCTTAAAAGAAAATGTGGCAAAGTAAAAGGTATAAAACTAAAAACGAACGTGTAGCAATTCAAATAGACATTAAGGAATATTATAACAAAGAGAATAAGCTCTACAATACAACCCTCATGAAGAGTTCCCTTTGCCACGCATGAAGGAAAGCAAGCCAAGAAGCTTACGCAGGGATTAAATATGGTTAGGTTTAGTGTCACATGATTCGCTAATCTCATTACGAATCGTAAATAAAAAAAGTGAGTTATGGTCAACTTGGGCTCTATTTTGGGGCACTTTTTGCGAATTGCGAATTTATGAAGCGAATTAATTCGCAAATTATGCTACATTAGTTAGGCTTTTAGTACCAAATGCAAGGACACATAAAAAATCAAGAACAAGCAAGACTTAAAATAAAGACAATGAAATTTTTCATGGAACCCCAAAAGGAGACAAGAAAAAATCATGGTGAAATTAAGAATGGCTTCTTCTCTTGTACATACGTTATAGACCCAAGTAGGAAAAGAACAAAGGAATCAATCATCAGACAAAATTTGAAAAGAATTTCTAATAATGCAAGGCAAAGGAGACTAGATTATGTTTATATCACTGTCACATGATTCGCGAATCTCGAATCGAGACATGCGAATTAAGTAGTGAATCATGTGACACTGGTTTATATAGTCTACCAACTTTTAATCCCCACCAAATATCTAACTACCCAAGGGATTCAACTCTGGTAAACAGGTTGAAATACAGACAAGCATCCAAATTTGTTAAATGGTAAAACTTTACTTATAACTCCTTTACAATTCTGGATAGGTGGCATGGATCATGCTAGATAAACCAACGAAATGAAAGAGGGGAAAATAAACATAATAGAAGAATACGGTCCAGGTAACAAAGTAAACATTACCTGAACAAGAAGAGTGTGAAGAACAGATGATGAGTAATTGCAATATTAGAATAAAAATTTACATTTTGGCAAGAATCCAAGATCATAACAAGACGCTTCATGTAGCTACATATTGGCAATAGTGGTAATGTGAACAAGTACGTTGACGCGGTAGTTTCATAAGTTGTACCTGCAAAATGCAAACGCAATATGCTAAATTACTCGAAAAATTCGCACAATATAAAACGAAACAAGGGTACACGCCGCAATACCTATGAGGAAGGACTCTCCTCTTTTAAGTTTGAAACTTCATCAGATGGATTCTCTTCGGAAGTTTTAGATTCCCGTAGAGCGTTTCTCAACCCCAGCACGACAAATAAGTTTGACAGAGTGAGCAGAGATTCTGCCCCACCATGCAGCCAGTCAACATTAGATAGTGAAGTTCCGTAGTGTACCTTTGCTACCACATGAAAATTAATGAAATTTAGGCCGCGATCCAAATCGTGTCGTTATAAATCGAAAGGATTATCGGTGAATCTTGATGAAGTAACTTACCATAGATTCCAGCAGGGACTGCCAATGAAGAACGCCGAGTAGCACAATCAACAGGGGGCAATCAGTAAACAGATATCAAAAAATAAAAAAGTGCTTAAATATCTGAAAACTCCTTTCTGAAGGCCAATAAAAAGAACATAATAGACCTGAATGTATAATCTCAGAAGAACATAATAGCTTTTTAGGGATTTTCAGGATATAACCAACTCAAACGGCCACATTAAACCCGACTTTCACGAAACTTCTCAGGAGCCTAAATAGTAGAAGAATCTCAAGTAGTCGAGTCACTAATGCTTCGGCGCTCCAGCATTAAGAAGACACAAGAATCTAGATAGAACATTAATTGATCATAGAAAAGGACAAACCTAATAAAGGATCAGTGAAGCATACTAAGTACAAACAAATGATTGACGGAAATTAATGATGATAAACTATGTCTCCCTGTTATAGGATAAACAAGAGAACTCACTCAAAAGACTAGCCTAGTAGGTAAGAGAGACAAATTACTCTAGAAACTACACATTAGTTGCCCATAGAACCAATGTGGGATAGTCTCGTAACCATTCCATTATAGTCCCCACTCCCCACTACTCCCATTTAAGATTTTTTGTCCATTTACACACGACGACAATGGGGCATAAATCCGTGAACAAGGGCCATCTAATATCCCCCACAAGCATTCTCTTAGTTCAGTGAACTAATGAATGTTCAACAGACATATAAAAGTTTGCTTTTATCTAAATAACAAGTCAAAGTGACCTAATAATCTATAAGAATGTTGAGTTATGAAGAGTGAAATAGTATAAATGGTTCTTAATGTAATTCACAATATATGAATTATAAAGAATATAGATTATTGAGTCAAACTTGTGAGTTGTGAGAAGCAAATACAACCCCACTAGTCAAGTGAAGGGGGAGAGAATTCATAATCATGCAAAACTTAGAGAGTTAGGTGTCATCTTAAATATCAAAGCTAAGCAATTCATAATTTCATATCTTTACCATTTATTATAATTTGATCTAAACTCTAAAGTTTACCTAACGAACTTGTGGATTACCTTAAGCGAACTAGTGTAAGTCTTGTAACTGCCTTTGAGAATTATCGTGTAGTCCAACAGGAAGTCTTGCTGAAGAGGAAGGGAACTTCTCAAGGCTGACCAAAGCAGAACCCCTCGAGTACCAGCATTCTTCAATGAACCCTATTATTGCTCTATGAATTTTCGTGGTTCTCGTGTACTGGCCACTGGGTTTGTGACATAGGGGCCTTTCAACATCTTAAAAACACGAGACACTATGAAAGGAGCCTCAAACCTCACTAAGCACATCCTACTACTAGACCTTCACCACATAAAACATCTTTTTCTTATAAATCATTTAGTATCGTGCACTCTCAAGTCTCAAGACTCAAGTATCACCTTGAGTTGAATACAAATTTCGTCTCATCGAGTGCCTTTTGATAGGCGTTAAACAAAGAATTCGCTAGTTTAACTTGGAGAACAACCAACCAAGGACGCCCCCTCAAAAAAAAAAAGGAACGAAACTCAAGTATCAATCTCCATCGAAATTCAAATGCCAATATTTCCATGTAGATTAACAAGATAGTTCATAAATTACAACGAAATGAGAAAAATATGTCGAATATTTGAAGGAATAGTCCCATATTCATGTTAATAAGAGAAAAAATGTGAGTTATGCCCTCAATTAAAATAACAACATAACCAACATGGAAAGCAGGAAGGCAATAGACATCTTTAAAAGCATAAGTTAGTATTGATCATGAACTTTTTATTCTTCAACAGAACTTAGAGAAGACGAAATATAGAACACTATCACCAATTCTTAAGTACATAGAAGTCAACTAATCCAATGAATAACCGTATTCTACTGCATAAGACACTAGTTCATCGATCTCCTCTTCACATATGACTCCATCAATATCAATATCAGTGTAATAAATGGCACGATCTGCCCTCCAACTAGGCACATATGCACCAAGTCTCCGAAAGGCATCCTTTAGTTCTTCCTTGTTCAAATGGCCATCACCATTGACGTCATGTTCCTTGAATATTGCCCTTAGCTTTTCTTCATCCAAAGCTTCCTTCTGGAACATAGATTTTGAGGTATTCATGTTCTTTCTGAGCCTAAACTAGATAGATTTCGATACAGAAACTTAAATCACTATATCAATTACCCTGCCAAATGCAAAGTGTTGATAAATAGGAGGAGCACATTATATTTTGTTCACTAGGAATCCTACCCATACAATGCCTTAGCTGTCTAAGTGCAGAGAAGCTGCCTTAAGCTAGGATAACCACACTTTCTACTAAAGGCCACCACAAGGAATCGGATTCCATCTTCATCACACAAAATATGAGCATCTCAGAAGATGGTAAACTTTCCTACACCACTCCTATTATAATCAAAAAATCGATTCCCAATCATCGATAAGTTTCGTGCAGACAGCATATAGTGCCCCCACCTACAAGCACTTTCTAGAAATTGGCAATCTATCGGAAATCCTAACAAGATAATATAAAATTCTGAGTTTCAAACATTCTTGACAATATTCCTACTCATCGAGAAGTTCCTTAATTTTGAAGTTCACTAAGAACTTATCCTAGCTTCTACTAAACTTGTATACACAATATAACGGAAACGAAACGAAGAAAGAATCCAACTTAATAACATATACATATTTGTATTAGTTTGTATTCCATTTGCTTTAGGTTTAATTGCTTGTTTTTAGGACTTAAATTATTGGAACAAAACTTAAAACAAACAAGGCCTAAAAAAGTATTGTTTAGTTTTGCTTCGCACCCGGCATAATCCCCACAATTACAGCAATGAAGAGTAAAAAACCCACAAAAGTGATCTTAAGCAATCAAATCCTTTTCAAAAATCTAAACCCACAAAAGTAACCTAAAGCAATAAAATTCAAATCATGAATTGGTTAAACACAAGCAAAGAAGAGCGAAATAAGAACTTACTAGTTGCACCCACAAAAGCAAGCAAGAAATAGAACCCAAAAACTGTAAGCTTTGGAGCAGATTTAGACTTGGTGATGAAGTATAAAAAACCCAAATAAGGGAAGAGAGAAAAGGCAAAGAGTTGAGAAGCAATACTTTGAGAATCAATGGCGGGTGCCCATGGGTCTACAGGTAATAAACCATACACAATAACTCCTTTTCTTCTATCTCTTGTTTTTGCTACACTGCCATTGTTAATGGAGTTGAATTTGGTAATGTCTCTTATCTTCAGAAATGAAGATGAAGGAATTGAAGGGAAAATTGAAGTTGGGTTTGGCGGAACAGAACAAATGTAATTGGAAGCCATTGTTGTCTGATTTGGAAAAACTTGAACAAATGTAGTTACTTTGAGTTTTATTTTTATTTCCAAAAACTCTCAATAATCAATTTTTATTTTTTGTCCACAAGTTTCATCCTTTTTTATTTAGGATCTTCCCTATGAGTTATTTACTTATTTGTATACAAGTCACTCATAAATAACTTCAAAAAAAAAGTCATTCATAAATGATCCACCTATGGACTAATAGTGTAATACTTCCTTCGTTCCATAATACTTGCTACTAATAGTGACATTTTTTCACATATGTCACACTCGATAGCTGTTATGGAACGGAAGAAGTGCTAGTACTACTATTAATCCATCCATCAAGCTCATCTATTGGAAGTTTGAAACTTGAAAGTAGTGATCCAACTTGATGTTTTACCATTAAGCAATTGGCTCAAGTAACGATTAATAGGTATTTTCACTATCTAAAAAAAAAGATTTTTTTTTCTCTCTTATACATGAAAATATTTAACAATAACCATAAATTGACCTTGAACCATCTTAACTGATTGAGTGCTACATAGACGGGAACTCGACACAACAACTTGACATAACGTATCCCAAGCATAAAAGACCCAAACTAAATCCGACTAAATAACCAATTTAAAAACCCTAAATTTAGTACTTCAATTGTACAAAATATAATTTTGCATATCACAATAGATTTAAACTACATGGACTATTATATTTCAGTTACAAACCCACTAGAAAATGAAAAGTTATTGGAACTTTAACCATGTCAATGTAATTTTAATATTTCTAAAATTTTAATGACATTTTTTGTCTAAATTTTAAATAGTTGATAGTATCTACGCAATTCTTGTACTTCATTTTGGCGACGAGAGGATCTGATTGGAAAGATATTGTAAAGGGGCTCGTAACAGAGAACTTGGGACATCCGACGTGCACCAACTGAACAATCTGATATTCAGAGCGCATTAAACCACAAACATGAAAAAATTTAATCAACCAAAATTTGACATAATATAAGGGTGAATCTCGCATCATCTAAAGCTCCTGTAACCAGACGAGTAATCGCTCGAAATTTGTCGACTATAGAAATGTCAACCATACTAAAAAAAATCGCCAAATGGTTTCTAATAATATAAATACAAGCAAACTTCGAGTTACATAGCGCTTTTTCAAGATTATGAGGAAGGTTCTAGGATTGCCTGTTCATGCCAGATACCATTTAAATTAGACTGCCAAAGCCTGACCACCCCGTCACTCCCGGTGCTTGCCAATGTCATTCCACTCATGTCCCACTCCATTTGCCATACCTATCAGTTTATAAATAAGAACCACACGATAATCAGCATTTTTTAATATTTCAAGACGAATCATGAATCACTTCAAGATAAAGTTTAGCCTAGTTATCCCGAGGAAATGGTAACTGTGTTGCATAATTCTTTTATGTTGTCACTGATCAACTAGAAAGGCCAAGTTCGGCTTAATTTTCCATTTACAGTTGACGATCTGAACAGAAATAGTTTCTTTTAAAGCAACAATATGAAACAAGAAAATAAGCACAAACCTCGCCCTGGTGACCTGACAGCAGAGCAATATTCTCCACGGAGAGATGCCCGTCAGCATCAGGGTGCAAACCAACATGCCATATTGATATACCCTTCTGAGTAGCAACAGCTATTATTTCATATGACCTGTCAGAAGAGAAATCCACAGGACAACAGTCATTCTAAAATGAAATGCTATGGAGCATCTTTTCTCTATTGCCAAAATAAAAGGTCAATGCAAACAACAAAAATGTATGATCATGAAAGTCAATCCTACACATTCATTACTCATTAGATTACGTTGCCCAGATCCAGCAAAGCCTCAAATAACAATCAGCATGTATGATTTTTCTTTGATAACAGAATCAAAGAAAAAAGATAGGAGATAGGCACCTGCAAATATTGGGAGCCCATGCAACAGCATATACTGGATCACCGGTATTTTCGGATAAAGCCAATTCAGCAACAGGGAGCCACCTTTGATGTAGTCGGTCAAATTCCCAGACCTGATATCATCTAACATGAGATTGATGTGATTAAGTTATTCTATTAAGCAGAATAAGACAATAAGACACATTCCACCCTACAACTGAAGCGAGTTCAAATCTTCTGGAATCAGAAACGAGAATTCATCAGGGTATTGAGAAAGATAAGTCGAAAATTAGTAGTCTCCACCGCATAAACGAAAACACAACTTTTACAAAAAAGAAATAATTACTACAGATTAGGAATTCTCATGATTTTATCCAACTAGATAATGATTACTCAATAAATCTAGAGAACCTTATGGTATGATTGAGCTAAAGGATATCATTTGGATCATTAGGAGCCCATAGGTAACATTTAGATATCTGCACTAACAAAACCAAGACTTCCAATCTACTTCAATATCGAACTAATGCATCATCATCACAGACACTGTTGCCATGCCATAGATTACTCTTTGCTTATGGATCCCATAAGAATTAGCAAAGTTCATATGAAGTTTCCGTTTACATGTCTTTTATGCAATATGCAAGTCTTTCAGCACCCTGTTCCATCCTACTCCCCACCCACACCGCAAAAAATGAAGATGAAGAAAAGGAACAAGCATTTGAAAGAAAAAAAAGTTAAATTGTTAATAATGTTCTAAGCAAACATTAGATATATGATTTGAACCACAAGCAGACTGAACAGTGCATCCAAAAATAATTAAAACAAAATCGACACCCACTATGGATCCCCTATTTCCTCTTTTTAGTGGTCACTAGGGTGTCACTTGTATATTTGTAATGTATATAACCTCACTTTAATCAGCCATCGAGCACAGGAGCAATTTACTTATATTACTACTATCCCACTGGCAAATACATTTTCGAAATGACAAAAGCAGGAGTGTAGTGCTACTTATGTAGTATACATGAACATAAAAACAACATAAATGTATGCATACCAAAAAAATAATGATATTGATAACTAAGAAGAAAAGCAACACACATAAAAGGCAAAGCTTCCATGCAAGTTGCAGCATATAAGCTAGAACACAAACAAAAAAGGCTATACAAGGGAGCCTGGTATCCTGATACATAAGCCCACGGGCACTGCAGCACCGAGTGCTGGTTACATTGGAAGAATTGAGTACCTTGGAAGAATTGAGCTGTGGTATATCTGAATTGAAGCCCAAAATAAAGCTCAACTGATGGCTTTCACCAATTTGTGGTATCCATGAAATGGATGCTGATGAGCATGAAACTTTTGCAAATTTAGAAACTGAGTCAATGACATTCTGGAACTCTGCCTGAACATATTCGATACACTTGATTAATCAACAATCAGAACCTCACAGTTGTACCTCAAAGTTGTATATGAGTCTACAATTTTATTTGCATACAAATAGTATCATAGATACTCACTCATATTTCTTAGCTTAGTATTCATCATGCTAATGTCACAAGTACATCATATATTCAAGCAGCAAAATACCTGAAGTTGCCAAGTGTTCAGTTCCAAGGGATTCTGGAGCTCATAGACTTTGACATAGCCATCTGAATATGCTGCAACCTACAAGCAAGAAACACATGACAAATTTGACAATTCAAGGGGTTCACTATGCACCAAAAAGAACAGTCAACAAGTTAAGTATAGAAATATAAAAGGCCCAGACAGAAAAGTAACACTCACCAACATTAAACAAGATGAAGAGCCTCCAAATTGAATATCTAATACACGTGCACTTGTATTCTTAAACAACGTACAAAGCTTCCACCGAAGAGATTGACCATCTGCATTGAAGGAGGATGCACAAATGTGTTAGATTCAAAATAAGATACTGAAACCTGTTAAAAATTCTGAAATATCCATCACTTTTAATACAGTAGTATAAACACTAGGTTAACATGTGCAAATTAACATTATAGTTATGATTACTTGTGAAATACAGTAACATACATCATGATGATGAAGGAAAATATTTCAGCTACAAGACTTGCAAGACCAATGTAGCCTTAATCCCAAACGATTTGGTTTTCTACATGAACCAATATATCAGTTTTAATGGTTGGCTGGTTGCCCACATGGATTCTCTCTTCAATTTAATTTTATACAATCTCAATTTGTAAATCTAGATCCTTCATATCATTTTCCAATCCTTCCCTCCAAGTGATCTTCGGCTTTCCTCGACCTCTTTTTAGTCCCCGGAGCTCGAACTCTATCTTCCTTACCAATACACTAATACCCTTTCTCATATCTTTGTTTGAATTCTATCGCTCAAGATATGGCCACTCATTTATCAAAACATTCGAATTTTCGCTACTCTCATCTTAGCTACAAGATTTGCAACAGATACCAAATTTTGCATCTAATTCTAGTACATGTCCCTTTTTTTACCGAAGATCAATTCAAAAACTTTTGTTGGAGCGCAAGGGTGGAAGCATCAACCAATACATCGAAAAGACTAAAGTGAATTGAAATGAGCATAATTGGTTGATTATATACATCAAAGAGAATTCCTAAGTGAATTGAAATGCAACAATAGCTTTGAGTTACCTTCAGCAACTTCTTCCCACAACGACAGAGTACCATCATCCAAAATGCAAGCAACAGCGTCTCCATACTCTGGTGGCACCCATACCACCTTCAGAATGCTACCTTTGTGTACCTAAAATTAATACCATGTCAAAATAATAGTAGCGCAATACAACTTCTGAACCTTATTCATTCACCACACAGTTCCTTCCATCATAATTCCATATCCATAAAATATAAAACACATTTACATTTAGATGATCCGATTAGACCACGTAACAATTTACGTTCAGATAATGAGGGGCAACATGAAATAAAATCAATGATTCAACATCTCTGACATAACATCATTTGATTATCTGAGAGTGCGTTGATCTGTATCATTATCAAAATAGTGAGTTATCATTGGTAAGTTTAACTTCTACCTCAAAATCTCAAATTAGGGGTTCAAAAAATCAACTTTAATGCCGCTTATTATATGGTACAAGTGAATGGAATGAAAATAAACATGATACTTCAGTTACCAATAAACAGCCAAAAAAGAAACATCCCCGGTATAATATCGTTTAGAAATGTGAAAAAGTGACATAATCATTGTCCTTGCTAGTTGCTACTGACTTAACACTGACATTATAAATTAGGGTTTGAAGAAATCAACTTAAATGTCATTATGAAACTGTACAATTGCACTGAATAAGAATCAAATTCATACATTAATTACCCAATAAACATCCAAAAGAAAGAACAAGCATCACTGGAACATCGTTTTGACTATGTGAAAAACAGTGGGAATGAGGGATGATCATTATCATCATTTCAAATAACAACTTATCATTGTCAAAGTTTACATTCTACCACCCAAATCTCAAATCAGGGTTTGAAAAATAAACTTAAATGTCATAATTCATCGAATGAGAATCAACTTCAAACTTCAATCAAACAAACATCCAAAAGAAATAACGTATATCAAAAACACGATTATCATTATCAAAAAAGCGACTTATCATTCTAAGAAATTACCTTCTACTGCCAAAATCACAAACTAGGGTTTGAATAATCAACTTAATCGAGTGTGGAATCATACTTCAAATACCAAATAAACAACCGAATGATGAACAAACATCAAATTAATCATTATCAATTGCGACAATTTGAAATAACGAATCATAAACATTGAAAAAAATGGATAAATAGACGAAGAGAAACATACCTGAATGGATGAAGAAGAAGCGAAGGAAGAAGAGGAAGCAGGGTCAGGAGAATCGAAGATGGAAAGGACACCATTAATGGTGCCAGCTGCTAATCTTTGGGCACTATAGTTCCAAGCAGTACAAACTGTTCCACTCTTCAACGTCGCCATATGTTTCTCCATTTTTCTCAGTTCACGCTATCACTCTTCAAAGTTCCCGCGCCCCGTTGTTCTCTATTTTGCGGAAAATTTAGGGCACACTTTTGGGTTTGGCTTTATAAAGTTACGACTATAAATATGTTTATCAAGTCGGTTTGGAAAACCTTGAGCCGAGAACTCTTTGACCACACTCAACTCCATGCATTGGTATGAGCTGTCGTCGTTCTTCCCTTTTTAGATTCTGATCATAGTTTTCTATGAGCGAGATATACTGAGTATGATAATGTCGATTTAGTGAGATAATTTTTTTTGAAATTATGGTTTAATACTAAATTTGAGTCATTAATTGAATTCGAGTCGATTTAAATTCAAATTGAGTGTATATCAAATTGCTTTAATATGTGTTACAGTGTCTCAATTAAACCTTCGGATAATTAAGTCGAATGATATTAAATTATTATTATTATTATTATTATTATTATTTTGTGATAGTTTTATTGTCGTAATTTAAATGTGGAATTATGAAATTTTGAGTCACATTATTAGTAAATTCAACAATTTCTATAAATATCCTCTTTAGATTAAGTAATTTTGTTTTTTAGTTTCTCAAATAAAAGCTTTGGGGTGTTTGGCAAATAAGCTTATCGAGCAATTTTAGTTTATTTTGATAATAAATAGAGGGTTGGGTGGTCAAACCAACTAATGCTAATGTTTGGTGAATTATTTGGTTGAAACAACTTATTGATACGAATAAGTTGTTTTTGAACAAGTTGCTTATAGTAGTAGATTCAAAATCAGCTGGTCAAACCAATTAATAAATCAGTTGGTCAAATCAGCCAGTATAATCGACAATCAGCTACCAGCTATCATTTATTTATCAAACACCCTCTGTATAAAAATTTTGTGCTTACAAATGAACTTATCTAAATACAGTGATGAAATTGTTTTCATCATCATCATTCTACCCAGTGTTATCCTGTTCATAGAAAAACTATGAGCAGCGTCTGGGGAGGAAAGGACGGCGGCAACTCATACCCATTAGAAGAGCGCGATCAAAAGGAGTGCCCGGCTAGTGATGAAATTGTTTTGATTAGTTATAATCGATCATGGTTTTTCGATGGTCAAATTAGAAGATAAACTAATTGTTCCTTCTTATATAACACAGTAAGTACATGTTTTCTTCAACGATAAAACTTGGTAGTTTTAAGTTTTAACTATATTTTTTATTTGACTTGACTAACTTAATAATAATAAGATTATCTAATTACTCAAAAATAAAATACATAATCTTAAGTACAATTTAGTTCAATACTAATAATTTCATCCATATCATATTAATTCAAAACTATATAAAATACGAAAATTTACCGAGAATAATCCAAATTATTCGTGATTTTCCAACAATAATCACATCAATTGATTAACCATGAATAATCCCAACTTTGAGGGTAATTGCCAAGAGTAAACTTGGGTAACCCGACGACCTGCTATAGTAGGTAATTCACCAAAATAGTAAATTGAAAATTAATCTAAAATTAGAGAAAAATTTTGAAATTTTACATAAAAATTCTAAATATTAAAAAAAATCATAAATTTTTTAAAATATTTTTTTAACATTTTTTCGACATTTTATTTTAATTTATATTTATTTTTTAAAAAATAAAACTTGCTATAGCAAGTCATCCGGCCACCCGGTTTACTCACTCAAAGTTGAGATTATTCATAGTTAATCAATAGGTGAGATTATTGTAGGAAAATCACAAATAGATTGGATTATTCAAGGTAATTTTTCCTATAAAATATTGGCTTGTACCTATGCCACAAGGCATAGGTTAAGGGGTATTAAACTATTAATTACCTTTATCTACAAACTTTATTCAAGGATTTCCTTATTTTTATTTTTTTTTATACTTACTTTAATTAATGCATTTTTTTTTTTTGAGCCTAAAACTTTAATTAATGTATATATGAAATCATTATTCCCAATAACATATTTAAGAGATAAATTCATAAAAAAATTTAATGATCTTAATCTAGAAAAACCCATAAAATATTTATTAAATCATATATCAAATTACATAGTAAGTACAAAGTAGTAGATTGATAACTATCATCATCATAAACCATGCAATATTTAATACATCGGTTGGCCTTATACATCATTCATTTATAATTTCTCATTGGAACCATACCCATTTTCTACCTTTTATGATTCATCAACACTTTAGCTACTTTTGTCAATGATTGTTTTGATGATCCATCTTCATTTAAAGCTACATTAGATAAATGCATCAATACCTTCATCTTCTCTCTTAGTATTTTTCCTTCCTCTCCTTGAATCAAACTTTTAGCATGTTGAACAATTTGATCTCTTGAAATCAAACCCTTTTCATTCGGTTTTACTCGCAGCGCGACCTTTATATCTTCTGATACTAACACAGAGTTCAACCTTTGTTCAGCAAAAAGCGGCCAAGCAATTAAAGGCACACCATGAAATATACTCTCTAAAGTCGAATTCCATCCACAATGAGTCAAAAACCCGCCTATCGAGTCATGGCTCAAGATTTGCACTTGGTGGGCCCAAGAGGGTACCACAAAACCTAATCCTTTGGTTCTATCTAAAAACCCTTGAGGCAAATACTCAATTGGGTTATCACTATAATTAACACCAAAGTAAGAAGCATTAGCTTTATCATGTGGGGTTTTTACAACCCACAAAAATCTTTGACCACTTAATTCAAGTCCTAATGCTAACTCAACAAATTGCTCATAAGACAAATTCCCACCACTACCAAATGATACATACAAAACTGAATTACTTGGTTGCTCATCCAACCATTTAAGATAACATGAATTGTCTAAATCAAATTTTGAACAGGTTCGAATCACCGGTCCAATTGGATAAACCGGTGGAAAATTATTCCCGCACCGATCATTTTCCATCAAATATTTGAAAACAACCGGTTCAAGATCAGAAAAGCTATTGACCAAAATGCCAGAAGCTTTATAATATTGTTCTATAAGGCCAAGCATTGCCTTATAAGATTCTTTTTTTTTGTCTTGAACCGGGTCGGGCAAATCAATCCCACGAACCAGAACTGAACCGGGGAAAAGCTGAACCGGTTCAGGTAACTCTCTATATTCACACGCATACATTTTATCTAATTTAGGAAAGGAAAAAGCGGTACACAATGCTAAACCACTACAGGTGAAAAATAAGTAGGGCAAAATCCCATATTCATGAGCCAAATCAAATATTGGAGACCCAAAAAGATCAACAATAAGAGCTACAAGACGGGTTGACTCGGTCATGACTCGGAGTGAGTCACGAATCGCTGGGATAGACCGAGTTAAAGTGAGTATTATCCGAGTCTCAATGTCGGTATCAGAAGGAAGGTCACTAAAATCAACAGGAGGAAGAAATTGGTGGGAAATAATGTGTGAAGGTAGAGTTAGAAGGATATCATTAAGGGGTTTTGACGTAGGAGAACCATCATTTGGGATAAGGATTGTAATACAGAAGTTGAACTCAGTGAGTTGCTTGGCTAACTCAGTGAGTGGGATGATATGACCCATTCCTGGTGTAGGTATAATGGCTATATGAGGTTGTGTTTCTTTCATGCTGAAAACTGAAGTGTTTTGAGTGAAGACTTAATAAGTAAATGCATGTAAGATGTAATTAAGTTGTACCTCATTTGTAGGGGTTTATATAACACAGGGATGCAATGTGAACCGAGTAACCATGGAATCGTGTCTTGTCGGACTGCCTATACGTGTCTGCTTGTTGTAGGGATTTATATAAGTAACCATGAAATTGTGTCGTGTTGAACTATCTATATGTGCCTGCTTATCGTCACTCATGTCAAATTATGTTGCTTTAAATCGTGTCGTGACGATGTGTTGGTATAGAATGAAATTTAACCACGTAAAATTGCATGTGTTGTATCTCTCATATGTCTCCGTCGTCTATATATCCTGCATGTCTCATGCAAAGTAAAGTTGTGTCATGAACAAATTTGTATTGCATTATATGTCCAAAAATGGGACGGGGTGTGAATTTGTGATAATCAATTACTCAAAGATAGGCCAAAATATGATGTTGATGCATTGCCCAACCCAGGGTCGGCCCTATATAATATATATTTTGGGGTCCTGGGTGAAATAACACATTATAGTCCTTTTTCTTTGCAATTTATAACCTATATAGACCTTTTACAACCATTAATTTTGTTTTTTGACATGAGGCCCTGGGCGACGACCCCTCTTGCCCGCCCTTGCGGCCGGCCCTGCTGGCCAAACCATTCCCTCTTTTGGATTCTGTATGTTCATTTTTTTAGTTCTTATACATGCAATATATATGATATAGATTGCACTATTGCATGCTGTTACCTTAAAGGTATCAATTTTAACGTAAAATAGTACTTAAACATATTGATTAAAGTAAATTTCAATTTGAACCTATAAGTTATCAATTGTGGCGTTAAACTTATCAATTTCTACTTTAATTGAAATCTTTAAGGTCAAAATTAATACCTTTAAGAGTAAAATTAAAAAATGCCCAGAAAATGAAAAAGAAGAGAGAAAGTGCGATGGGCTGGAATATTATGCCATCTTATTCTAAGACGATCTCTTCCAAGACCGCCTGAGCGTTGTATGGATGTCTATATGAACAATGGGCTATCTTAATTTGGACCTAGTAGAATTATTGTTTGAGCATAAATTTATTTCAAGCCCACAAGATTAACGATTAGAGAGCAGATAATGATGGTCGGGTCACGTACCAACAACGAAACAAAATAAAATTAGAAAAGTTTACAAAATTGTAAATGTGAAACATGGCGAAAGATTATAAATGGGGGCTTCTAAAAGACGATAATATTTTGTGTAGATTTAGTGCACACTAATATAATGTGCAGCTTTGGCGGAACATGGTTCGAGCAAGAGGGGGCTTCGCCCTCTCCGGTTTAGTTTTTTCAATAGAATTATATATTTATATGTATAATGATATAATTAAATATCATAATGTTTGTTATTAAAGGTCAATTACAAACTTCTTCTGTCAGCGTTATCACTAACAAGGGCAAATTGCATATATACATTCGACATTAATCTCCACCGAAAGTGATAATCACTTATAATAGAATAAGTTTAATTAATAGAATGTTGTTATTATTGTTGTTTAATAATAAATACATCTCATATATACATACACCTTTGACCTTACTAAGCCATAAGTTGGTGCATTTGATGTGGGAATCAAGGATTCATAGTTGACAATTGTAAGCGGACGAGAAGGTCCCTTGGTCAAACTAACGTATAAAATCAGTTGGTTTAATCAATTGCTTTAATAAGCTGTTAAATTTTTGTCAAGCACTCTCATAGTGAGGACTGAGCTAGAGTAGAGAATGTTAGATTTAGCGTCAAGTCACAAGAGTTCTTTTAATATTAAGGAAATGCAGGAATCACCTATAATTGTAGATCTATATGCAATTTTAGATATTTTTAAAATTAAGAAAATAAAAAGACTATCAAAAATAGTAGATTCATGTGCGATTATGATATTTTTAATATTAAGAAAATGAAAGACCACTTAAAAATATATGTATTAAAATGGAAATGAAACAATAAAGGTGAACTACCCAAATAGTTGGTAAACTATTGCACTTACATTTATTATAGCCATGGTGTAACACTAAAACAAGGCTCATCCATTATTCGTTTGCCTTATATTAATAAAAATAACAACCAAAATTCAATTTTTTCTGGAAAAATATTTAATTTGACTGAATATGGCAAATCCAATAATTATGGTAACGTACAATTCACAACCAATTCAATGTCTATACATTAAAAGAGTAGGTCCACCATAATAAAAAAAAATATAATTGTTAATACTATAGAGGAGTAATATTTTTTTAATAGCTACTCCCTACGTTTTCGTATGTTCTTCTCACTTTTCTCATTCGAAAATTTTTAAAATTTCTTCTAATTATTATTTACTTTACATGCACCCAATAAAATTTAATGATATTATTACACTTACACTTAAATCAATAGAATCTTTATTTTTTATATTTTTTACTCAACTCTCATAGTATCTATTGTATAATTATAATTTATCTTCATTTCTTCTCATATTCCAAATGGGAAGAACAAATGAAAATGAAGGGTATAATTTTAATTTTATTGTTATTTTACGTGTTATTTTAACATTATATACTTTTAAATGTATATAATAATAAACTATAAAAAGTTATATGATGAATATATAAATTACGAATTTTACTTAACTATAATTTTCAGTGCACATGTTTGGAAAAATGTAATACAATTAATAATATACTGTAAATATTTACTACTTTTATTAATGTGAGATTATCAATTAAAAACCGTGGATAGAATATTATTACATACTTCATACATACATTGACCACCCAAATTTTATTAATAGGAATATACCTTTTTTAACTTTGAATTTGCACTGTATATATAAATTAAAATATAAGGATTTTTTTATTAATATGATGCAAACTCAAAGAGTCAACGTGATAAATAAAGCAGATATCTCAATCAGAATTACATTTACATAATGGGCTAATACTAGCTTAATTAGCCTATGATTATAATAATTCATAGTAATAAATACATAACAAATTTTAGACATTATTTGTGATTAACGCTTACGTTAAAATCCTAATCAATCATAGTTATTGATTTTTAAATCAATAATAACGACACATATAATATTAACATTAAGTATAATAAAAATTATAATATTACATATATATAATCTAATCATTAGGATTAATTAATTAAACACAGTAAATACCATTAGAAGGTCTGAAACTGAAACGATCCGACATCGTTTTGGTAACCAACGACTTAATCTCGGGAGAAAGTCCAACTTCCGGAACTTCAGGAATGGTAGAAAGCCCATTGGGCTTTTCAAAGACAACAAAAAACCTTCCATTTTCTACCACTTTATCCTTTTCTTGTATAGAATGATGATCATGATCATGATCATGATCTAAATACCATGGATCAGGACTGCTACTATCATAATACTCATGATGATCATGATGGGTATTCTTTGAATTATTACTTGACTTATTATGGGCCCTAAATACAGACTTTAGAAGCTTCTGGAATGATCTGGAAAGCTTTGACTTCTTCGACGGTGTTACTGGTGGGGCCCGGTGATCTTCTGATGGAAGCCGCCGTGGCATGGAGAAGGTTCTAGAAGAGTTGATTATAGCTGAGTTAAGCTGTTTTTGGAACGAGTTGAGCTCGAAGGAATCGTAAAGAGAACTCCCACAATCCCATATTGGTTTTTTCTTGTTAAGATTATCATTAGTAATGGTGGTTTTTGTATTGAGATTATTAATATTTTGTTTTGGATTTAGATTCAGACTCAGATTCGGACCCAGACCCAAATCTGAATTTGGTTCTGATATGTTTTGTTGATGTATTTTTGGTAAATTTTGTATGGTTTTTTGAGGTTGAGGTTTATCATCCATGTTTGTGGAAAATGAAGAAGTTGAAAGAAAGATGGGAAAGAAAAGGGTTGGTTTGAGAAAGTTAATTTAAAAGATGGGTAAGAACTAAGAAATAAATAGGGTAGGGCTTAAGACTTGTGAGTTGTGACTTATCAAGTTAATAAGGTGTTAATAAAGGAAAAGGGTAGCAATATATTGCGCACTTTCTTGAAATGGGACCAAAATTTATAAATGGATTCTATCATGTGGCTATCTATCTAGCTATTTTGTGTATAGTGGATAGCGAGAAATTTAAAATAAAATTAATGATTTAATATTTATCTGATTTTGAAAGTAAATTGAGTATGATTGAGTGGTTGAAATTTTTTTTACTAATAAGAGTATAATTCTCATTATTTACAAGAATATAGATTATGTCATTACTGCCTATAAAAAATTCTTCGGAAAAAATGATGAGAACAAATATTAACTATATTGAAATGAAATTCCGATTTCCAACATTTTTAGAGTGTGAGCTTGATATCTAATAATTTATTAATTAACTAATTTATTAAATTCATCTAAAATTAGTTTTTATAATTGAAAAACAAGACTTTGAGTTGTGTGATACTGATACAAATCATACGATGAACACAAATTCTTACTTGAGACCGTCTATACAATAGACGTCTTAAGTTTCGGCTGACCCAATTTATAAATTAAAAAAAAAATTAATTTAGTAATTTTATAAGTTAAAAGGGAGATATGAGTTGGGCTCTTGAGAGGCGTCTATACTATAAACGGTCTCTTAAGAGAAGACTATAGGTTGACTTAATTTGGATCCCTTGTTGCTTTTAATCAAGAATCTGGAGGGAAGGTACTCTAAACAAACTCCAGGCGAAGATTTTGACGCGTTAGTATTTACAAGCAGTATTTTATTGTCTACAGGGTGCTTTTAACGTGGCCTTGAGATTTCATTAATTTATGAATAGTCTGAATGCTTAGCCTCGATTGTGCTAGACATTAGTACATTACCTAAAAGATTTCCACATAATTAAGGTTCTTACCTGATTATGAAAAAGATGTGAACACACATTTTCATATTGTCTAGATATACAGGTGTGTATACGTAATAAATTATTATTTTTTTGTTATTTTAAAAAAATTATTTAATTTAAATATATGAAAACCTTTTGAATTAAATGGTGTTTTCTCAAAGAAAGAGAATAATCATTACTTTCTGAATATTATTCGACCCTTGTTTAGATTTCAAATTAAATCACTTTTTATTGTAAATTTATAATTATTATTTTTTATTATTATTGATTATAGTGGGTAAACTGAAAAAAGAGAGTGATATGTGAAAATTAAATTCAAAACTTTTTCTGAAAAACAGTACTTACTTATTAAATGAGGCAAAATTTAATTCTCAAATTATATTTAAAGGGATATATTCTCATTTTTAAAGTGTTTCTAGGCATTTTCAGAAAAATTAAAAATTACCAATACTAAATTTAAAACTGATCACTATAATTCTATGCTTTATTTATATATAATCTATCAAGCTTAATCTTAGGCTAAATAGGGCTAGTATTTTTAGACTATGCATTGTCCTCAACACAAGTTAATAGAAAATAATAGTCAAAGTCAAGGATTCAATTAAACTTTGAGCTTAATTAATTTTTGCAAGCTGTTCTGATGAGTGATGATGTAGCATGATCATGGGATATATGCCCTAATGTGTAGGGCATATATTTAATGAGTGTTTGGTAACCTATACATAGAGGGTCAGCCATAGATAATTTTGGACCCTAAGTGAAATAGCACATTACGACCCTTTTTCACACATTAATAATTTTACTTTTTTCACATGGCCCCTGGACGACGGTCCCTCTTGCCCTTGGCCGGCATTGCATATATATTGATTTAGCAACTACCAATCATCTTGAACAATGTGAGTACAATAAAGAAAATAAATCATTATTGTTTGAGTACATTACAGGGCCGACCCTAAGGGTGAACAAAAGGGGCTATCGCTCAGTGCCATATGTCGAAAAAGCAAAATTAATAGTTGTAGAAGATCTAAATAGATATAAATTGTAAAGGAAAAAAGCCCCAATGTGTTATTTCGCTCAGAGCCCCAAAATATCTAGGGTCGGCCCTGAGTACATATATATGATCATGTAATTAATTAAAAGCGTTTGTGTAAATGTTTAAGACAAGTCTTAAATAATATAAACATAATTATTTCCTAACGGTTTGATTTGATTTCTATATACCAACTAATTTTTATTTAACAAAAATTATACTCAAGTTTAAATTATTTATATCAAAATGGAACTACTAGTTCGTACAAATCACATGCAGGACAAATTGTCAAAATTATTGTGATATAAGTCACGAAATTAAGCATGTTCAACATATCAATACTTAATTTAAGGAAAGACCTAATAATTTATATAATTTTATAATTTATGATAATCAATTCATGATCTATTTAGGTATATTTTACGTATACTACGTACCATGTCCTATTGAGATTGCTCTTCAGAAATTGCATAAAGATTAAAATAGGAAAGTGAGTATATTAGCAAGATATTTTAGGAATTAAACATGTCTTAGCTTTTAATATGTATGGGATAATTTGATGTTAATGTAGAAAAGAAAATAAATTGTGGACTTAATTAAATATTATAAGTAGGGTAATATCCTTATTAAAATTGTAGATATTACCCTACTTTTTTTTTCGTTCAAAAAAATAAGTAGGGTAATATCCTACAATTTTAATAATGTGGTCAACTTTCCTCCGTTCCAATATAATCGCAACATATGGAAAATAAGCACTATTCACTTATCTCCTTTAATTTGTGAGTAATAAGTAATCTATAAGTTAAAACATAGTCAAATGAGATCTTGTTTGATTCGTCTCGACGTAAAGATTATTAATATCAAGTTTTTATAATTTTATATTATACATAATTATAGATATTAAGGATTGAATTAGTGCATTGGACTGCGTAAAAAAGGCAAATGTTGCAAGTATTTTGGAACGGAGGTAGTATGTGGCAAAATGAGGAGACTGGTATATGATTAACTTCCTCATTCTAAAATATCTATATTATGATTTTTGGCAATATTTTCTAAAATATCATATTAATTTAATAAAAAGACTGTAAAATTTCAAATGACATTTCTATAGTGATTTACCATATAATAACTCTTATCAACGTTAACATTAATTTAATTATTCCTTAACATATGAGTTGTATATCACAACTAATGTATAAATAATCATAGTTAAGTAGGATCTTGTTTAAATTATCTAATCGGATAATTTTAGAATATTAACTTTTTAATTTTAAATGTGCATAAACCAATGTATATCAATGTATAAATAATCAAAATAGCATGCGTATTAAATTATATTGCTTAAAAAGTCAAATATAGCTAGTATAACGACAAAATGCTAAACTAGAATGACACCTATACAAGGGATTGTCCAATAATATTCCACATGCATGCAAGAATGCTGAAATATCAATAATGCAGCACGTCATTGATGAGCTTACTTGATTAATAAGTATCATTACACTTGGTAAACATCTATTAGTGACATTAAAGTAATTAGATTTGGGACTAATTTAGATGACTAAATTATATTATCATTTCTTTTTGTTCATACTCCTAAGTTTTGTTACTCTAATTAATTTTAGTGCATAAATCGATTTGATGATAAAATGAACAAACTCAAATGATAATACTTCCTCTCGTTTTTTATTTGTTCATTTTACCTAAAAGAGATAAATTTAAATAATATATACCTTTAAGCTATATATTAAAAATAAAATATATTCATGTGTATGAGATTTTGTAAATTCATTTTAATGTAAAATTTTTTATATATACTTTTTAAATTTTTTATGACTCTTGTTAGGAGATATAAATGCATAAAAGCAGCTATAAAAAACGTATATAAAAGATAAAATGGGGAAAATAAAATATAGAGTATCGTTTATTGTTTTAATAATTAATAGCCAGCTTGGTTATTAGATCAAACCAATTAAATTCCTTTGGATCTCGATGTCGGAAGTGAAAAGTTGAATGCAAAAGGATTTGAGCTCCTTTTTCAATAGGGTAATTTAGGATTGAATTAGGGGTTGAAACATAAAAAAAATTTCAACTTTGGTGCTCTTTAAAATTTAAAAATAGTGTTTATATATAAAATATTTTTATTAAATTACATTTTTTTTGGTTTGATAATTCCAAATCTGCAAGAGGATAAAGTTGTTTTGTTAAACAAATATATTCGTTAAACAAATTTAAAAAATCCCACAAGTCTGACAGAAAGAGTAAAATATTCAAAAAAATTCTTCTACAGACAACAAAAAATCTCAATCAAGTGCAAAAGTCAAAATCAATATAGATGTTTGTCGAAGATAGCGTATCCTTATAATTAGGTTCCCTTAAGTAAAAAAATTGGAGTAGCCTATCCGGTAGTGTCCTCTCCCTTTAACTAAGTGGTCTTAGGTTCAAATATGGTAAACTACTTGGTTGTATATTTTTTTAAAGGACAATTAAATGACTCATGGAATTAATTTAGTTTTTCTTGGGAAAGATTTAAGAGGTTTGAACCTTCCCAACCTACAATCAAATAGATTTAATTATCTTTTTTATAAACACTAGTTTGGAAAATAAATTTTAGTGCATCCCAAATTGATTTTTTATTTTTTATTTTCCAACACTAGTTTGGCAAATCATTCACTTAAATTATGTATTAATTTGAATTATCTAATAAAATATTTATTGTATAATTACTTGAAGTTTTGATGTAATTTTTAGGGTTGTTAATTTAATTTTGAGCAATATTTATGAAGTTATTAAATTTCGGTCATAATGCTTTAACGAACCTTCTGGGGTAAATTGGCTGTTTTTCTCTAGTATTCTCTCTCAAGGGAGTACGGGTATGAATTGTCCGTCATATTCCCTCACCCAAACCCTGTTTTCAAGTGAGATATTGGGTTGTTCATGATGATGCTTTAACGACTATCAGCTTAATTTTTTAGTTTAGTTTGTTTGTTAGTGTGAACGTATTCATGGTTGGTAGGTGGTTGTATCATCCAAAAATTCTACTCAAGAAGGCCGTGAATTCAAGCTGAATAGTCCCTCTGAAAGCCGACATTGTTTAAAATGTTTTACTTGGAGAAGTCTGAGCCAGTAGACTCTAGAGAGTTAAGAACCGCCAATTGATCGATGTGTTCGTTTGATTCAACAATCCACGCTCATAAATTGCTATCCAACTATTCTAATTGAGAGAGTTAATTGACTTAACTACAATTAATTTAAAATTAGAATAAAAATCGAATATTGTCTCATTTGGAGTAATAGATAAGGTTTTAGAATTGAATCTCATCAAACCCTTTCTTCGGCCTAAGAGTAAAATGAGAATCAAGTTTTGTCGGAGTAATTTTATTATTAAAATTGCATTTTTTTTCATTACAATAACCTTGTTTGTTATTTCCTTCTTAAAGACTCTTTTTATTGCAAAAACAACTACAACAAATTTAACTTTTTGCGACATTAGATTTAGTGGCATTTAAAAAATGTCACTAATTCATATTTTTACTGTAGTAATTATTGGTTTTTATTTAAAGTTCCACCATAAAGTAATTTAGCGACACTTTATTTGGTCTGTAATGACATATGTAATTGTTACTATAGTCTATAGTGATATTTGTAAAAAATGTCAATATATCCTTTGTCGCAAAAATCTTTAGTGTAATTTTTTAATATGCTGCTAAAGGGTCTAATAAATGTCATTAAATCCTCTATATTATTAACAATTTGAAATAGCGACAGTTAAATTAAGTGTCGCTAAATATATCCCACTAAAAGCAAATTATGTTGTAATGACTCAACGAATCAAAACACATTATTTTATGGCACATTTGATATATACAAGATTTAAGGTAGGATTTATGTCAAAATTTACCAAATGTTTGATAGGTTGGATTAGAACTACAAGTGTTACTGTAAAAAACCAAATAATGTTTTATTTATTAGAAAAATTTGTCTATTTTTTTGGAATTGGTTGGAATAATTAGAGTGTTAGACTTCATAAATAATACATATATAAAATATATAAGTGAACCTTTCTTGTCCTTATCGGTAATTGAATTCATACAAAGTGACATAACATTGATATACTTATTTATTTAAAGAATTGAAAACATGATTAGCGGGTAGAGATCATATCAACTACCATCTAATCTCCTAGATAATTACAAGATTAATTAATAAATTAGGTTACATTATGGACAGAGCACAAAATTGACTAGGTACAAATATACAATTAAAAAAATGGAAAACATAAGCAACAACTTGTATAGTGTAAATTATTGAACATATCCAACCAAAACAAAACATGTTCTTTAGAATTAAGAATGCACTAACATTTATGAGAATTTGGTCTTATGACAGTAGAAGTATGTATTAACTTTTTAAAAACAGGTCGTTTAGCCGAGAGATCGTCTCTTTGAGAGATATTTTTCAGGCCTATTCTATTTAATTTTAATGTCCACTTACTGTATCCTTAATGCCTACTTACAATATACTTAATGCCCACAAAAAAGTATTTAAAATGCTTACTTACCATATTCTTAATGCTTACCGAGAAATACAGCCTACTAGCCTACTTACCATATTCTTAATTCCTACTTATAATATCTTTAATGCCTATTTACAATATACTTAATGTCCACCGAGTATGTGCTTAAGTACTTACAATATTGTAAATGTCTACTTACAATTTTCTTAATATCAACCGAGAAACTAACTCTATATGTTCCTTTTTTAGCCAGCCCAATTAGAAATGATCTCTCATAGAAATCGTCTCTTACAAGAATTTTTGTTTTCATAAAGGATTTGGGCTCAACTGCCCCCACCTCCCCGGCTCCATTCACTAATTCTTGTTAATTCAGTTTAGTTCTAACCTGATTCTTTAGTGAAACCGTTTCACCATGAGACAACTTCAATTGTTTCGGTCCAAACTATTTATATATTTTTTACTAATGGGCTCCTAGTATGGGTCTATCTTACGGTGAAACGATCTCATACAAGACTTGTTAAAAATCACAAATTGTTACTTCCTCAATTCCATAATACTTGCTGCTGATTGTGACATTTTCCCACACATTATGTCACACTTCAGTAGCAAGTATTATGGAACGGAGGAAGTATAAAAGACGGTCTTTTTGAGAGACACATTAACTATATGAGCTAAATAATCCAATAATACAAATTAAAGAGAAAATAAGAATATAGATTTCTTATTTAGAATCGTCTCTTTGAGAAACATCATCACACCAATAGTAGCTGCAATTTTTTTTGTCAAGGTTTATTGAAGTTACTGCTCAATTTTAGCGCAAAACTTCAAATTGGGCCGATTGTTGAAGGGTCTTCTTCTCTTTTGGGCCAAAATTTTAGACTCAACTCTTGTCTAATACTTCAGTTAAGAGCAATTTTTTGGTGAAATCATCTTATGGTCAGATAGGTCTAAAAGTGACTCAATTAAATAATTAAAAATATGCATTTTAATATCTAAAGTAGGTTATTTAGTTCAATTTATAATAATTACATTAAATGAGAATTGTGAATATTTGAAGTCTGTTCAATTGCTCTCTATATTTAGCCTTTATTTCTCCAATTGAAACAAGATACTCCCTCCTATTCAAAATTATTGTCCAGTTTCCTTTTTTAGTCAAGTCACTCTGATTGTCCACTTTCTATTTTTGGCAAAGATTTTTTATTTAAATACCCCCAACTTCCCCAACTTATATTATTTAAAATACCCCACCTACCACCTTTTCAATTATTATAATCACTTAAATACCCCAACTACCACCTTTACAATTATTATAATCACTTGAAATACCCCAACTACTTTTTTATTTAAATCCGTGTCCAACCCAAAGTGGACAATTATTTTGAATAGGAGAGAATATGATTTTTATAACATACAATTTCTCTCTATATAAATTTCCTAGCAGATATATATTCCAATTCTTTTTAATACATAACAAACCTTTAAAAAGCCGAAAATTACACAAATTCACTCAACAAAGCTTTACAATTAGATAAAAATTACATCTTAGAAAACTATTCCTCTGTCCTTTTTTGTTAACTTCATCACCCGTTGCATTGAGATTGCTCCATTTTTCATCCCAGTATGCAAGTGTTACATACAAACTCAAGGATACTAAACAGTAAAAAAATCGCAACATAATTCGTATATCTCCGACAACTATAATATCAATACACTAATTATAGAAAACTACTTCCTCCATTCTATTAAATTCGCTTCATCCTCCGTTCAATTAAGTTTCCTTCATTTTGCATCCCAAATCGCTATATGAGAGTTTTTTCACATAAAGTTACGGACAAACTCAAAAGTACAGAACAGAGTATACGATTACAACATAATTGGTATTGGTATATACTCTAATTAACAATATTGTTGCTAAAAAGCTTAAACTGTTTAGCATCAAGAATCAACTTTCTAAAAGAGGAAACTGCCCCTAAAAGTCCAGCACCAGTAAAGGTAATAATAATGGTAATATTGACTAAGTAAACAGCAGATTTTTTAGATGGTTTATGAGTCATGTTGTAAAGAAGCATAGGAAGAATAAAGTCTAAAGGGATGAAACCAATGGCTCCAACTACACTGCTTATGTCTCCAAAAAATGGAAGCATTGCGGCTAAAAACCCACATATTACCATGTATGTTGTACGAAGTATTATCCTTGGAACCAAGTTTCTCTTTGAGAATTTCCCTTGCTTTGGATCTGCTGATTTTTTCTCCATTAGTTCAAATGCTACTTGTGAGTAGACCTGTCATAACGGTTGATTTCGTCAGTTCAAATTCTTAATTTAATAGACTAAAATTTAGTGTTAACAATTTTCATTATCCTTGGAACCAAGGTTTCTGGGTAGTTGCAGGTTTATTCTTGGAAGACCCTTGTTGAGCCGAGAGACTCTTGCAATTCAGTGCTTCCACAGTTTCACTTAAATAGAATTTAAAGGATCGAATATACGCAGCTTTTGCGTTGTAAAATAAAAATCAAATAAATTGTTTAAATCTTTGGAGTAATTGTTAGAGTCTTGGATCTTGCAATGTTTGGTTAATTGGTATTTATCGAGTATATAACATATTTTAGAACATTAATCATCAACTTAAACTTTTGGTTGAGTTGGTTTATAGACAAGTATTAAAGAAATAACTGTTGTCTAGTTTCTTTCACTTTGAAATAAATTTAGGAAGAATACGTCCGTATAAGCGTTAGTCATAATAAGTGTTTAAGAGTTGCAAATATTGAAGAGAAGATAAGTAATAATTGATTAAGATGGTTTAGACACGTGTAACAACAAGAAACTAGCAAGGTAGCCCAAATATTTTTCAACCAAAATTACACTAGGTTTTCATTCCATTACCACCGTTTATTACCACCTACAAAACGGGCCGTAATCGTATGTATCAAATTCAAAAGAAATTGTATTGTTAATTTTAAGTTAAAAAGAAAACACAAAAACTTGCGTAAGACCGTCTTATTCTTAGACCATAATTGGGCCCGTCCATTCGCATGCGCGTGTACCACACGCGCTCCAGATTTCAATTTTTTGGTTTTTTTTCATTTTCTGGACATTTTTCAATTTTGACCTTAAATGTATCAATATTGACCTTAAAGATATCAATTTCAGCGTAAAGTACTTAAACATATCAATTAAAGTAAAAATTTCAATAACAACATACAATTCATTACTTATCACTGTCAATTATTACCAAACATGCATCAATTATGACCTTATTTTGTTTTTGTTATGACGTTAACTATATCAATTATAAACAAATAAATGAACTACATAACAACATACAATTCATTACTTATCAGTGTCAACTATTACCAAACATACATCAATTATGAACTTATCTTGTTTTTGTTATGATGTTAACTATATAATTTATCAACAAAAATAAATGAACTACATAACAACATACAATTTCATACTTATCCCTGTTAATTATATTAGGTAGAAATTGATCACTTTAACGTTAAAGTTGATCACTTATAGGTTCAAATTGAAATTTTTTACTTCAATTGATATATTTAAGTATCACTTTACGTTGAGATTGATATCTTTAAGGTCAAAATTGATACCTTTAAGAGTAAAATTGAAAAATGCCTAGAAAAATGGAAAAAGCTTATGGGCTCCATATTGGGCCGCGTCTTATTCTAAGACGGTCTTACCCAAGATCTGCTTTAAACAAAAAGCAAATGAATTTAATGGAGAATTAGTTGAGTTTACCAAGCCAATAGCAAAAAGCTGAAGAAGAATGAAGACAACTGAAACTGCTAGAACCCATTCTGGAGCCAAAGAAGGTCCATCCTCACTCAAAAAATTCTGAAGTATATTTGGACCTGATTTGTTCCCAAATACATAATACCCAGGAATTGCCACTGCATAGAATGTAATAAAGATGACTGTGTAACATAGCAGAAGTCCTTTAAACATCTTCCCTGTTGCTGGTGGGGCCAAAGTTGCCTATGTGTGAAAAAAATTTTCATTAATATTTCATTTCCGAGGTTCAGATGTACGCAATCTCATTTTTTAAAAACAAAGAGTTCGCTTTCGATTTATAATATAATTAAATAAAAAGTACAAGCAACTTAACAAGTCACTTTATTATACACTATTGTATTACGCTGATGTCATTAAGTGACTTCCAATTAGACAAAATTTAAAGGTTAATTAGATATATTATGCAACCATTAACTTTTGAAGGAATGCAACCTTACCCTTATTAGTGATAACAAAGAGATTATTTTTAATTAATCACTGGTAGCAAACACCGCCTACAACTTCAGATGAATAAAAAGTGAACAGATTTAAACGAGTTTGTTTCCTATAATTCATTATAATTTGGACAAAACATAATTTTAGAACTTTTATGGGAATAGAATTATGGAATAGGGAAAGTTACAGAACAAATTACTTGTATTTCAGGCAGTATACCATTTCCAAAAATGGCAGCTATAATAGAGATGGAGTTGAAAGCATTGAAAACTCTTATAGCCTCCGAAGAGTCCAATGAATAATCCCTTGGAGGAGCATGTTTTGATCTAGCTGCAAAATTTTATCATTTTTATATATTTAGCAATTAATTAACCTTTTTCCTTTTTTTTTTTCGAGAAAACAATATTTGTTCAAATTGAGTCAAAACCCGACTCTCCAATGCAATAACTTTAAATAATGCATGTATAAATGATAAAAAAGACAGCTAGTCTTCTGAGAGACCGTCTTTCTGAAAGACGTTTCTCAGGCCCAATCTATTAAAGATGGTCTCGCAACGAGACCGTCTCTCACAAGAATTTGGGTAAAAAAGATTGAAAGTTCTACTTATGAATGTGAGCAAATAGATATCAGCTTATTGTATATGACCGTCTCACTATGAGCTGAGCCGTATTATTAGACCATTTAATTTTTCTAATTGAGTATTTTAAATTGTAAGTAATTATGACTTTAACACACTAAATATACTTGGGTTAGCCCAATAACAATGATCGCATGATGAAATTAATTGTCTCATTTAAGAATCTGAAAATAGACATAAAATTACAAACCTGCATGAATACATGCACCAACAACTAAGAAAGTGTAGCCCAAAGCAAGGACCAAAGAACCCAAGTTGATGTATCTGAGAGAGTGAAAAGATGGGAATTGAGAAAGTAAGATCATCACTACTGTCACCATTGCTATGAACTGATATAATTGCATTGTTCCATGTGGTGATAGGCTTGTGTACATGATCTTCCAACAAAACAAAACAAAACATATAATTTCAGTATATATATATATATATATATATGCAGAGTGTAATAAGTTTATAACTTCCTCAGAGTCAGACAATAAAATAATTGCATATATTTGTTACTGATATGGTATATAACATATTATGAGGCTACAATCGTCAGCTATAGCTTAAGGTTTAATTTGATCCTTGATGTCATATTAAATGTCTTGAAAGGGTTCGAATCTCATCCATCCCTCATTTCAAATGGGATAATTAAGCGTCAACTGTGAAGGGGAGGTTGTGATGTATGCATAGTTGTAGTCTGAAAGGCTATCCAGTGATGGGGTGCAGGACCGTCGATTAGTAAGGACAAAGCGGGCTACCGTCCAGGGCCCCAAATTTTTTAAGGCCCAAAAAACTTATTTTTATGTATATTGATTTGAAATAACTTTATATATAGCTTATATTTTTATTTCAAATCAATATAGTAGTTTAAATATCTATATCTAGTAGTTTAAATATCTAATATAATATAGTAGTTTAAATATCTATATCTAGTAGTTTAAATAAATTTAGATATAGCTTATATTTTTATTTCAAATGTATATTGATTAGTGTTTTTTTATAAAGTAGTTTAAATATCTAATATAAAAAAATAAAAGATGTATTATATCATTCGTTATGCTAGGATTTTAGGGGGCCTTTTTTATCTTTTACTCTGGGGCCCAAAAATAAATGAGACGGCCTTGATGGGGGTAATGGAGTATGTAACATATTATTATTACTAAAATTAAAAAACGTTTATGCTAATAATAAAGAAGCTAATATCTAAGTTATCTATCCTCAAGGGTGTGTTTGGATAGAAAGAAATGGAGGGAAAGGAAAGGAAGAGATTTAGAGGGAGGAAGAATCCCTTGTTTGAATAGCAAAATGGAAGGGAAGGGATTTGGTGGGGAGGGAATTGGAAGGAAAATGTGGATAAATTTTGTAAGAGTTGTAATCCCTCCAAAAGTGGAAAGATTTGGAAGGAAAACACAATCTCCCTTCCTTTCTCTTCCATTCTCTCCTAGACAAACAAGAACTAGTTTCCTTCCATTTCTCTTCCCTTCCTTTCCCTTCCCTCCCTTCCCCTTCCCTCCCTTTCTTTTCCATTTAAACTTGCTATCCAAACATAGTGTAAAAGTCAAAACTTCAGTTTTATGAGAGTTAAAAAAACGTCCCTTAATAGCATTAAAATAACAGAAATAAAAAAGTAGTCTAAGTAATTAAGTCCTTTGTATCCGGCTAAAATCATATCCAGGTAAGTAAAAAGTTAACCGATAAATTCAAACTACTTATGCATGCATTGAATAGTATATAATTTATAACGAAGTAAGAAGAAATGTTTAGATGACAAGAAAAAATTATTTTAATTTATAAATGAGAATTTAAGAAAATGCATATTACAATTAAAATTAAAAAAAATAATAAATAAATAGACTAAAATAAAAAATATTGTAAATTTGTAGAACAAACCCGCAAAACGGATAGAGTATGATGTTACACAAAACTATTTACGTTAAAAGCTGATTTCTAGATGAAAGCTACTTATGGTGTGAAAGTCCTAAAATAATTATTGGAACATCCCTACATTAGAGTCAGCAATCTAACTCAACCATTCATTGAAAAATAAGCTCCTAAAGCACACAAAATTGAAAATAAAAAAGCTATTAGACATTTGTTGACCGGTAAATTGTCACTAAAAGTCGACTTTTAAGTTTTTTTAATAAGAATATCCTGACAATCGCAAAATCATTTATACTTATTAAGAAATTGTTTCGAGAGTAATACCACCATCACCACGTGTTTTTTAAAACTGGTTCCTACGATTAGAGATCAATTCTCGAGTACATCTTGCTCTTTAAAGCTCTTAATTAGTTATTGAAAATAATACTTTTATGTTTTGTCTAGGAATCAACTCAATCAAAAGTTTAAGCTGATGGTTGAGGCCCTAAGATATGTTATATACACTAACACGTCCCCTCATACGAGAGCCCATTGGGCTAGAAGTGTGGATGCACATAGGCGCTGAATATTCCACTTGAAATGAGGGGTAGTTGAGATTCGAACCCGTGATCTCTTGTTACATTGGCTTCTGATACAATGTCAAGGAAAATTTAAGCTAATGATTAAAGCCTCAGGATATATTATATACTCTAACATGTTTTTTTAGTATTTTATTTTAAACTTGATCTACAATAATATATTATTGACCCAGTACTGTATCATTAATTAAAAAATGAAAATAAAATTTTAATAATAGTTTGTTAAGAGTGAGAGTGGGGTATACCTGAAGACATTGTCCAGCAAAGAGGATAGATCCTATACTTATCCCGGTGTTGATAATCGTTTGGATGAATACTACGAAATAAAACATCCAGCCAGAACCTGTTCAATTTTGAGTTTCATACACAAACAAAACAAGGAGTTAGGAGTTAGGAGTTAGTTATACATACATAAGATAGATATCACGGTCTGTTATTCATATGCTATTATAATCTAATCTGTTGTGAATGGGCTAAATAAATGGTGAAGAAACAAGAGTAAAATATGGAACAATGAAGAACACCAAAAACAGAGCAACAATGAAAACCACCACAGCACAAAGATGTATGAGGTATCTTATGATACCTCCCCCTCAAATGAAGTTTCTTATCATTAATATATCACCATACACTAATGATTCAACTCATACAAGCTTTAGAACAAGTCTCTAAAGCCAAAGATTGAAGCTTTACTTCAATCTCTCTCAAATAGCCCTAATACAAGGATATTACTCTCTTGATCTTAAACCCTAGTAAAACCCTAGTAATTTGGCTCTCACACCTCTCCTAAGACACTTCTAAGACCCCTTATATATAGCTAGGACATATTAGAAGACTTAGGACAAGTGGGACAAAAGCCCACTTAAAACCGCATACGAAACAGAAACTCGCTGAAGCTGCCAGGACACTTCGCTCGACCCGAGCCCCTTCGCTCGACCCGGTCGAGCGGGCTCTCTGAGGCTACTGGAACATTCTGCTTTGCACGCTCGAGTTGCTGCTCGACTGGTTCTTCTTGGCTCGACTTGGTCGAGTGTCTTCAAGGTCATTTCTCCTTAATGCCTTAGCTTCACCAAGCCATTCCAACCTTTGTCCCTTGCCTTCATCAAGACAAATCAACTCTTCCTCACTCATCACTTCATCAAGTGATCCAAACCGAAGCCCTCCATACTCCGTTGCGCTCCCTACCCCGTTCTCAAACGTGCAAGCTAACGCGTATGCAACTAGGTGATCAAACTCACCTCCATCGACATGAGATTTCGGGCTTGACTCAACATAATCTAATTTTGACCCGATTTTATCATAACTAATTTAAAATTATGTAAATTTCAATATAGACAAGACACGATATAAAACTGACATAAAAAAACCTAATTTAAAATTAATCCGACAATTCTGATGAATAGCTTTGATTTCAACTTTTAAGTTTAAATGACTTGTAAGTTTGTTTAATGTGTCTCAAAGCTAATGAGCAATGCAAGAAATAATATTGTTATATTATCTCATGCAGACATACGTCTTACATATATTGACAACTTTAATCCCAATTCATTAATTATAATTAGTTAGATTATTTATTCTCTAATTAAGTAAGGTTTTATGGCTTTTAGTTTTAAGTAAATATTAAACCAAAATATACTCCTCTTTCCGTCGTCTCAAATCAATTGCAATACGTTAACTTTTTAAATTATATATAGATCAAAGATATTAGACTTAAATGGAGTACATAAAGTCTAATAGAAGTAATATTCTAATATGATCGTACTAGCTAGTCGTTCACACAAAAATTTATATTAGCTCACATAAAAAACTCTCAATTTTTACAATAGCTAGTCATACGTATTATTGAGGTGGTTAAAACATATTTAAAAATTAAATATTTGTCTAATTTAATTACTTAATCCAGCTTTAATCCAATTTTATATAAAATGATGAATTTAAAATTATGTAAAATTCATTATTATAGAAAATTCGACTTAAACCGGCATAAAATGCATAATTTGAAATCTATTATCTTCCAAATAAACACCTTTGAATCATTTCATACTCGTATAGTAGTATTACATCATACAGGGGTATATTAATGTATGACAAGCGACAAAACAGACAAATTTGACTAAATTTTATTTATGTTCATCATCTCTTCTCCATGGAACACAACCCCCCACCTCTTCTTTACAATTTATCCAAACATTAAATTTTTCTCACTCCTATTTAACTACTTCACTTATCAATCACCGTTTACCTGTATTTTATATAGTACTCTTATCCCATTGAATTAACGGGTCCGTTTGGTTAGTGGTATTAAATGGTGGTGATAAAAATGATTTATAGTGTAAAATTTTATCAAAAGTTCCATATCATTTCCATGGTAATAAAACTTTGATTAAAAAAAATTTTTTTTTACAAATTTTCATTACTATTACCATTTGGTAATAAACTAATAGGTAGAAGTTGCAATTTGTTGCATAGGTGGCTTTAGATATTTAATTAGTTATGTAAATTAGTATTATCATTTGGTAAAAATAATGGTTATATAATAGAGTAGACATTGGAATATATATATACTACATTTGTTAAAAAAAAATATATAGAGAATATTTTAAACCGTAAATGTTTCAAAAATATTACATAAAACACTAAAATCTATTTAAAACAACTTTACCAAATGTTGAATTTTTCCAAAAATAATATTTAAACCTCATTGGATCATAAATATACTAATTCAGAAACAATTGTGACAAGTGTCACTATTTTAAAACCACTTTGCCAAATGTCACTCTAATATTGTTAGATTGTTGTTTTGGAACTATCTCTTCATCTTCCCTGATGCAATCTAAATTGTCAATGAAGAATTTTATTTAAAGTGGTTTTATTGACATAGACTCTACAAATTCATATTTATACTAATATTAATAATGTTGTTTTTAAGCTTTATAAGAATTATCATGTCTTATCATGCAATGGTGAAAGATTTCATATGAGGATTTTGTTGAATTTTGTAAAAGGTCCTACGTGTTATTAGCCAAAACAATTTATAAAACTAAAAGTAAACCTACAACGTGCATTGCACGGGTATAATCCTAGTTAACTACTATTAGTAATGTTTTAATCTGATCCTAGAACTTTGCCAGTCAACTCTAATTCAATTTTAATAAAACTACTATTAATAAAAATAATAAAAAGAAAAAGTATTACTATTAATAAAATATAGACTAATTTAGTAAGTAATTAACACATGATCACCATCAATCCGACGTAATTATTAAAGGAAAAAGAAGAAGAAAACGTACCTAAAACATCGGCAGCAAGTTCACGGAAACGTATATGACGGCGTCCTTGACGTTCACAATGATCAAGCACCAATGACATTAGATAATAAGCATAAAACGTTACTAATCCCATCACCGTTAAACATACAAAGCCTAATCCCCATCCTAATCCTCTGAAAACATACGGTAATGTTAGTATTGTTGGCCCCACTATTGCCGTTGTCAAATGATACCCTGCATGCCACCATTTACCTACAACAAAAAATTCCCCAATTACATATTATCATTGCATTGCCAACATAAATACTCCGCCAAAAAGCAAATGTGACGTTAGTGCTGAATTGGAGGGAGTATAAAATTAAGATTATACAAAAAAATCGGTTCTTTAATCGGTTCATCTTTGATAAGAGGGCAAATTAATACCATTTTTCATAAAGATTTTCAATTTGATCATTATTAAACCCCTTTATTGTATAATACAAAAGGTGGCTTTCGATTTATCCTATTCTAGTATTCTACCTAAAATGACAATAAAAATGACAGAAAGATTATCATTATCATATCCAGTGTATCCCGCTCATAAACAATTATAGTCAGGGTTTGGACTCTGGAGAGTCATTATAGAAAGATTACTTCATGAAAATAAAGAAATTATCTTGAAATATTAAGATTGGTTTTATATATTTCTAAAAATTACTTATAAATTATACTCCCTCCTATTCACCATATGAGTCCCATTTGACTTTTCACGGATTTTAAGGAGAGTCAAATGGGACCACATGTGTAAGAGAAAAATGTAGAGTTTTTGAATTTTTATAGGTGTAAAGTGGGGTTAGTAGGTATAAAGGTGTGAAAGAGTTAAGTTTAGTAGGGATAAATTGGTAAAGTTAACATACCCAAAATAGAAATGAGACATTTAGGGTGACTTGAGCCAATAAGGAAATGGGACACTTAAGGTGAATAGGAGGGAGTATAATTTAAACTAGTAATGTGACAATGAATAGACGAGTAATTAAATAAAATAAAATAAAATTAAATAAAGTACCTTTGGATTCAAGGACGAATTGTGCGCCGGCGTCATGGAAGGAGGAGGAAGAGATAGGAATATGGGCTACATATTCCTTTGTTGTAATGGGATCTTGTGGTGGCATCGTGTTAGATCAACTTTTTGTCCCAAAACTTTTAGGACTAAAAACAAGGAATTGGGGTGGTTTACTGTTACAAAATTCTGCCTTAAATGGGTGTTTTAGTGATTGTAGAAGACAACCAATATTATTTTTGGAAAGGAAAAGAAAACAAAAAAGGAAGGTAGGAAGAGTAAGGATCTCTATTAATATGATGCTTTACTTGTCTTGATTTGTGAAGGAATTAAAGTGGGGTTAAGGATTTGATCCTTAATCTAATTGGGTAACCCTTCAAATAATTGGGTATTTACTTAATTTAATTGGGTAATCCTTAATTTTATTGGGTTTAAGTGATTATGAGGAGAGAAAATATAGGGAGAGTGTTTATGGATTTATAGCCATCAAACTTGAAATGAAGAAAAAGTAATTTTTAAGGTTAGTTTTAGAAGAGGAGGATTAATACCAAACTTTGGTTAGCAAATCAATGATTTAACACTCAAAAAGTTTTTCCATCATAACTTTTTTTTTTAGGGTTTTATGATATAAGAGGAAATATGATTGAAAAGATGTGAACTTGTAATCTCTAGTTAAGTTACAAGCTCAAATCCTAGATGGGTTTGTTGGGTATTGGGAAGAAGCCATAAGTAGAAGTTTATGGAGGAATGAGTTATGGTGGGTACAAGTGGGGATTAAGTTAAGATGGGTAATAGGACATGCCAACCAACCATAATATTGTTGATCTATACTACATGGCTACCTCTTGAAAAGGTTGTCCCCCATCTCACTAGATGAGTTCCTTCAACATTTTTTTTACAGATACTCTCTTGAGAGACCGTCTATAGTATATACGTCTCTTAAGAGCCCAGTCCATATCTCCCTTTTAACTTACAAAACCACTAATTAGTTTTTTTTTATTTAATTTATAAATTGGGTCAGCCCCAAAACTTAAAAGGTCTATTATATAAATGGCTTCAAGTAAGAATTTGTGTTTTTTTTATTATTATTAACATTAATATTAATATTACATGGTAGACCGTAAAAATTGAAAAAATAATATGAGAATTGAATTTTAAATCTTATTTGAAAAAGACGATACTTACTTCAAGTAAAATAATATTACATTTTTTATTAACCTCTTTTAACATGTCAACCAACCATAAAATTGTTGATCAAAAAGTGCATGGTTACCTCTTTGAGGAATATTGTCCCCCTCTCATAAGATAATTTCCTTAACTATTAGTATAATAGGACGTTTTTTCCTAAACCTTTTTGAACAAGCTTCATAACCAGTCCCTTCAAATCTTTTTAGTTGTCTCATTTTTTTATTTGGCAAATTCATATTAATTGTTCTATTTACTTTTTTGTCTATCTTTTTTTAACCTAAATACCCTCACTTTTACTACTTCCAATACCCCACCTACCACCTTTACAATTAATTCAATCAATTAAAATATCCAACTACCACCTTTTTAATGGACCCCACACCACCCTTAATAACCGTGAAAACCCAAATGGGACATTTAAAATGATTCGAAGAGAGTATAAAAAAAATAAATGAAAAGATAAAAAAAAAACTTTATTTTGTATGCTCATGTAAGGTAAGGCTACAAATTTGGTCACTAGATTGGATTTTGAACGGATCATACTAAGTTTAAATCATACTCCCTCCTATTCACCATATGAGTCCCATTTGACTTTTCACGGATTTTAAGGACAGTCAAATGGGACCACATGTGTAAAAGAAAAATGTAGAGTTTTTGAATTTTTATAGGTGTAAAGTGGGGTTAGTAGGTATAAAGATGTGAAAAAGTTAAGTTTAGTAGAGATAAATTGGTAAAGTTAACATACCCAAAATAGAAATGAAACATTTAGGGTGACTTGACCCAATAAGAAAATGAGACACTTAAGGTGAATAGGAGGGAGTATCATATAATATTAACAATACATCGAGTAGGATTTAAGTTAAATTGGGTGCATGTTCATATTAGAATTATACTTCATAAACTAATTATCTTGTTTGGTTATGTTATGAACTAGATCCATATTGGATTAGGACAATGAAATACGATTTCAAATTAGTTATTCTTCAAGTTAAATAAGTTTTTGTTAGCTCACGTTTTGAGATCAAGCTCATTTTACATTGGGTATTAAGACTTAAAATTTGACTTTTGCGTTGACTTTAAATGTGTTATATCGGGTTCGAGTTTAGTTAAGTTATTCGATGATAACTTTACAATTAGTTGAATCATATCAATATATATTGGGTTAAAGTCGAGTTTGGCTAATAACATATTTAATGCAAATCCATCAAATGCACATCAAATTTGATCCTCGCAATATTAGACATTCACATAAGATAGCTCATTTCACTAATTTTCAAAGAATCAATATACAAAAGATCAAACATAAATGAAGGGAGTATGATAATCTAATCATTTGGCTTTCCAAACAAAAGTCAAAAAAATATTCATTATCCTCTAACAAAGGACAGCATAACATCTAATAATCTGATATTTACGCAATCTTGTAACTAAATCCGACTTCGTACTCAAACCCGACTTCTAAATAAATTTAAAATTAAGTAAAAATCAATGTGAACACAAGATTCAATTTTAAACCAATCCAAAACATCTAACTCGAAATTAATCATATGATCTGAATGAACACGTCTATCCATCAAACAAAATTAACACGATTTTTAAAATTATAATAAGTGGACTGTCGTCCAATATTGTCTGCTTCATGATTGATGATGATTAATTGATTATCCACGCGTGGGATCAATTTCTCTGTTTTCTCTACTGTCATCTACATAATACACCATGTTCACACTTTTGACTTCACACCAATTGTTAAAGGTTGACTTTTTCGCACCCATTTTAAGTTGGGCAATTCTCTTTGACTATATTGGTTGACTAGACTTTCAACTCCATCCAACATTGAATCTTCAAATCCCAATAGAAAATATTTTCATATCAACTAAATATCAAAAATTGTAAAATTGTCTTGAAATATAAAAAAAAGTCCTCAAATCACTAATATGTATTAACTAGCTTTTTATGTTTAAATTTGTAGAATAATAATCTTTTTATAAGATAAAACTTTTATTTGATTCATTTTGATGTCCTTAGTGTCGTTTCTGATAATTTTTGGGCTCAAGGCAAACTATTAAAAAAACTCTTATATAAATAGAATTTTGATCATTCTTTCTCCAACTATGTAGTTCAGTAGTAATGCGATTGAAAGACCTTATGCTGCAAGTTCAATCCATGCTAGAAGCTACCATGCAAATACTAATTTTTAGTTATAACTCAATTTGAGCCCCTTCATAAGTTGGATACTAAGCGGTTACACCTCCATATTACCCTCTGAAACAACAATCATGTCCTTTGACTTCTAAAAATCAAATAGGACAAGTTTAATTTGTATTGTTATTGTCTTTTTGACATCATTCTATATAATTAAGTACAATGAACAAAAAAAATCAATAGTTGATGGTAGTAGGTTAGAAACCAATTAACTTGAATAGATGATCAAATTACTAACAACCCACTTGAAGAATACAAATACATCAAAGTTTAGTCCTATGTTAGACTAATCAAAAGGTACTCTAATACCATTCTAAATTCTCAATGCAAGATGTTCAACAGTGTAACTTGAACATCATCAACCCATACATAGTTGTTTAAAATGGGTATTATTTGCTGCCTTTCTTAGCTTCCTCTCCCTTGTTAGCTTGTTTGTTGTATTCTTCCATCTCCTTTTTGTATGCTTCCATGCTTTCTGCTGCCTTGCCATTCCAAATTTTCTTCTCCTCTTCATTTAGTTCCTGTCATCAACAAATCAATATATAAACCCTTTAATATTATGTAAACGGGTATAACCAGGGCCCGACTAAATTCACAGATATTTATAAGATTATATGTGCATTTCATTTTGAGACTTGTACTCTTTTATATCAAAATTGTCTACCACTATATTATTTGATATTTAAGACCCCTATTTTTTAAGGACTTGAGTTCCATGTTAATTTATCGGTTCGAGTCATGCTAATTCTATTTTTCCATGTTATGAATTGTCGCCGTACTTTCCTCCCCAGACCCTGTCCATAGTTCTTCTGTGAGCGGAATTCACTGGGTAGGATGATGATAATGATATTCTATGAGAAAATAATGTAAAATTGAAAACTAGAAGAAATAAAATATACCTTCCATTTCAAGGAAATAAGTGCATTGATGGTGGAATTGTTAGCATCAGGCCGCTCTTGGTGCAAATTCTTCCTTTCTTCCATGCTAAAATTTGATCATACATGGATAAACAAACCACTTAGTAATTTACATGAAGGGTAAACTTTCTTTATATAAGTTGAAGTAATGAGAGCTATAAATTTGTTTTACCTAAATAGAAGGAAGGATGATGGAGGTCTTTTAGGCTTGTTTGGATCAACATTCTTCTCCTCCTTGGTCTTCTTTTTCTTCATCTCTTTAGTTTTCTGCAAATTTTAAGGGGAATTCTATAAGAACAAAATCATTTAATAATATATTTTGCTAAATGATATATCAACGATTTTCTAAATAAATCATAGAAAATATACTTATTTAAAATGTGAAATGTAATATCCTTCGTTTTTTTAGTTGCACCCAGATGTAATTTAGCACTATATATCAATGTCGCTTTATTTTAATATTGCCGTTAATCTATAAGTTTTACATAGTCGTATGAAATCTTGTTTAAATCATCTCAATGTGATTTTTAGTTTCTATAATATAATTATTTGTTGTGTATTATTAGAAATATAAATATTGAATTAGTACCTTGATGATATTCTCAGTCTTTTCCTTCTTTTTAAGAAGCTGCAATGCCTCAACTTTCTGAATTTTCATGAATTCTTCCTCCTCTTTTTTCAAACTTGCAGCTTCCTCTTCTTTCTTCTGTTTGTAAATCTCCATTTCTTGCAAGTACTTCTCCTTGTTCTCCTTAGCAATCTAAAAAAATAGTTATTATATACATAAAAACATAAACTTGGTACAAAACTTGGCTGTTTGTGAATTTGTGGTGTGAAAGAACAGAATCTAACCTCTTCATAAGGTTTTTTTTGTTCTTCTGACATGTTTTTCCACTCTTCACCAATGATCTTTGAAGCCTATAATGATCATACATTACACAAAATCAGTTTTTATTTCACTCAATAAACAACCATAAGAAAGTTCTAATTAAGGCTATAATTCAATTACCTCAGGCAATTTATTTCCTTCTCCAAGCAAATCTGATTGCCTCTCTTTAGAGTACATGAAGTATGCAGACATGGGTTGTTTTGGTTTTAAAGGATCCTTCTCTTTCCTGTTGAACAGTAACAAGATCAACATTCTATTACCTCAATGCCGGTTCTCACCTAGGTGGGAATTTGGAGGCCGAATATATAAATTTATCTTTACCCTTGTTAATGAAATCAAAGAGATTGCTTCGAGTGACACTCAATTGAAAACAGTATCTACAACTTTACGTAATAATGATAGAGAATATAAGAGATCATGGGGCTTCAACCAAAAGCTTAAACTGATGATTGAAACCCCAACCACTTGACTTGGTATCAAAAGCTAACATCACAAACAGTCACGGATTCAAAACTCATACACTCCTTTCTAGTAGAATACTTAGCATCACGATTCACTTATAAGAAATATGTTGCTTGACTTCAACCACACTATTAGCCAAAAAGAGTCTTAAACATCAACACACTATTGCCTCAATATCAGCTCTCTCAAATCGCAGGATTTTAGGGTCAAATATATTTGATCATACCATTGTTAAATTGTTAGTGATACTAATTACAAATAAGTTATTCTTGATTTAATATTGGTAGCAAATCTACAACTTCGCTTAGCAGCAAAATCTACATTCTATTATCTCAATATGAGCTACCACTTAGGCGAGGATTTTCGGTCGAATATGTGTCACATTAACCTTGTTAAAGATAACAAAAAAGAACATCGGTAGTAAAGCTAATCACAACTTCACGTAGCAACAACAATATCAACATTCTAATACCGTATTTCCACCTAGGTGATGACACAAAGGTTGTTTTCGATGGATCATTGATAGCAAACATTATCTACAGCTTCATGCAACAACAACATGAACTTTCTATTATCCAATACAAGCTCCCACCTAGGATTGAACTTAACATCTTAACAAGAAATCCAGGAATACAGTATTGTAAAACAAATGAGAAATTAGTACCTTGTTTTTTTGGTCTCTTTATCAGCTTCTTGCATAAATTCGAGGTACTGATTAAGTAACTCCATTGCAGTTTTCTGCTTCTGTTCATCCTCCAGCAGTTTCATTGCTTCAGTTTCGCGCTTTTCTTTGCTGATAATCTGCAAATAAGCTTCTTTATCAGATTGGTATTTTTCTTCATATGGCTTCTTGTCTTCTGGAGTGAGACTCTTCCATTTTACTCCCATCAAATTTGAAACTTCCTTGAAATCTGCTTCTGGGTTCTCTTTCTTGATCTAAAACATATAAAAAAAACCCAATTTATTTGACATAAACTTGCAAAACTTGGTAAAAAAATGAAGAAAAATATTAAGTTTTTGTACCTCATTCCATTGATCTTTGCACCATAATGCATATGCTGAGGCTGGCCTTTTCCTTTCTGGGCATTCCTTCTTTTTCTTATCATTCTTCTCTGGATCTTTGTTTGATTGATTAATTGGAAGAGTCTGATTATAATAATAAAATCCATAACAATCAGGACTCAGAAATTCAAAAACCTAAAATTGAACTGACATGGAGTGTTAGGGTTAGGAAAAAACATTTTCGTTAAAAATGTTATCCCTATTTTTTGTTGTTCGGTTCTAGAATGAAATCAAAATGGTAAATTCGATTTCCTTTCGAACATTTTCTCCAGTTCTTTCTTCTACAACACCTCAATTTCTCAACAAATTATCATCAAACCAAACAATGAAAACTAATTCTCATTTAAATTTTGTATCTGAAACGAAACCGAAGTGTTTTCTGACAAACCAAACACCCCTTTACAAGATTGGCATAAATTCAATAATTCATCAGCTTTAAACTAATAAGTATTAGGGTTTAAAATTATCATCTATAAACATGAATTTCAAATTTCTTAGGAGAAATGAATTAGAACATACCATGGTAAGCTTAAACTCCTTCATTTTCTGCAACTTCTTGAGCTCAAGCTGAAGCTTCTGTTGCTCTTCGTCTTTCTTCTTCAAAATCTGATCCTTTTCCTTCAACATTTCTTCTGTTTTCTCCTTCTCAATCTTCAATTTCTCCAACATTTCTTGCATTTCTTGCAAATCCTTTTCAAAATCATTAGACACTTCTACTTTTTTTGTCTTCGATTTCGCCTTTGATTTCTTTTTCTCTGATCTAGGATGAGAAAGATTCTCAAGATTCTCCTTTCCTAGATCTGATTCTGGTTCAATTGATGGTACGTCAAATTGATCAGTTGATTTTGCTGCCAAAATATTTGCTTTATTTGTTGATGGGTTTTTCTCTTTTAAGGCTTTTCTACTCTTTCCCTTTTTAGCTGGAATCGGGTTGGTAGCCATTGGAAGATCGGATGCTGTAGCGGCGGCCATTGTAGTGAAAGAAAATGGAGGTTCAAGGTTTTTGAGTGATAGTTTTTGGTTAGTTTGGTATGTCTGATGATAAGGGAAGTTTATAAAGGGAGATGAGAAGGTAATGGTCATTCATTTTCAAATTCAAATTCAAATTCATTGTGTATTTGACCGTTAGGGGGAATAAGGGCTGATTTCGGATTCCATAAAAAGCTTGGTGAAGCGCCTCTACTAGCCCAATAGGTTTTTTTTTGGGTTGATTCCCTGTGAAAAAAAATAATAAATTGTTAATAATTTGTGATTAATTTTTCACAAATTGTAATGAGAGACGGTCTCTCCAAGAGACATATTAGATTTACAGGAGATCTCCCATGCGGCCATGCGACCGCCGCTTATATGCGACCTAAACTCTAAAACTCAAGTCCACTTCTTCACATTATCTTTATTCCCCAAAACACTTTCTAAAATCTTCATCCCGTAAAATAAAAAATAAAATAAAAAAACTAAATCAAACTTCAAACACAATATAATTAAAACCAAACGTTCATTAATCGAGATCGAGTATAGTAATCATGGTGTCAAATGCGGTAGTAGAGTATTATTGGAAATAATCTCCGCCGCCTTTGCCGCCTCTCTAAGGTCCATAAAGACCGCATTGATGGATGATCTTAAGGTTTATCACAGAGAGTATAAATTAGTCCTTTTTTAGAAGATTTTTAAATGATGATGATGATGATTAATAATTGTGAGTTGTGTTGTTTAATGATTATAATGGATAATATGATAGATTTAAGTATTGCTTAACAATGGTGAAGATAATTGTGTGGAAATCAAGCTTCAATAATAAAACTTGCTTACTTAAATAGTACAAGGCATATTCCAAGCCTCAAAGTGGCAATTCGAAGATTTAAAAGTCATATTTCAAGCCTTAAAATGCCTATTTCAAAGCTTTAGTGTAATATTTACTCAAAATCTTAAATGTCAAATCCAAAACTTAAAGGGTCAATTCCAAGTGTTAAAATGACAATTTAAAGGTTTAAAAGGCCAATTTTAAAATTTGAAATACCTATTTTAGAGCTGAACACACATAAAAAACAAAATAAACATGCATTTAAATCACATCAAATAGTAATGATAAAAATATAATAAGCTTTTATCAGCCATCCTCTCGTTCAATTTTCGCAATATTAAGTCGACCAACATCAAAGCTTAAAATGACTATAAATGACTTTAAATGTCAATTTCAATACTTGAATTGTCAATTTCAAGCATTAGCTTTTATTTTCCGAATGCTTTTAGTTTAACATCTAATTTCTACAAAGTTTAAATGTCTATTCCAAGCTATAAATTGTTTATGCCAAGGATTAAAATGCTCATTATTAAATTTTGAAATCTCAATTAATCATCCTATACATAGACAAAGTTTATAATGTGTATTCCAAAGCTTAAAATGTCAATTCTAAGGATTAAAATCCCCATCCCAAGTATTAAATGTCCATTTCAAAATTAAAATTCCAAGTTCATAAATTATGACGTTTTTTTATATGTATGTAAGTGATAAGTCACCACAGTAGTACCAAATTAGTAAAACAAACACCAAAATCGAAATCTAAAACCTTTAAACTAATAAATTTGTTATGGGCATTATAATACAGAAATGCAAAGTACTTTATTACAATCTTCATCGACTTCCAAGACTGTCTCTGTCCTTTTGTTGATTTTCTTTGTCAAAATTAGATATTTAGGTACTACTCTATTTTTCATTAGAAGATTCTAAGAATTTCACCATTACTTTCCACCAACTCCATTGACAAAGCTTCACACCAATACTTAATTAAAGGGACAAAATTTAAAAATAATTATAAAAAAATGTCGCCATTGACAAAGCTCTACTTCCAATAAAAATGGCGCTTGAAAATGTTGAAATTAAGAAAGGATATTTATCATTTATATATAAAACATATTTAAAATGTAGAACAAAAGAGAACAGAGGAAACATGGAGAGCAAACAGAGAGTTGAAGTGGGTCATAAATTAGGAGACAAGTTAGGATAGTAATTGGAGTTGTAATTGGGTTAGAGAATGCAATTGGACTGGATAAAAGCCCAATAAATACAAGCCGCATGCATACGGTGGTTGTATATGAGTTTTAGTGTTAGATTTATGGGCTAAATAGCCCAATTTACACAACTTTAAGAGAAAATAAGAATTTGGGCTTCTTGTTTTGAGGTCGTCTCTTTGAGATCTTTGAGAGATGGTCTCTCACAAGAGTAGCGGTTAATTTTTACTTTATCAGTTAAAAATAAACTCCTATATTATTTTTTTAAAAAAATTATCTCTTAGATATATTTGTTAAAAATAAATCAACCTATAATTTATAACTTCTTTGTAATTTAAGAACTAGAAATATAAACAATAATTGGGTTCATTTTCAACCATTAAACCGAATAGGTAGGTTTATTTTTAAATAAACAATAGTCGAGTTTATTATCAGTAGATCGAACAAATATTGGTTTATATTGTACAATTTCCCCTAAAAAAAGTCTTGGAATAGATTTTGGTATATAAGGATATATATACTCCTAATATGCAATTTTAAAAGGTATATAAAAATACAGTTTGTATAGTTGTATGATGCCGTTTCACCGTGATAAAGGTCCATATAAAAAGCTCATTAGTAAAAAAGTATTAAAAAAATAAAAACTGAATTTTCACTTGTACAGGAAGCAGTTTTTTTAAATTGAAAATTTCCAAATGGCAGTCTCACATAAAATAATGATTTGGAAAAAAATTTATTGGTTGCTTATCGTCGAGGTGTTTTAATGAATGTCAAAAAAAAAAATTTTGCTCTCTTAAAAAATTTACAATCTTACAAGTTTAATTTGTACTGCCTTTGTTCGGTAATAGAAGAATCATTCATAATTGAATATAATTCTTTATTAGGAACAACATACTAATTTTTTCGATTTCTAGCCTTTTTAATTATTTTCTCATCATTTATAATGTGTTTTTTGATTCACGATTGGGTTTATATTCAATTTATGTACATCATTTTTTAAATATTTTTCACTGTAATTTATTTTTAACGAGTAAAACTGACTTCTACTGTAATAAAAAACTTTAGTGATTGTAAATTCGAAAAAAAAAAATTAATATTGTAATTTACAAAAAATTTATACTTTTAAGCTATAATTCACAAATAATTCAATAATTAAATAATTTTTTGAAGTCAACATAAAGAATTCTCCTTACACTGAAATAAATAGAAAAAAAATGCAATACACACCCAAAAAACTCAGCAAAATCAGGAATAATGCCTACACGAAAAACATTGGAGGATTTGAATTTTAACCCATTGTAATTCCTCCGTTTCATAATACGATTCTGATATAGTATGCGGGAAAATGTCACTATCAATATTATGAAATGGAAGAAGTATAACCCAACCAAAGGGCAGTATCCTATATTTACACATGATTCATGAATGATAACATCAACTACTATTCATACTGTTCAATTTTTTCTTCCATTTTCATCAAAAACAACTCATCCATCAACTACCATTTCCATAATAACATCATTCCAAGCATCTATCGGCCCAGGCAAGCACCAATGCAAACAATCATACTGCACTTGTGCATTTTTGTTGTTTGCAAACGGGTCTAACTTTCTATACGGACCAGGGTGTCCGTCAGGCCTCAACAAAGAAAGCTGCATAAAATCGAGAAGTTTTAGACGCACACCATTTTCAGAAGCCCGTGCTACTGCACTCCTGAATTCCTCCAGCTCGACCTGTCGCAGCATCTTTTGCATATACTTTATCTCAACTTCACCTTCTTTAAATGGGACTGTTCTGTCGCACTTTCCGCCACTGGACCATTCCCCACCTTCAAAATGATCTGGGGTTGATGTTCTAAAAAAGATGAGCCCTTTATGATCGGATGTAGCGATAAAATTGAGCACAAACCGCAGAGTTTTACGGTATGCAAACTCTAAATTAAGGTCAGTGTAGTTCTTCTGACAGTGATGACATCCCAAAATTGTTTCATTCTCGTAATATATTGCGTTCTTCATAAACCACTTTCCTGAGGAGATGATCATGTAGTCGAGGTTTTGGTATAAATCAGTCCACTTCTTATCGAGTTTGTCAAGGTGCAATTCAATATCCCGACTTGCAACACCGTTGAAATCTTCAAAAATCGCAGCCTCTGCAAGGAAGGGAGACCATATAACATATATTGTCAAGTTGTAAGATGTAAAACGCCATCCTTTAGACCTGTATTCTTCATCGTGATAAAACATCTCCGCTTCTTCCACCTGAAGAGCATATTGAAGAAAACATCTTACAATTCTATGTTTACTCGTGAATCCTCAAGCAAAAAACGATTCCCATTGGAAAACTCTAACGGCCCGTTTGGTAGGTGGTAATAAACAGTGTTAATGGGAATGCAAAATTAGTACAATTGTGATTGTAAAATCTCTTGGTTAACTTGATGGTCATGCTTGTCCATCTTCAATCATCTTATTTTCTTCATAAAATTCATTCCAATGCATTACCGTTGGGAGAGGTGGTATTAGGTGGTAATGGAAATTTGTATACAAAAACTTTTTTGTGATCAAAGTTTCATTACCATGGGAATGATATGAAACTTTTGATGAAATTTTACACTATAAATCATTCCCATTACCACCATTTAGTACCACTAACCAAACGGGCTGTAATAGTAATAGGCCATCAAATATATACGAGTTCCTTAATTTTCAAAACATAACAAAGAAAATATCAGGCTGATTATCCTAGGCGAGAATCAACTACAACAATGACAAAGCATTGCTCCTAAGAGATGGCTCAACTTAAGTCCTTGCTCCTACGAGATGGGTCAGCTTAAGTCGTATATTGTCCATAACAATATAACTTTAAAGCTTAGTCATGCAGAATGGAAGTCTTGGGGTTAACTCCCCATGGCTGGTAATTGGAATTAGCAACTATGATGTCCAAACACAGATTGTGAAACATCCTACGGGCTACAACTCGTCTTGTATGAGACCGTCTCACCATGAGACGAACCTATACAATTAGCCTAATTCTGTAATTGATCACTTTAAAATTGCAAGTGATCACTTTTAACACTAAATGTACATGGGTTAGCCCAATAGAGATGGTCTCGCCATGAGATCGTTTCATTTAAGAACTTGTGAAAATCCTAGGGCATGGATCCAAGTGTCTGAAGCAAAAATTTTCAAGAAACGGAAACTTGCTCGGCGTGACCAAATCTAGGATCGCAATAAGTGTACAAGAGTACTTCTTTCGTTTCATACAAGTGACACACAGAAAATATCAGATTTCTCATTTTAACCAAATTGACAAGTCCATACTCATTCCCATCTAAAAAGCCAAAGTATCCAAACCAGAATTTTAGAATGAAATGCAAATTCTAGAGTATTAACATATGACATTGTGCTATGTATGAGAATAACAGTCTCTGCATTTTATCCCACCATGCCCACCCTCTATTACTCCAGTACCAAAAGACAAAGAGGCACTTGACCCTGCATTTGCAATGTTGGATTCAGTATGATGTCACTGAGGTCAGTTGGCATCACTTAGATCCAAACTAAAATCAAATATTACATGTAAATATACCAGATGAGTTGGTTAGACCAGGATCAAAACCCAAAAAGCGCGTTTTACTTAAATCGATATCATTCGTTTTTTTTCTGGATCGTCCACTGATTAATGAGCATAAACAAGCATATACGTATGAACACAACAATATAAACAATGAACGGTAAAGAATTCTAATCACTGAAGATATTGATCATCATTCAACGGTTCATCACACAAAGTACATGCCAATTTACCTTCGAGAGCATACAAATTAACGACTGCACATGATTCCGAGAGATAGAGTCACCAATAAATGCCCATGTTTTATTCTGCATCATCTCAAGGAATTTCAAGGCATTGAACTGAGGAAGCTCGCAATTTTTCGGTTTCCACCTCCAGTACAGATATTCAGAATCTGGCCTCCCATTCCTCATGCAGTTCTGATGTTCTTCAATGAAATTGCAAGTTTCATTAATATATGCAGGTCCAGCTGGATTCGGGATCCAATCCCCCGCAAAAAGATCACATGTTCCTGCAAATATAACACGGGAAACTTTCATTCATAACTATCTTACTTCAAACAAACCGGTGTTACTTAATTCGCTACATAACTCGGCCAAGACGGCCTATGGCTCTGAACTTCCCTTGTCTCAATTTGCAATGTGCAAAGGATAGATAAACTTCAACAATGGCTAGGTTTTAAGATTCAATTTTATGAGTCCGAACCTAAATTCTAGGCTACTTTCACATTTACAATCATAAAAACTGCTTGGGTTAGTGATTCTATTGAAGATAGCATTCCCTCCTTATGATAAAAGCCTTAAACATCTCAAGTATAAAAAGTAATTTGCCAATTGAACATGTTCTTGGTACATCCTCATCAAATCAAGTGCGAAACCCAGGATACCTACACATTAATTCATCATCAAAAGAAAAACTATACTCTTGAAGACACCGACAGAAAAATTCAACACAATTACCATAAGAATTAAGCATAACCCAAAAAGAAACAAGTTCATATTTTCTGCTTATCAAAGCATATTTCCCTGGAAATTAAACTGGATTTATCAATTTGTTTTGCATTTACCCAAAAATGGAAACCTAATAAATACCCATGTAAAATTTGATTTTTCTCTACCAAAACACAAATTGTTCAGATCCTTAAACCAAACATTGGAAAATCAATCATATTAACACTACATTCACAGTCCCAATAATTCAAACAATCATGATTACAGTGAAAAAAAACAGTGAAATTTTACCTGTTTTTTCAGACACTTCATCATTAATTCTGAATTTTGAAGCATTAGGTGAAAAATCATGCAATGATTGAAGAAACACAGGAGACGGTGATTGAATTGAGGTGGGTTTTTGAAGAAGGGGAGAATCTGGAGGAAATTCAGTGGAATTATTAATAAAAACTCTAAGCGCAAAAAAAGTGGCTAAGATCATTACAATTAGTTTAAGTATTGAAGATTTGTGCTTGTGAAGAGCCAACATTTTGGCGCACCACTTCATTACTCTCTAAAATCCCGCTTCTGTAATCAGTATCAGTAATCACTCTTATTTTTCTGAATAAGAATTCAGTGAGAAGCAGAGGAGCGATCGCACCAGTGACTAGTGAGTTGCGTGGGAATGGGATGATGCCGACAGAATTCTCTTTAAACTCACTTTTCATTATTTATGGAATTTAGAGCTGTTTATCGGCGGGTTTGGGCCGGTAGAGGATCGGGTAACACCTAAAAATTCTATTCGCGGGCTTAAACATTATATAGTCCGCCCGTATTTGCGGGCATATTTTTCGTTGTTACCCGCCCATTTTTAAAGCAAGCGGGACCCGTGCGTAGATGAAAGGAAAATATTCAACCAATGTCAAAATGTCGTTTTGATCGGAAAAATAATAATGACGGACCCTGTATATTATAATCATTAGTCATATACTTCTTAATTGGTAAAAAACTAATCATAAATTGCAAAGTGTTAAGTGTCTACTTCATTAACCATAATTTTTAGATAATTAGGCCCTTTTTAACTTTAAGCCCTAGGCAAATGTCTACTTTTTCTAGGGTAAGAAACGACTTTGTTTCCAATCAAATAAGGGGTATTCTAATAAGAAAAAAAATTTAAAAGTATTTTTTAACTGAAATGAATAAATTAAATTTTGTTTTTTCTAATAGAGTAAGAACCACTAACACTAACGATTCATAAGTGAAATTGTTGATTTCATTAGCAGTTTTACCTATATACTACAATGTCATTAGAGGTTTATAGGTAAAATGGTTAATGAAGTAAGTGGTTTTATTTTACCTATAAATTGTTACTGTCAATACTCACTAGGGTTTTTTTTATATAAAATAAAAGTGTAAAATAGGCTTATACTTCTGTTTGTGGTTTCAATAAATGAACAATAAAAATAAATATAACACTTTTATTTATTTTTTATAAAACAACGTTAAGTGATCAAAATCTCGTGATTTGACCTGATTGTTGTAAACATTGATACTTTAATGTCTGTAATTCGCAAATGACCTACATTTAAGGCTATAATTCGCAAATTATACTTGAAATTCTGAAAACTTTGCAAACTATCAATATAGCACAACAATGAATGAATCAATGATATACACAAAAAATCTGCTTGGATACATTTTACTTTACATATCAAGCTAGGACAGCTTGATGACAAACAATGACTCCAAACAATCAACATGGTACATTTAAGGCTATAACTCGCAAATTATACTTAAAATTCTGAAAACTGTTACTCCATGAACTGCTCTGGGACGCGCATACCAAATCCTTGCCTCCTCTTCTCAACACTGATATGTTCGAACACCCGAGAAAAGGGGAAAAGTTAGTAGAGACGAGAAACAATATTTTGTTACCTCAATGTCATAAATTTGCTCCAGTTTATGCGGGATTTAAGAGAGTTGAACAAAATAAAGAATAGGCAAGAGTGTAGACGACAACTTTGTGACATTAGTGTGCTGAAGTTGTCCCTCTCAATTGCTGTAGTGTGAAAATCAATGTGATAGCTTTTTGTTACAAATGTAGCAAAACGAACGAGAGGGACTAAATGAGTACACATTATTATGTTTAATGATTAATTAATTTCGTATTTCACATTTGATTACGTAACAAAGCAACAAAGGTGGTGGATCTGTAACAATAACTAATAACTATGGCCCAAATCTAACATTGCTAGACTACTACATGCCTTCATGACCTTTAAACAACATTTCATTACCCTAATATTATTAAGTGGCTCCCACCTAGGCGCTTCCACTTTGGTGGGGTTTGAAGAGTAGGATGTACACAAACCTTATTCATTACTCTTGTAAAAACATAACCGCTCAAATATTAAAAAGAATGCTATTGATTGGCTCTTACTTAGACAGATAACAGCTACCCGCACAACTACCTTGCGCCTAACAAGCTCCTAGGCTCTTGTATAGGCGAGGTTTAAAGTGAGATTATGGGAATCTGAGAGAATTATGGGGCCACATTTTAATATACTGATTCTGAATGATGCATAGTTTTCAGTCAGATTCATATGCAAGTAACTATGTATAATCTCAATTGAAGTAACAAAAGTTTCAGAAACACTCACGTAGGGGCAAGTTTTCCAAGGTTAACAACATATTCTTTGCTCTGCTCCTCCAGAACCTTCCCAGATTTATCGATGATATATCTCTTGTCCCTCGTAATTGGAAGTTGTCGACTAGCAAGTAAATCAAGATCCTTTTTCCGAAGCTCTCTTCCGTTCACATAAACAGCAGTGTCCCCTCTAGAACAATTCTCTAGCATGGGAAAACTGAATTCTTGAATAGCAGGCTGCATGACAAACAACGACGCCTCATTAAGTACTAACGATTTGGCATACTTAATTGCAATCATATTGATGAAAGAAAAAGAGAGCAAAAGTAACAGCCAAACTCACTGGAAGTATTCCAAGGCAATGATGTCCCATTACACCCCAAAAACCAGCTACATAATCATACCTGAAATGGAATTCGAATAAAAATTAGGTCATTTGAAATGTGTCAAATGAGCAACTTAGGATCAATCTGTTCTTCCACATTCCATTCATTAATCCAAGGCCATTAAGTGGTCCCACCTAGGCTGGGTGATCTACGCATTCTTACCCTTGTTAGTGAAAACAAAGAGGTTATTTCAATTGACCCTTGGTGGCAAACCACGTCTGAAAACTATGTTACTTGGACTCGATATTGATGTCGGATACTGGTACGAGTCGTAGTGCCAGATATGTCTAAATATTCAATTTTACGCCTAAAATGAAGTGTCTAAATGTCATACCAATGTCCGAGCATCAAAGATCGGACATGGGTACGTGAAGCAAAATGAAGAGTCAGAGTAATATATTCTGCAACTTCACGTAAATAAGAAATGCACATGATTTAATGAGTCAGTCTAATATAGTCCATAAGAATCTGAAACCAAAGCACTACAGATTTTTAGCCCCATCAAATTAAGGACATGAACAATCTTCTCGTCCAAATAAGATTAAATAGTCAGCATAACAGTTCTAATACATAGATAAATGAACGCAGTTAGAAGGCACAAAATGGAGTTACCAGTAGTCTCCTGGTTGAATAGGTCCAGCAAGCTTCTCCGCCTTTCGAACAAGATGAATTGGTATGTGCTGACCATTGACATATACCTCACATTTTCCAGGAGAACTACGACCAGATTTCGAAGCCAAGGCTTTCCAGAAAGGAGGGCTCGAGGATCGTGTATCTTTACTTCTATCTTTGTATTCTCCTGATACATCCCCAGAGTCAGACACACTATTTGATAACTCATGGGAGTGAAATTCAGTCTCTGAGGCAATTGCTGGATTTACCACAGAACTATCTTGATAGTTATCTGTTTCAAGGACTTGCTTCTCTTTTCCAGCATAACTTCGTTCATTTTCTGCTTCAGCAATGATGAAATGGTTAGAATAATCCAGATGCTCGCGCAAAGGCGAACCAGGTGGAGGACGGATCATCGAGGGAAACTCTGAAGAATTGGGACCGCTGCTTCTGCGTGAAACCCGCTCTTCCTTAGAAGAACAAGATGACGGAGATATAGCTCGAGCATTATCATCAACATTTGAACTCAGTTTCTGCCTTCTTGAAGCTTCGATGGCTTCCGACTCTATAGTCTGGAAACTATTTCCTGGTGCATCAAAATCATAGGATCCAATACCTGTACTGGTAGCAGCATAGCTTTCACGACGAGTATGTCTAGGACCAGGTTCATTGAAACTTTCACCACTACCACCAGTAGAATTGACGGTATCTGTTTTCTTTCGTGAAGAAACAACACCAAAAGACCCGTCTTGAAGATCGAATGACATGATAGAAGAGCAAGCCCCACATTGCAATTGATACTCTTTCTTATGTTTAGTCATGAAATTCCCGGGCAATTTAAGCAATTCAAAGCATTTGGAGCATATTACAAACGGAGAACCACCAAAAATTGGTAGGCAAACCCGTTTGTTCTGGTTAGCTAGCTGAACTCTCCTAGTATGGCGTGGAGCGAGGTGGGAAGGTCGTTCTCGAGGATTGGTTTGGGCCATTCGAGGATCATACGCCCTTGGATCAGGTCTTTCAAGATTCATACTACGACTGGACGTTGGATGGGAAGTTGGAATAGGAGCCATCCGATACGCAAAAGAAGGCAAAGCATGGCCTTCCATATCAGCAGGATGGTGACCATGCAGCCCAGTTCCATATGACATGAAAGAATCTCGATCATAGTCCAAGGACTGCCCAGGAACATAGCCTGGCATTCCATGTTGAGAAAAATGTTGTTTCCTGGAGCGATGTGCACCTCTCACATGGCTTGCATATGGATCCTCATATAAAGGTGAAGGGCTAGATGTATTTTGCATCTCATAATCCAGTCCACGTCTATGATCGAAGTATGGGCGCCTTGGCATATAATTCTCTGGTGAATACTGCTGTCTAGATCCTCGTCTGTATCTCAAATCATCTGTATGATCATCAGCTCCAGTATAAAACCCCGAAGAAGAAAACAGATTATAATCCGATTGACTTAGTTCTTTTGATGCATATTGCTTCACAGATCCCTGGTACTTCGGAAGGAACTCACGATGCTCCATATAGTGCATGTTAGCGGGTCCTCTTCGAATTTCAAAACTGTGTCTTGAACGTCCAAAACTATGAATGGAATCGAGATGATAATTTGCAGACGCATCAAGTGCGCTTGAAGAAGCCGACTTCCTCCCACTTTCTATAGACACCCTTAAGTTTCTGTGAAACAACCTATCCCCGTCACTCTCAGCAAACCTTTGATCTGCACTTGCCCTGGATCTCCCATACCCTCCATCATAATCATCCCGGAACCTCAAATCTCTGTCTGTTCTTTCCCTACTAGATTCCCCTCCGTGAACTGGATCATCAATAATCGATCCTTCTGATGTCATCCCATGTTCATCAGCGTAAACGGATTCTTTCCCTTCACTAATTCGATCAGCTTCCTCACCAGCAACTCGGTCTCTCCACTGCTTTCTTCTTCTAACTAAAGAATCATCATTAGATGGTTTAGAAGAATTATCCTCGGGCAGCCATGTATTGAATGAAGTTTTAGGAATCATCTTTTCCTTCCTCGCTCCTTCCTCTTCTTCTTCTTCTTTCACCCGTCTCTCATCGAAATTAGATATAAAACCTTCCTTATTGGAAATGTCTCCATCCATTGACCTTACAGGTGATCTTTTAGCAGCATTAGCCCCCCTCAAAGGAGACATGCTAACATATCTCGTTCTCACACTCATCGGTGATTTACTCCCTCGCTCCCTCATAGGCGACTTGCTAACATCTCTCAACCTAGCTGGTGATGTACCAACCCCATCAGAATTCCCATCACCCAAACCCCTCCCCCTCATTGGTGACGGGCTAACATTTCTCGAACCTTGAGGTGTTGAACCAAGATCATTCAAAAACCTATCCCTCATAGGTGACTTAGGTAAATCCCCATAAAAGTCAGCAAAATCTTTCTCATCAACTAACAACTTTCTTCTATTAACATCCACAAATGCAGATCCGACCGGTGATCTACTATCCATATCAAAACCACCCTCTTGAACAATATCCTCTTTACTTAATTCACCACTATCCTTGATCCCCTCTTCTCCCTCTATCCCTTTGTCAAGAAACGTATCAGAATTCACCAAATTTCCACTTTCAGATGACCTATTTTTAGCTGCTCATTTCATTTATATCAACAAAAAAAAGACCCCAAAATTTCAGTCAGACATTTCAACAAACATAATATGTGCACCACAAAACAAACAAGAAATTAAGCTAAAACTTACCTTTAAGCATAGCACCACAACCACCACATTGATAAACAGTACACACTTGAGGCTCTGGTAACACCTTATTGCATTTCGGGCAACGAACCAGTCGAATCTCTGACATCAACTACCAAAATTTTCCAGTAAATTTTACAATCATAAAATGAACAACAAAAACCAACCCAATATTTGAAAATGCACCAAAAATTCAACACAGCTTATTAGATATACATGCACTTTTTATTCATGTGAAAATTGCATTAATGTTTGCTAACGACAATAAGATTGCGTTTTTTGTAGCATTTGACTTTTAATATATCTAGACAAAGATTACAAAATGCTTTTTTTGGAGTAATCTAAAAAAAGAAAGATTTGTAGGAGACTTACCCAGAAGAAGAATTCACCAATATCTGTAAGGAAAAAGAAGAACAAAATTTGAAAATCTTCAGAATTTTTTGTCAGAATTTCTTCCTTTATTTATGGTGTGTGAATTTATTAGGAGAGAGAAAATAGGAATATGGTAATTGGTAGTACTCTGTTGAGAGAGCTGAAGAAGTCTCTTCTCGAAGAATGAATTTGGAGGGAACGAAGGAATTAGTCAACTAAAATCCCAGAAAATGTCAACTGTCATCCTAAACGACACCGTATAAGTTGTTGAGAAACTTATACGATGCGTATTGTTTGAGTAAGCTTGGAAATTCTTCTGACGCCATGCACCTATGCACCAAACGCTTGACTAATAAACGTTTAAACGTGTTGTTTTAGTCTGAGTTGATCAAATAATGAAATTGAAAATTAAAAAGTCTTGACACTGAAAATAAAATAGATAAATATTTTAAATAAAGTCAGAATATCAGATAAGTTTTAGACTTGAACTTAATTTGGTTGTTTGTTGTATAATTTGTTAGTTGAACATGCATGGGACTACGGGACGGAATAGGATTGACAGCTAAAAGGACGAAGCTAATAAATAAAAAGAGAGAAGATCAAAAAAAATATAAAGTAATGCTAGCAATATATAATTGTAAAATTTACAGGGGCCGAACTAAAAAGTCTCAATCGTGGGAATAGATTGTGAATATGGATAACTAGGGTTAGGCCCGTACGTATTGATCCCCATGTGGCCATTGGTGGATGTTCTAAGTAACTATGAGTAGCATAGGCTACCCATGATTGTAATGTATTTCCTTCGTTTCACTATACTTGCTATAGTATATAAGCGATTAGACGATTTAAACAAGATCTCACTTGCATATATTTTTACTTAAATATAAATGTTCAAAACAGACCCAATGACTCAGTATTCATCCGATCTTGAAATCAAACCCGATTCGACTCAACTTAATAATGGATTTACAGTTACATAAAAACAAGATCCCCATGTGGCCATTGGATTGTTTTTTTTCTATTCAAAAAATAAGTGTTAAAATATCAACATAGATAATAAAGAGAAAGTAATGGATATGAATATATATATATATATATATATATATATATATATATATATATATATATATATATATATATATATATATATATATATATATATATATATATATATAATAATTTTTATCTTTAAAAGTAGCCTAATTTTTATCTTTTAGAAGTAGCCTACGAACTTGATAATTAAATCTAAGCATTTCTTTCTCTATCCATTATAAAAATCTGCCATGAACCTCTTTTATTTCTCGGTTGCATAAATTTAAGTTCTTTTATAAAGTGTTTTCACAAATCAAATGCCACTCATTAATTAGTTCCTTTGAGTTTGTTCTTATTGATCATTTTACATGAGAGCTTTAGGGTTAAATGGGGTAAATAAAAAGAAATAAGTTAAAGGAAATATTTATTTATGTTTATTGCAAATATGTTTACTTCAACAAAAAAATAATAATAAAATAAATTAATTCAATAAAGTAAGTATTTCAAAGAAGAGAATATTATATACACTTAAAAATTCAAAGTTTGAATAAATTCAATTTTTCAAAAATAAAATGAATTAAAAAACAACATAATCAAACTTGTCCTAATTACTCTTATCACAAACCAAGATACGTGATTATTTTGTAACCAAGTCCAACTACCCAATACTATTTTCCGTCTCTAAGAAATTGTCACAATTACACAAAAATTAAGAAACTGTAAAATCATTTAAATTATATTGTTAATATTAAAAGAAAGTTGATCAAATATGTTGATGAGTATATTTTTTTTTTGAATAAGTATTGATGAGTATTAAAAGAAAGTGATGAATAATTTTTTGAATTTGTAATGAGCCAAAATAAATAAATAAATAAATAAAGTAAAATAATGTATGACAATTGACAATCTTTTAGCTTCAAAGTGTGAATTTTCGTATAGAATATTGTCGTACTCTAAATAATTTTCAGATCCTCTTTTGAGAGATCATTTATAGTATAGACGTCTCTCAAAAGCTCAGTTCGATCATATCTCCCTTTTAACTTACAAAAAAACCGCTAATCAGTTTTTTAAAAAAAATTATAAATTGGGTCAGCCCAAACTTGAAACGTCTATTGTATAGACGGTATTTGTGAATAATTCTTCGTTGTAATAACTGCTAATTGAATGTACTCCGGTCAATAACAGGTGGATTAATTATACTGTAATTGAAGTTGATTTTGTCCTTGTAAAGGGTATAAAAAAATTGATCTGTTTTTTGTTAAAGGAATTAATGTTGTTTTACTTAGCTCATGAATAATTATATTCATGATTTATTTTTTTTCTTAGTATCTTATATATCTTCAGCCATGTTTAAGATATTTAAACGATTCTGATGAAATTAATGATGCTAGAACAAACTTCAAATAAATTGCTAATGAGTTTTGTGTATATGCAGTCAACTCTCTTTTTATATGAGTTTTGTGTATACATTTAAATTTATCAGGTATCAGAGCTGACGTTACCGATCAAACCGAAAATAAAAAATCCCTGTCTTGCATAAGAAAAAACAATACACAGAGTTCGAAAAGAGTGAAGTTTACCCTCAATTAAAAATGGGTTCACATGTGAGGTAAATGTTGGAAAATAAACCACATATGATCCCACATCGAAAAATTAGAAAGATATTGATTAATATATATACTCATTAGGCTACTTCTTTTAACACTAATTGATTTTAGAATAAAACCTCATCAAATTTGTATATAGTCAACTTTCCTCTAATATAAATATCGTGTATAAGCTCAAATTTATCGATTAAATCAAATTCATAAAAACTAAAAATCAGCAAAACAAAAATGCAACAAATTATGGATAGAATTGTCAATGCATATAAAAGCAACCGGAATAGTTCTTCATAATATTGATTTTTTATTAAAAGTCAATTTTCCATTTTAATATATTTAACCCTAAAATATTTGAATAATGAGCAATTGGGCTACTAACCAACATGCACTAGCAATTAGCAAATTACTTGTCGAGTTGTAAGTGTAACTTGTTTGGTACACAGCTGTTTGGACTTTGGAATAAGGCAATAAGCTAGTATGGCTTAAAAACGCACGTGGCTCGATAGATAGACCATCTGTATATGGAGTAAAAAATTTGGATCGATTTCTACTGAACGCAGGTATCAGTTGGGAGGTTTATTGACTGTGCGCATTTTTTTTTTACTTACTCTTTGGGGAAACATGTACGATTCAATGCATCTTTCAAGAAAAAAATCTTCCACCCAAACTCTGCCTTGTGCGGAATACTGTGAATGCCTTATAGTAATTCAAATCACCAATAACAAATGGAGTATTTTATTTGTGGTAATTCATCGTTCAAGTTAACTAAATTTTTCCTAAAGTGTGAAAGTCAGGATACTGGATAGTCGAATCAACTAATATTACTAGCATAAGAGGTTTTGAGTATATTCAACATGCTCGACCGACGACCGCACAAGACCTTCGAAAAATTAAAGGCCTTAATATTAAATTACGTAATATATATTAAGTGTTTAAATATACAAAATTGTTAGAAAAATATCATAAATATAAATATTCCATAGGACCTTAATAAAATTCGTTAATTTTTACTCTGCCTGTTATTATTAGCATCCGTAAATAAAAAGAAAAATTACAAGGAATAATACAACTTTTTGTTTATTTTCCTACAATAATACCAACATTTGATTAACAATGAATAATACCAATTTATGGGGTGTTACCTTAGAATATACCTAACATGTTAAAAATCAAACTATAGGTGATTATATATGACAAAAAAAATTAGTAAATTAGTTAATAAACTAAAGTTGGTATTATTCTAGGAAAAAACACTCCAAAGTTGGTATTATTCATTGTTAATTCAAAAATTCGTATTATTATAGGAAAATTAACAAAAAATTGTATTATTCATCACGGTAATTTTTCCCAAATAAAATTCACCAACAATCAATGATCGGTTTGCGTTAACTTTTATAAAGTTTAAAAATAAACTAAATCACAAAGATAAATATAATCATGTACACAAATGTACTCTTATATATACAACTTTCATATAACTAATTACTTCTTCCAAAGTTTATAATTAAGATTAAAACACCCACTAACCTTAATCCTCTTATTAGCCTTCTTCTTACTCATTTCATCCCAATCTAACACTTTCCTCTTCCACTCCCTCCCCTTAATTATATCACTTAATTTTCCCACATCATCATTAGCTTCTAAGCTTGAATCTTCAGATCTTAACCTATCCAAACTCGACGAGGACGACAACGACAACGATCTGTTTGACGATGACGATAACGATAACGATGACGACGGTAGGGCCCTCATATGGCGTTCAATAATGAGAGATAAAGAAGCTAATTCATGAGAATCATACAAAGGGCTTCCACAATCCCATATAATTGGAATTGTTTTTGATTTTTCAATTTGATTTTGCTTCATTTTTTTTTTGTTCTTGTTTTTTAGAAAGTGGGGAATGGTTTTTTTGATTTTATTTTCATATAGACGTTTGAATTTCTTTTTGTTTATATAAATTAGTTGTTGTGGTGTAAAGTTATTATCGACCGTTGTGAATAATTATAATTGTTTTAAATTTAGTTTGTGGGGTTTTCAGGTTGGAAAATATTATCATTAAAGTGTAATTATTGAGAGAAATAATAATTTTTTAGCGATTGACCAGCCGAACATATAATGCATGCATGCTTGATGTATAATGCGTTTGTATTAGAAGTATTAGTTGTTTTCGCGTCATGTATGATTTATTTAGCTTATTTTTAGTACCGACTATTGTTGTTCTTCATTTGTCTTTTTTAAGTGTTGATAGAATTTGTGAAATGAGCTTGAGAACGAACTTAAGCCGCCGTTTGTAGGTGGTAATAAACGGTGGTAACGGAAATGAAAAATTAGTGTAATTTTGGCTGAAAAATTTCTTGGCCATCTTATTAATGGTCATGCTTGTCCAGTTTCAATCATCTCATTTTCTTCATAAAATTCATTTCAATACATTACCATTGGGAGATGTGATATTAGGTGGTAATGAAAATTTGTAAAAACAAAAATTTTTTTTTTGATCAAAGTTTCATTATACCATGGGAATAATATGAAGCTTTTGATGAAATTCTATACTATGAATCATTCCCATTATCATCATTTCGTACCACTAACCAAACGGATTGAAGAAGTATAAGAAATCCTAAACAATAGCAGTATTTTGAAAAAGACAAGTTAATAATATTAAAATAAATAAAATAAGAAAAATATAAAATAAAAATCTCAAAAGCACTCCTATAAAATAAGAACAATTAAGCGTAATTATATTTATTATTTTCTTAAATGAACGTTATTTACCTATACATGTCCGAAGATGTAACTGGCCACATATACTAATTCAAATGAGTTTGCTATAAAATTAATTAGTATTAATCTAAATTACTCATGTAATTTATTATAATAAATTGATAAATACTCTTAATTTTTTTTTCAATGTGACACAATTTATATATTAGTAACAAATAGTCACTTTAATAATTTATACTCATAGTTGATTGGGTTTATTCAACCAAATAATAAATTGATGACTTTTTAAAATTTAATATACGTAGAAAAAATTTATTTAAAATAGGTGTTTAAAAATTGTATAATATATTTTGTAATTTAATTTTTAACTTTAAATTTTTAGTTGAGTTAGTGTCGACGTAATATAAGAATCAAAGGTTAGTTTATAAAATTAAATGGTTGGTTGATACTCCCTACTCCATATATCTTTTTTAAATAATAAAGCTAATTTTGTCTAATTAAAATGATTTGCTGTGAACGCTCCCAACCGCTCTAAGTGATAATGACATTCACTATCAATTAAAACATATATATACTACATCCTATTTAGTTTGTGATTGATTAGGTAACTAGCTCGGAGAGACGTTGAGTAATGAAAGTACCAATTATAAAAAATAATTACTTCTTGGAGTAGTAGATATTTAATTAAAAAAAATTAACATTAATAATTCAACCTTCTACTCTGTGAATAATCCAAACTTTTAATTAATTTTTAATAATTCAACGTTTGCCCTTAGTTCGCTGTGAATAACTCAACCTTTATTTTAATTTGCTAGCAACATACCCTATTATTACTCATTATTAGTAATACGGTATGTTGTGGACAAATTAATCACAAATGTTGGATTTATGGACTTATTCATAATAGATGGGTGAAAGGTTGGATTAATAATGTCAACTTTTCCAATTAATTATGATAGTTTGCTTATTGTTATACTAACAAAAAAATTAATGCCTAAGCAGTATGGAGAATCTAAACTTTTATTTGTTGGAATATGCACTACTTTTTCTATGAATATAAATTTGATTTTCACTGTCACTCTTTTCTTTCTTTAGCCTGTATATCTTAAACTCATAAGAATAACAACATAAATAGGAGTAGTACACTTAAAACTTCAAACTAGGCTTTTTAGTTAAATACTATAATCAAATTGAACATTCGTACAAAATACGAGTTTAATTAACATAGTAATAGAATTGAATTGAACTATAGAAGTGTCCCTTCATCCTCCATAACATCAACATGCATGCATGTGTATGATGGATACCCAAAAAGTCAATTATCCATGAACAATGAAGTAATCATTCATGCTTCTAATTAATTATTTTATTTATTTAGTTGGTTATTTTCTTTCTCAGTCATTGATGAATGACAAATTTTTTTGAAACTTTATGTAGAATTTAAAAAATTATTTAAAAAATTATGATATTTTTCTAATAATTTTGTATCTTTAAACAAACATATGAGTAATATATACTTTAATATTAAAGTTATTAATTTTTTAGAATCTTATACAGTCGAACATGTTAAACATGCTCAGAACCTCCCATGCAGACATGAGTTACTGTTTTTACCTACTAGCTATTAATCTATTATTGGACCGATGACACCGTATAAAAATTGACATATATATGTTGATATAATCATCTGTCTTTTTTAAGATTGTTATTCATAATGACATTTCTTCGACAAAAGTAGAGTAAAAATTGACAAATTTATTTGAAATTCCTGTGCAATTTTTAAAAAATTATGATATTGTCTAGCAACTTTGTATCTTTAAAAAATTAATATATAGAAATACTACATAGTTTATATATCGAGGCCCTTAATTTTTTAGGGTCCTATACAATTGAACATGTTAAACATACTTATATCTCCAAATAAATTATACTAACTTAGAACATATTATTATCGGTAACAATACAAAGGAACACAGTGACTATTAAACCCCAAACATGTCATCATCATCATCATCATCAATTCATCATCATACCCAGTATATTCCGTTCAAAGAAAACTATGCTCAGGGTCTGGGAAGGGAAGGATGATGACAATTCATACCTATAAGGAGAGTGTGATCAAAGAATCTCTTGGTTCGAGAAACCCCAAACATGTGTCTTTGCAACTTTTAGGCTTTTGAGTCACTTTTAAAGTCAAGATATGTAGTTCAAATTTGAGCTTTGAATTTTTTGTTTATTAATTAATACTCTTTGATACGAAATTTACTTCTTTCAGTCCGTCATATTTAATTTGTCCTCTTTATTTTTGGTCGCGAGTCGTGACTCTTCTCACACTTGACACTTTCTCATGGAATACTAAATCATTTTTTTGTTTCTCACCAACTTAGCGAAATAGAAAAAGTATCATCTAGGTCGGGTCTTATTAATATAAGACTCATCATTTTGATTTTTGATAACTTTTTAAGAACTTGCAAAGATATTTTTGTTGGTTTTGATAACTTTATGGTCTAAATTTATTTTTATTCAATTGAATTCTTTTTATTTATTTAATGAAGTTTTATTACTAATTAAATTAAACTTATTTGTATTAAAACAAATAATGTTCCAATAAATCCAAAATTTTAGAATACTGCAAGAAAAGCATAGATTTTCATAATATCACTCTCATGTAGACTTATTTGTACTAAAACAAGTATGACGATATGCTGAATTTGTTTGACAAATGACGTTTATTGTTAACTTTTGATTTTGGCTTTTTATTTATTAAATATCTAAATAAAGTATTTGTAAAAATACTTCTAGGCCAACTAAAAAGATGAATTTTAAGCCAAAACCCGTAGACTATATGAATTATATTTAAATAGTTTTTTAGTTGACATTTGACCTATTTTTCTGTAATAAAGTAATATTTGACTTTTTGTATAATTTTCAAGTATAATTTGAGTCTCAATCTTTAACGCTAACCTAATAAAATCATCACATCAATATGTTTCAATTTTTAGATTATAAATAGTCATAACAAATTATATTCAAATATCTTTTTATTATATTAAATATTAAATATATAATCAAAACATAACCTTCAAAATGCAAAAAGACTAATAAAAATTTGTCATTTAGTATATCAATTGACAATCAATAATCAATAATCAGATATTTTATTATTTTTTTAAAAGATCAATAATCAAATATTTGATTATTGTATGTTTATAACAAACTGGTATAAACCTCGTGCATTGCACGGAATTTGTAGAGTGAATTTTTTTTAAACATAAATTTTAAATAATTGTGCAATTGCATATTATCATTATAAAATTATAGTACTATAAATAAAATTTAATAAATTATTCAAATTGTTTATAAATATATAATGCCTCAATATTAAATAAAGGAATAATAAAAAATAATCAATTTTTTTTGCATATTATCATTATTATGAATTTATAATAATTAAAAATGTAGTAATAATTAAAACTTTCCTAATGTTGCCGAAAACTAGTTATTTTGACGGTACAATATTTGTATCAAAGGAAAATATTGAAATTTATATAAAATGAAAATATTGAGATTCTATGCATGTTTCTATTTATAATTAAATAAACATTAATTTTAATATATCTGATAAATGACTATTAAAATGTCATTTATCATTTAACAGTAAAATATAGTATTGTAAGGTGATGGTACGATATCTTAACTTTTATATAGTATCTACAACAATTAATAACTAACTAAAAAATGCCAACAAAATCTATTTAGTGTACCAATCGTATCGTACCCTAAAAAGCGCAAAACACCCCCTCGAGCTTAACCAGCGCCGGAACACGGCAACTATCTAATACCATTCTTAAAACAATTGTTTTCTCTTGTTCTCATTTCTCTCCTTCCTATGGAGTAACCTAAAAACTTAGTCCCCTTTCGACCACCTTTTCTCTCTCTCTCTCTCTTTCTCGAAGAAACTGCATGCTCAATTCTTCCGCCTGTATCTAACGAACCAAAACATATTCGATTTCGTCTGTTGTTGTTTTCTAGGGTTTATTCGTCGGTTTTTGTGTTGATTTTGTAGTTACAGAGCAGAGCGAAAATGGCGTCAGAAGATGTGAAACAACGAGGCGAGGCAGCAGTTTCGACGATCGTAAATTTAGCGGGAGAGGCGAAAGCTGCCACTGAAGGTGTTAAACCTCCAAGCTATGCGATTGCTAGCATTGCGAAATCTCTTGCTGCTGGTGGTATTGCTGGTGGAGTGTATGTCGCTGTTTTTGTCCTTTTGAATTTCATTTTGGTAGTGTTTTGATTGATTTTCCTTTGAAATGTTTTGCGTGATATTTGTTCATGATCTGTGTTAATTATGTGTGAATTTGATGTATTTGTTCGTATTTTTTGATGTATTTTGTTATGTGATTGAATCTGTTTGACGTAGTGTTAGTGTCCAAAAGAAAAGAAGGCGTGATATACCGAGTTTTTCAGTCAATTAATGAATGGTTAGATGGAGCTGCTTTTATTTTGTTTCTTTGCAGATTTTCTACAAATTGATCTTTTTCAGTTCGGTGCTGTTTTGATTGAACTTGAATTGAATTTGTAAATAAATTGTCGTGTTATAAGTGTGATTTGTGTTATGATTATGAATGATTAAAATGTTTTAGCTTACCTCTTTCAAAATAAAAAAGTTTTAGCTTACCTTTTTGCGACTTTTTGTTCGGTTATTGTATGTATGCAACTCATTGGTAGATGGTAGTGTTAAGTGTTTAGTAATATGTTTGAGAGAAAAGAAGTGGAAAGTTAGTTGAATAATTTTTTTTAGTAATTTATTTGATTATCAAACGACCGTGGAATTTAAGTTTTAGATGAAGATGTTACTTTGATTCGAAGGAAGTAAGGATTGTATAAAAGTGATTCTTTAATTAGGTTTTAGATTTCACTTAAAGAGTGATTGAATTTGAGTATTGGTTGACCAGTATCTACGAATTTATTTATTGTGACAAAAAAAAACTTTTTCATCTATTTGTCTAGTTAACTTTCATCTAATTCACCGCAGGTCACGTACAGCCGTTGCTCCTCTGGAAAGGTTGAAAATTTTGCTGCAGGTGAGTTTTGGTGATCGTTCAATTGTCACTTTAGTCCAGAAGTTTGGTATGTTTATAATGTTATCGTTGTTTTGCTGCAGTTATTAACTAAGGTTGCAAAGTTGTAACTTGTGCTTGGATTATGTGAATCATGAAGTTTAGTTACCAGCTGACTGCTTTACATTTTAGTTGTGCTATATTTTTTAGACTCAATGCTACTTACGTATCACCGATGAGTTCAACAACATATATTCTACTCCATTCTAATTATATTGTATATAGTTCCTTTTTAACTTTGATTTTAGCTTCTTGTTGTTTTGGTGAACATTTGAAGGATTCTTGGAACTTGATCGAGCTATATGATTATATCTTAGCAAAGGCCACCATTTTTTATTTATACATATAAATGTCAAACGGTAATGGTGTATGGCATGCAGTTAATTTTTTCATCCTACTTGATTGAACTATTTGCTTTTTTATTAGAACCTTGCTTTTTTGGGGGGAAAAGGAGCATCCTAGGCATGAATGAATGGAGGAGGAAAATAAATGTAAATAGTTAGTGGATTTGATTTTCTTAGTTGTTGATTAGTAATAGATATGCAGATAAAGTGAAATATTTGTTTATGATTTTCCACATTGATAATATCGTGTTGTTGAGATCAAGGCTTTGATATTGTTGTTGTTGACTTTTTGTATTGTGTTTTACAGCATAGTGAAATGATGTTTGTTTGGCATGTGAGTGTGTATAATGAGGTTCATTCCTCTAAGAAACTTATGTTGGATCTATTTGTAAATTGTCCTCCAATTGCAAGCCTATAACATACTCCCAAGTCCCAATTGCGTGAGTCATTGAATTTGTTATATGATGTTTGTCCATGGTTGGTCTAAATTAAATCCATGGGAATAAATTGAAGACATGATAATTTTCTTGTGTATAAAACTAGAAGTTAGCTTTTGATAATTTCAATGATGTATGCTTTTATTATAATTTTATTATGTCAATATCAGTCATTTAAATGCATTCAAGGTCTATTTCTCGAATTTGTGTTTTGAATATTATGTTTTTTATGGTGGGCTTCACAATGGAGTTCTACAAAGCATTTTTTTAAAATCTTTGTTGGTTTGCTTTTCAGGTTCAAAATCCTCACAGTATCAAGTATAACGGAACAATTCAAGGATTGAAGTACATATGGAAAACCGAAGGCTTTCGTGGTTTGTTCAAAGGCAATGGCACTAACTGTGCTCGTATAGTTCCAAATTCAGCAGTCAAGTTCTTTAGCTACGAGCAGGCATCCAAGTATGTTCAATGACATAACTGTGCTCACTTAACATCGTGATTCTTTTTATTACTCCTTTTGCCCCATTGTGTTTGTTATAAATCTTTCCAAAAGCTCTTACATGAGGAGATTAAATGTAGCAATCTCAAAGGGATGAAGGGCATATTTTAAGGTTTTTATATGTGTATGTTCACTTGTGGAGTGCTGAATTTTTGAAGTTCTTTAAAATACATTCTTTGTTTTGATTGGAGACATGATATATTGTGGTTTAGTTCTTTGCAATAGTTCATTAGTGAAAAAGTAAAACTTGTGGTGCCTAATGCTTTTAGATCAATTGTTTTGTCGTCTTATTTTCATAAGATGTTCTCTTTGAATTTACTGATCGCAGTTTTTAATCAAACAGGGGAATTCTGTGGCTTTATCAGCAGCAACCTGGAAATGGTATGAGCAACAGCGTTTTCTGTTGCATACAAATGCCATACTGCTCATAGACTACCTTAACTAGATTGTATCTTGCGTGTTTTATTGCCAGCTTTAGATTCGTTTCCTTCTACAGGTGACTTATTAAGTCCTAGATAGTTTTGGAAGAGCATACACTAGGACCTCCTCTTATACAGCAATGGTTTAATGTCATTTGAATTCTCCTAATAGTGCATGAATACTGATTTACTTGATGGACATAGCAGTTGGGTGCTAAATAAGCATACCAAACTTGATCCTGGGTAGGATCAGCTTGAGATCAAAGTCTATTGAGCTAAAAACGTTTGGCCTAGGAAATCGTGCTTTGAGTTCAGCTTAGCAAGCTGCAGGTCTTACCTCTTTTGGGTTAGCCAAGTAACTGTACACATATTTAACACTTGAGTGTTCATTCAGTGTGATGCTAAGTTTTACTGGCGTCAAACTGTTTTTTTTTATTTTTTTATTTTTTTTTTGCGCAAATTAGAGATCGAGTTTTTCACATTAAAAGAAATTTAACGCCTTAATTTTATCTGATACTTTGATGGTATTATGATAGGTCAACCTCCGTATCTCTTTTGGCAAGGGTATGATTAGTTGTCATCTAACCTCTTTAGACTATAATCGTAGCTTCTATGAGCAGAACATAATGGGTATGATGATGACTTTGATAGTGGAGAGTGGGATAATTTGCTTGCTGTTCTACTTTCAAATTATATGATGCATGAGCTGAAACAAATTTTATGACTACAATACCTGTTATAATTGAAGCGTGGGGGAGGGGGGGATGCTTTGGTGAAGGCGTACTGTTGATGTGCATAAACACGTTAATGTTGTGGGGCCAATGTTTGAGTTATTGCCAAAGGAGTGAAGAGCCCTCAAATCTACAGCTGCTGTACTCTGGCTGCTTAATAAATGCTTACTATTTGGTGTAGCTAGTGGGATTTCTATAGTTGCAGCTTGGTATCACTTGAGTTTTGATTTTGATTTGCTTTGGGCCTGTGGCCATTGGATAGAGACACTTCCCCAAATGCAAGAAAGAGTATGTATGAGAGAGAGAGAGCAGTTATGGTGCAATTGTGCAAAAGGCTTTATGATTTTAACATTCTAACCTATTATAGCAGAACTGTGTCCTTTATCTCTGATCATCTGATGCATTCCTTTTCTTCATAAAAATGTCCCGTTTGTGTATGACTTTATGTATATGTTTTTGGTCAGTAAATGTATAAACGTCATGAATATATCAATACGATTAACAATTTCAAATGTATCTATATAATTTGGCAAACGTTTTAAGTTTGCTCCAGAGCTTTTTAGCTGAAGTCAAGTTGAATCAAACTTTAACCAATCAAGAGCTCATTTTCACTTATTGTCAGAAGTTAGATATCTGAGGAGTCAAGTACTAGGAGTTTGTTTTAATGTTTTGATATACCTACTCTAAACTTGTGTATAAAGTTTCATTGTGTACACAAGCATTTTGTTATTCAGTGGTCATGCATACTCCATCATCATCGTTTGATACATTTCATTGCGTTTTGCTTATACAAGCTTTTTATCAACACGCCTTGGATCCAATGTATTGTAAGATGGTGAATTGTTCGATGAGGAGATTCAGATTTGTTTTTGCTTTGCATTTACAGAGGATGCTGTACTGTCTCCTGTTTTACGTCTTGGAGCGGGAGCATGTGCTGGAATCATTGCCATGTCAGCTACTTATCCAATGGATATGGTACGAGGCCGACTGACTGTTCAGGTATGAAGCAGAGTATTTTTGATTTTGTCACCTACCTTTATGAATAGTATTACTCTTTTTAACAACTTATAATTATAATTTGATCCTTTTACAGACTGCGACATCTCCTCAACAGTATAGAGGGATATACCATGCTCTCACAACCGTTTTCCGTGAAGAGGGTGCCCGTGCCTTGTATAAAGGGTGGCTTCCTTCTGTCATCGGTGTGGTAAGTATTCAAAGTAATATCTGAATGGTCTGATTATTTTTTTAAATGAGTGTATCTGACTAGGCAACTTGCTGCATACCTGCATTGAGTTGGATAGCTTACTGTCAACTAGTGATGAGATGTTGATGATCGAATGTTCCCTTGCACGTGCTTAGATACGTCCAGTAGTGCCATCTGAAGTGGCAATGTGTTGCATGTCCCTTCCACTTTGAACCTGATATTTTGATCTATATGTCAGTTGTAGCACTACTGGTCTACCTTATAAATCTATTGTGTGTTGAATGTGTCTAGTAATTTCTTAAGAAACTGGTAATTATGGTATTGGTTCACTTTATGGTACAAATTTTCAATAATTGTCGCCTTTTCCATCCCCACGTAATAACATACATCACACGTCACATTTTTACTAAAACATTTTACATTGCTGGAAAGATCCCATATATATTACTTGCTTTGTGGTACTAAGGGCAGTTTGAAAAGACCATTCACAAATTAGGAAAGGGAAATACTTTTTCCAAACATCCCAAATTAGTATGTCTGTCATTTCTAGAAAAGGATTTCTGATTTGTAAGTCAATTATTCTACAGTTTTGATCAATCCAAGCTTTCATTCAAAAAATGTAGCATTGGACTATTTCATTTTCTGCTACTTAGTAGATTCAGTGTCTCTCCCCCACACACACACACAAAAAGGAAAAAAAGAAGCTTTTCCTGTAACATTTTCCTTGCCCACTATCTTTAGATCTCCAACCACAACAGCACAAGTTAGCACTACAGGGTACAGACTACCTTTGATGTGATCCTAGCCTGCATTGTGAATTTGCAACTGCTGATCATAGTGCATGTTATTGTCCACATCGCCGTATTGTAATTGTATTTTTAAGCTTTCTGTGATCAAAGGCTGACATAACCACAAATTGTGAGAGCTATTTCATGACTGTTACCGCAACTGTGACCGACACAGCGTTTTTGCACAATGGTCCTAATCATCTTGCAGTATATTATAGCAGAACTGTGTCCTAATCTCTGATGTGTGAAAATATTTTTTATCTGACAAAATTTAACAATGATCTCTGTTTCCTACAGGTACCTTATGTGGGTCTCAATTTTGCAGTATATGAATCTCTGAAAGACTGGTTGATCAAAGAAAAACCATTTGGGATTGTTCAGGACAATGAGCTTAGTGTGACAACAAGGCTTGCATGTGGTGCTGTTGCTGGAACAATTGGCCAGACTGTTGCTTACCCTCTTGATGTTGTACGTCGAAGAATGCAGATGGTTGGTTGGAAAGATGCATCTACAGTTATTACGGGAGATGGTAAAAGGGTTGCACTTGAGTATACTGGAATGGTTGATGCCTTCAGAAAGACAGTTCAATACGAGGGTTTTGGAGCCTTATACAAAGGCCTGGTCCCAAATTCAGTAAAGGTAAAAGTAGTTGTCCTTTCCTCTTTCCAGAGAAATATATATATATATATATATATAGGGGAGGGATCCAATGAGAAGGGGGTTGAAAATGAGAAGGGTGAGAAGGATTCTACACCCTTGATTTCACTAAAATAAAAAATGCTACGGTCACGATTAGACCAAAAACACATAATTGTAAAAGTAACTATGTTACACAAAAGAGTAACTATGACATAAATTTTAGAATATTCTTAATTTACAACATAGTATCCTTTTTTGTATATATAGTAACCAAAAAAATGAAACAAAAATCCTTCTCATCCTTCTCATTTTAAAATCCTTCTCATTTGATCCTAAATCTATATATATATATATATATATATATATATATATATATATATATATATATTTTCAAATCTAGTGCTGGTATTGGCCACCTTCTCACTTTGGAAATGCTAATTACTTTAGGTGGTCCCGTCGATTGCAATTGCATTCGTGTCTTATGAAGTGGTGAAAGATTTGCTTGGAGTGGAGATGAGAATATCTGAATGAAAACAGATGGAATATGTAGTTTCTGTATTAGAGTTGAATGACTCCGAAAAGGTAAATCGCAAGCAGAATTCTGTGGTTCACAACCCTTTATGTAAGTTATATTTTGGTATTGAGGTGATCAACTAGAGCTGCCCTTGTGATTTTACGGAGTTCGTTCATGTGATAATATAAATAAAGAATAGATTGTATTATCCTAGAATTCCTAGGAGATGTATGATGCCATAACCCTCGTTCTACTATTCATAGGTTGTTTTGCAACACTATTTGCTTTGTAGTTTGCCGATAAAATTTATCTATCGCTGAATCAGTCAGTGATAGAGCAGGCTGTCGTTAGATAGCTATATTTGTATCAGACTTTGTAATTTTGCATCGCTTAAACTAGTGATCTGCAAGAAATAATTTGTTTTCATTTTGCCGGATGCTCTTTAAGACTTCTGATTTGAAATTGGCATTATAATCATTTAGCGTTATCTTTTTGATTTGTTTTAAGTTCAGCATATCGCTTTTAATATTTTCATTGTTCTTTCAGTTTAATATTTTAATTGTTCTAGAGGCTCAAATTTTGTAATATTATTGATTATTGCGACTTGCTGTTGGAGCTCCGTGTCTTTAGCACCGATTACAGTGGAGATAGATATTTTCATCCTGAAAATGTATTTCATTTACTAGTTTTGATCAAAGTGCGAAATAAGGCTACATTGCATATAATATTGTATCGAAATTACCCGGAAACTGAAACTGCATCATAATGACTGTTACGATATTTGCTACCAATACTGCATTTGCATTATCATATTGGTTAAAACATGTTGAATTGAAGGTGAACATCTTAGGAAAAAAAAATCAACTAAGAAACTGAAAGACTTTTATTTTGATAGTATCAGGTAAAAGAATAAATCCAGTACTCAGATATCTGGATTTAGGAGAAAACACACCAAAAAAATTATCTGTTTATTATTAGAAATTCAAAAGACAAGATAAAGACATTAGAGGATATACATCTATTTAACACCACAAGACAATGTGTTCTCTATTGATGACAGGTGAAAATTATAAGAACTAAGAACAATACTTGATGCAAAATTCAAAACCAAATATAACCCGAGAAAAGGGAAAACAAAATTTACCAGACGGTATTCTATCTACCCTGGCTTCTCTGTGCATTCGCTTTGGAAACCATCATCTTCAGCTCCTCATATTGGATCCGCACATTGTCACACCACAAGCACAGCTGCCTAATGGCTTGCCGTTTCTCTTCCCCTAGGGTAGTTAGCCGCTCTTCTCGCTCTTTTAGTGCAACATCCATCTCACCTGTTGCCTTCTTAAGCTCGCTCACTGCTACAAACAATTTTTCTTTTTCACCCTTTTCACTGTCAAACTCGACTTCTAGTTTTCCAATCTTATCACTCATCATTAGTCTCTGTTCCTTCTCGTTTCTCAAATGTTCAGTGACGCTGATTAGCTGATCCTTCAACTCGCACATCTCAACATTCCTCCCCACTGCACAATGCTTCAGAATTTGAACCTCTTCTGACATATTGAAGATGATATTTGAAAACTTATCGTGATCATCCTCGAACTTCTTGGTGGTGGACTCCATTTCAGCTAGCAATCTGTTCATATGCTCTGAAATGTCCATTATCATTCCGCGATAAGCTTCATTATTAGCAGCAAGTACTCGAGAGAGCCTTGTGACTTGATCTTCTAGCTCTTTGCATTCTTCTTGATATTTTACTTTTGCAATTCTAAACACCTCTTCTTTCTCGATCAGTAGTTGTTCTGTGATCCTCAACTTTTGGTTTGTTAGGCGAAGCTGTACTTCAATAGTGCGGGTTTTCTCCCACGCAGTCTTCTCTTCATCTGTAGCGACCTCTAGATCTTTTTTCAGGTCTTCAACTAGTAACTCGAGTTCTATAATCTTCTCATCTTTTGATTCAGAACTCACGCTCAATTCTTCCTTTAATTCCTTGATTCTCCTTTCTGCTTCTTGGATCTCCGATTCCCTCGCTTGAACACGACTTTCAAGCTGTTCACACTGCTCTTTTCTGTTGTGCATTTCATCTTCTAATTCCTTCACTGTCTTGAGATGATCTCCCATTTGTGCTTTCAGTTCGGCATTCTCGGTTTGCAGCAGATTCAGACCCTCTAAATATTCTTGTTTCTCCTTCTCAATCTGAGCCTCCAACCGGCTTTTTCTGGCCTGAATTTCTTCAAACTCCTGCTTCAAATAGTCAATCTCTGCCCCTAAGGCTCTGATCTTCAGAGATGCTTCATTCTCCCAATCCTCAAGCCTTTTCTGCATAGCAGTTGACACTTCTTCTTTCTCTTGCAATGACTTCTCCAGCTCTAGAATCCTGGTTTGCAACTTTTCTGTCTCCTCTCTTAGTTGATTCACCTCATTGCTGGTTGTCCTCAATTGCTCTTCTAGTCCAGTTTTATGGCTGTGAAGCTTTTCAACTTCCAGATCTCGGTCCTTCAACTGGTCTGTCAGGGCTTCCTTTTCTTCAAAAAATTGCTTCAGAAGAACATCACTGCTAGTCAATTTCTCATGCAAACCTTCTACCTGCATCCGATATTCTGCAATATCCTCATCTTTTCTCTCGAGATCCAATTTCATCTCTTTTTCTTGAATCTGTAAAGTCTTCATTTCATGTTCGAATGAGCTGATCTGGTCTTGCAATTCATTGATCTGAGCTGATGCTTCATCGGCTTTTGTAACCATCTGTTCCTCCAGTTGACTTTTCTCAGTGCACAACTTTTCTATTTGCTGTGTGATTTCATTTACTTGGGCATTAAGAGCTTCACTTCTGGCATTTGACTCGTTCTCGGAAGATTCTAGTTTCTCTTGGAGAAAAGAAATATGCTCTTCTCTCTCCTTTGACATCATCTCCATTTGTGAAATCTGTCCCTTCAAAACTGTTATTTCTTCACCCAGCTCTCTGGCTTCTGAATCTTTACCCTCAAACTGTTCTTCCAATTTTCTCTTTACCCCCATCAATGTCTCCAAATCAAGTTTCAAACTATTCGTTTGTTCCTCGAATGCCTTTATTTGTTCTGAAGATCCAGTTTTATGAGCATCATGCATCTCCCTGAAGGATGAGAATTCAACTTCCCGCTCAGCTAATTTTTCTTTCGAGTTATTCGCCTCTGCTTCAAGCTCTTCCACTCTATCATGTGCTACCTTTAGATCGTCATTCAATTGAGATATTTTCTGAGAAAGAGAGCTGTTTTCCTCTTCTGCAGATTTCATGGACTCCTTCAAGATTTCTGTCTCTTGTTTTGACGAATCTAGTTCGAGTTTCAAGCTGCTGATATGTTCCTCCAAGGTCTTTATTTGTTCTGAAGATCCAGTTTTATGAGCATCATGCATCTCCCTGAAGGATGAGAATTCAACTTCCCGCTCAGCTAATTTTTCTTTCGAGTTATTCGCCTCTGCTTCAAGCTCTTCCACTCTATCATGTGCTACCTTTAGATCGTCGTTCAATTGAGAGATTTTCCGAGAAAGAGAGCTGTTTTCCTCTTCTGCAGATTTCATGGACTCCTTCAAGATTTCTGTCTCTTGTTTTAACGAATCTAGTTCGAGTTTCAAGCTGCTGATATGTTCCTCCAAGGTCTTTATTTGTTCTGAAGATCCAGTTTTATGAGCATCATGCATCTCCTTGAATGATGAGAATTCAACTTCCCGCTCAACCAATTTTTCTTTCGAGTTATTCGCCTCTGCTTCAAGCTCTTCCACTCTATCATGTGCTGCCTTAAGATCGCCGTTCAATTGAGAGATTTTCTGAGAAAGAGAGCTGTTTTCCTCTTCTGCAGATTTCATGGACTCCTTCAAGATTTCTGTCTCTTGTTTTGACGAATCTAGTTCGAGTTTCAAGCTGCTGATATGTTCTTCCAAGGTCTTTATTTGTTCTGAAGATCCAGTTTTATGAGCACCATGCATCTCCCTGAAGGATGAGAATTCAACTTCCCGCTCAGCTAATTTTTCTTTCGAGTTATTCGCCTCTGCTTTAAGCTCTTCCACTCTATCATGTGCTACTTTTAGATCGTCGTTCAATTGAGAGATTTTCTGAGAAAGAGAGCTGTTTTCCTCTTCAGCAGATTTCATGGACTCCTTCAAGATTTCTGTCTCTTGTTTTAACGAATCTAGTTCGAGTATCAAGTTGCTGATATGTTCCTCCAAGGTCTTTATTTGTTCTGAAGATCCAGTTTTATGAGCATCATGCATCTCCCTGAATGATGAGAATTCAGCTTCCCGCTCAGCTAATTTTTCTTTCGAGTTATTCGCCTCTGCTTCAAGCTCTTCCACTCTATCCTCTGCTACCTTGAGATCGTTGTTCAATTGAGAGATTTTCTGAGAAAGAGAGCTGTTTTCCTCTTCTGCAAATTTCATGGCGTCCTTCGCGTAATCTGTCTCCTGTTTTGATGAGTTTAGTTCGAATTTCAAACTGTTGATCTGTTCCTCCAATGCCTTTATTTGCTCCGAAGAGCCAGTTTTATGAGTATCATGCATCTCCCTGAGGGAAGAAAATTCTATTTCCCGCTCGACCAATCTTTCTTTTGAGTTATTCGCTTCTGCTGTCAACTCTTCAATAGTATCCTGTGCCACCTTTAGATCGTCATTCAATTGAGAAATCTTCAGAGAAAGGGACTTCTTTTCCTCCTCAGCAGATTTCATGAACTCTTGCAAGTTTTCTGCCTCTTGTTTTGACGAGTCTAGTTTGAATTTCAAGCTGTCGATCTGTTCCTCCAATCCCTTTATCTGTTCTGAAGATTCAGTTATATGTGTATCATGCATCGCCCTCAGGGATGATAATTCGATTTCCCGCTCTGCCAACTTTTCTTTTGAGTTATTCGCCTCTGCTTTCAGCTCTTCCACGGTATCTTGTTCCACCTTGAGATCCTCGTTTAATTGAGAAATTTTCAGAGAAAGAGATCTGCTTTCCTCTTCAGCTGCATTCACGGACCCCTTCAAGTTTTCTGTCTCTTGCTTTGATGAGTCTAGTTCGAGTTTCAAGTTGTTGATCTGTTTCTCCAATGCTTGTATTTGTTCAGTCGAACCAGCTGTATGAGCATCATGCATCTCCCTTAGGGAAGTGAATTCTCTTTCCCGCTCAGCCAACTTTTCATTAGAGTTGGCAGACTCTGCTTTCAGCTCTTCCACATTATCCAGCGCCTGCTTGAGTTCATCAGTCACGTGCAATATGTTTTGAGAAAGAGTACCTTTAGCCTCTTCAGCAACTCTAATGGACTCCTTCAAGCTCTCAGTTTCCTGTTTTGATGAATCTAGCTCCACTTTTATCTCAGAGACTTCCTTTGAAGTCGCCTCCAATTCTAGCTCAAGGTTTTTCTTCTCACTCTGCAACTGATGAACCTCACCTTTTAACATTTCTACATTGTGGTTCTCTTCTTCAAGTCTTTTAAATGCATCTTCTTTATCAGTGGCTACATTATCTAGCTCTTTCATGAGTTCTTCAATTTTTTGACTCAGTTCAGATTCTGCCTTGACAGAGTTCTCTAAATTTGACTTCAAATCTTCTCTATCTGCCAGGATCTCCGATTTCTCAGAATCCAGTTTTTGAACCTCTGCTTTCAATTCTTCAACTGTTCTGTCTGAATCTACTTGCTTTGATAATACTGCCTTGTACTCTAATTCAAGAGCCACTTTCTCATTACGTATGGCCGCCAGCTCATTCTTGAGATCTGCAACTTCGTTTTTTGTCGCTTCGAGCTCTTGTTGTAATCCATCACTGGCTTTATCTTCATCTTCTAGTTTACCGTTTTTGCTTTCTTTTCCCTTGGATGAATGATCAGAGTCTGAGTCCGATTCTGAAGAGGAAGAAGAGAATTTCTCTTTCTCCTGTTGCGGTTTGACAGCTTTCTCCTTCAGTTTACCAGTGAGATGATCATAATGAGAAAAGAGTGATTCATACTGTTTGTGGAAATCCTCTATAAGTTCAGCAATAGGCCCTTTTTTCGATTCCTCATTTTCTTCATTGCTTTCCACAAGGTTTAGCAATTTTTTCTTCTTCTCCTCCATATCTGAGAACATACAAGAAATTAATTAGTTCATGAATTTCATCGATCTATTCCAGAAGAAAGACTTCTTAATTCAGCAAAAGCAAAGAACAAGTGTGGACTTGTCTAGACTGACAATTGACAACCTTTAGCTATTTGCATGGGGAAGGTTATTTAAGTTAATAAATGCATTGATTATTTAATTTCCTACAAAAAAAAATGGTAAAATTGTATTTTCAGAAATACAGAGAAGCCAAAATATGCAATTATTCTGCAGTTTCGCTTGTCGTATTTGCAGTGCATTTTCATAAAATTATCTTTTCATTGTATACATAGCTAAGCTGTAGCACCCAAAATAGGCCACTGAAATACACAGAGGAAGGCCGGAAGAAAACTCGAGGTTTCCATGCTGAAAGAGCGTACCTTTTCGCGTTTCTTTGAACTTCTCATGTTGTTCAGGATCGGTATGCTTTTCAAAAAAGGACTTTATTGAACTTCTGATGCGGTGCTTCCTTGTCATTTTGGGTTAGCTTCTCACTTCAAATTTAAAATTTATACATCTGTTGAAGCTCAAGACAGGAAAGATGATGTAGTACCTGGGTTACAAAAAATGCATTAGCAAGCTAAGTTCTGTTACTGGCAGCAGCAAATAGAAATTCCTAATTATATATTTCTTTGTCTCTTTCATTTTGAACATTTAACTTAAAAGGACTATAACAATCTTATGGTTTTTCTCTCTAATTCTCCTTTTAGCTTCGCACTATCTCCTTCGTCATCCCCCATCATCGACCTTTTATTTTTCTCACATCAAGAGTATCTTTTTTAATATTTCCCATAACAAAAAGTATGTCATTTCCAAGAGAGGATTTCCTCTCCCCCAACTACATTCCTATTGAAGAGAGTATCATCTCCTCATTTTCAACATAAATAAGGTTCCACTCTTCCTTCCTAGACTCATTCATGAGGAAGGCAATTCCTCATGAATGTTCATGCTCTTATACATTATAAAATATTATGCGCCTAGACTACATAAAAGTAAAATTTATTGTATACTGGTGTAAAAATTATTGTTTCTCTCATTGAACTTACTTTATTTTAGTTACTATATTTTCTAAATTACTTCCTCATCATAATAGCATTGTTTGTTTTACGAGTAGCCCTGTTCTTAAATATAATCTATCAATTTGATATCAATTAAGTGAGTTTTTTTTTTTTTAAGTAGCCTATTTTGTTACAAAATTAACTCATTTAACCCAATAAGATTCCATCGTACCTCTATAAGTAGTGGGTATAATTAGATTCTAACTATCCCGTATTAGACTAAACTTGCACCTAGGTGTCGATCAACCTAGTCTTGTGTTTTAAAACCAAACTAAACAACTGTTTGATCTTCACTACAGGGATCCAAAGGATAGCAATCAAAATCTTTGCTCTTCACTACAATCATTTTAATTATGTCTTTTGATGCATATGTGAATTTGTATTCTGACATAAGTGACATCACCAAAGAAACAAATAGTGACTTATATCTAATAAGAGAGCGTAAAGCAATCCACTGACCCAAAATAAACAATACCAACTAATTATGTAAGCTTGCGCAATTAAAATTAGCCCCAAAAAGAATAGATATTATTCCTATTAGTGAAAGCAAACCTCAAATATATAATAAACAATCCGACGAATATATTAGATTGCATTAAAAAAAAGTGTTTGGGTGTAAATAAAAAAGGATATTCTAATTTCTATATAATAGGAACGAATTTTTGCAAAAGGTCAATCATAGCAAATCTTAAAAAGAATTTCACAAATAGCATTGTATTATTGGATAAGCATAATCTAATGTTTTTTGGGCACTAATGTTACGATAACTTAAATTTCAAAAGTACAATATTATTTTGTGGAATTTTAAGGAAAGAAGGTTACTGCATTTTAATGAAAAAGGACAAGGAAAAAAACAAAATTTCACAACTTGACATTTAATCTAACGCTTTTTGACTTAATGTTACGACAACTTAAATTCCAAAAACACAATACTTTTTTGTGAATTTTTTTTAAGATTTGCTACCACTTGCTTTTTTACAAAAGTTTGTGTCTACCATATAGAACATCTCATATAAAAAATAGGAGAAAGTATTTAAAACTTACAGAACTCCAACTTTATTTCAATAAAATTAAAGATGAAGCTAGCTGACAATACTCGCAATTTAGCATTCCTAAAGACAGGTAAAAACAATCATCATCAGTAAATGTTCTGGTCATTATATATAATAATAAGCTCAAATAACAAAAAAGGATTTCAAAATTTCTGTAGATAACTACATTACTCTTTCTACTCAATTTACCTTACTCTTTATCTTAATATGTTTCAATAATTTTGATCCGTTTGTATTATTCCATATAATCATATTACTTATACTTTTTATATTATCTCTTTTACTTCTAAATATCACATTACCTTAAAACATTACTTCATATCCCATCAATACTAAATGACTAAAAAAAAAAAGCAATACCGCATATTTTAATTTAAATCATTGACTACTGTCTAGTGTCTACTGCACTTAAAATGACAAAAATCATGTGGTGCCACGTAATGTCACACAAGAAGCTAAATCGATCAGCATTTTCTTTTTTTTTTTTTTAGAAAAAAAAACCTCAATGAAAACAGCTCGAAAGCATGACAGAATATGAGTTGTTTTTTTTTGGAATTGTCTACTGTCTTTAACACACACTACGTAGCAATCCAGATCGGCGCCTGTTACAACAGTATACTTCAAATTTCACATGAAACTTCCCATAATCTTCGTTGTCCGTTGATAACATTAAAGAATTAAAGGAAATTTCTCAATAAGTTATACTTTCAGGTAAAAAGAACATTTTCAACGTCTCCAGATTTCAACTGTGATAATATTTTCAGGTAAAAAGAATTAAAGGAATGAATCAAAATAAGTAACGATAATAATTTGCAATTTTAAAGAATAAATTTGCAATTTGATAACAGTGAAACGCAATCACTCTTCACTAGAAACGCTTAAGTTATTAGCGCCTTATCTGTTTCCTTTTGCAATTTATTATTCTTGTTACCAATTTAATTCTAACTATTGAACTTTGATTTGTTTTATACTTTTATTACACCGTCTGAAATGATACAAAGTAGTCTTACTTGAATTTGCTACACTTTTTAAGGAATCTCATAATAAGTACAGAAAATCAAAATTAACAAAGACTATTAGTTTTAAAATTTTGAACAGCGTTGTTTAAAATATTACTATGATAATTGAACGAAACGTGAAAGTATAATCACCCAGAAACTTATTAGTAAGCAGAAAAATAGAAGGTTTATTACAAAACAAATGATGCAAAAGAATTTGAGAACAGTAGTTTGAAAACTAAAAAATAAATATGTTAATAAATGTTTACGACGAAGAAGTGACAGAAGTAGTTTTTTAAAAACAAAATACTAAAACAGTGCATGAAACGGAAAATTTTACGGAAAACATCAAAATCGGAATTATCAGGACGAAAACGATCGAAAAGCTAAACAAATTCTTTGTATAATGGAGTAAAATTAATAAAGAAAATGATTATTGAATCACTAAAACTAATTCAAATTTATGCCAATTGGCTTGAATCCAGATATTATTGAGTATGTTCACGTACTTCTAAATCCAGAGTGATCGAGTTCAAATACTGTAATTACGGTCGAAATTCTTGATTAGAGAGAGAAAAAAGTACGAATCAAGATTTCTGGAGCGTGAATCTGATGAATCTTCAATAAAGTAACAGAAAATTAAAGAACCTTATACAGCTTTCCACATAAGCAGAGCAAAAACTTTGCAGAAAAAGTTAAAGCTTATCACAAGCTTTTAAGCAATTTAAAATGATCAAAGAACGAATCATAATCACAAATTCAACATAAAATCATCTGATTTCAATAAGATCAATCCAAATACGATAATTGATAAATTAGTCATCCAGAAATCTAAAGTTTACCAGAAGAGAGACGCTGAAACACTCCGCTCCTTCTCGCTCCTTCTTCTGCAGAAGTAGTAGAAGTTGAACCACCAAGATTCAAGAGAGAGAAATAGTGATGGAGGTGAGAGAGCGTTTTGCAAAGAGGATTTGTCTGATTTGGAGCCAAGAAAGCAAAAGGGCATAAAATGACTTGTATATGATTTTGTGCTTCAGAACAACCAAATTTATTTTCGTTTTCTTTTTGAAGGAATTATGGAATACTACTATACTAGTATTGGAATCTTTAGCGAGGGTTTCATCTAATTAATACTACTCGTTTAATTAATACTACTCGTTTCTAATAAACTAAATTGATCTTATTCAGAATTGATTTAATTAATAATAATTTCTTTTTTCTTTTCTAGAGCAAATTTTAAACTTAGCCTTCAAAATCTAATAATATGCATTACAAAAAAATATAAATGTATAAAAAAAATTAAATATTAAGACGAATATAATATATTTCATCTTTAAATATCTCTTAAAAACTTTATTCAAATTTCTCTGAAAATAAAGGAAGAATTGAATATTATAAATGAATCTGAAAATAAATTTATGATGGGATATGGAAAATATTTTAATTAATATTAATAAATATAAAAATTTAGTGTTAATTTATACGTACTGTAAATTATAAATTTAGTTTGTATATGGATAGATGTGATTTGTAACCAAATATGAAATACATAGAGTAATTGCGGAAGATTACTTTCCATAATTCTATTATCCTTAAAAAGAATTGTTGTTTTATTGTTTTGCTGGACATTCTATTTTTTATTTTTTATTGTACTACTTAGACAAGAGGACATCAAGCTGAGATGACACCAATATTTCTCCCAACTACTCAATGAGACTAGGGGTCGAGAGGAGGAAATTCAACAAACGTCATACCTCCAAAGAGCACAGGAGCATGGGTCGATTATCGATATTACCACGGTGGAAGTAGGAGAAGCCCTCAAAAAAATGGGGAGATCAAAGGCAGTCAGACCGGATAACATTCCGATTGAAGTGTGGATGAGTTTAGGAGAGAAGGGTATTCAGTGGCTTACTAACTTCTTTAATGTCATCCTGAGGACCAGGAAGATGCCCGAAGCATGTAGGGTTAGCACACTTATCCCAATATTAAAAACAAGGGTGACGCACAAGGTTGCGAGAACTATAGAGGGATCAAACTTCTAAGCCACACTATGAAACTATGGGAAAGAGTGATCGAGAAAAGAATTAGACGAGAGACGGTAATTAGGGAGAACCAATTTGGATTCATGTCGGGAAGATCAACCACCGAGGCAATCCATATTTTGCGGAGATTGATGGAAAAGTATAGGGAGCGAAAGAAGGATTTGCATCTGGTATTCATTGATCTGGAGAAAGCGTACGACAGCATACCACGAAGCCTGGTTTGGGATAGCCTCAAGAATAGAGGTATTTCACGAAGATACATCTAGGTAATACAGGACATGTATGACAGAGTGGCAACTAACATACATACACCGGCGGGTATGACTGAGTCTTTCCCAATTAATGTGGGACTACATCAGGGATCAGCATTAAGTCCTTTCATTTTTACGGTCATTATGGAAGAGCTCTCTAAATCCATCTGGGAGACCGTACCATGGTGCATGCTTTTCGCCGATGATATAGTCTTGGCCGCAGAAACCAAGGAGGAGGCTAATAGTAAATTGGGAGAGTGGAGAGAAGCCTTGGAGGGAAATGGGCTGCGCATAAGCCATACAAAGACAGAATACCTGCGATGCAATTTCAGTGGGATAGAATCGCTAGGGGAGCCAGAGGTAACCATAGAAGGTGAAGTTGTTGCGTGTACATCCAAGTTCAAATATTTGGGTTCTGTGATTTAGAGCGACGGGGAGATTGATGGAGACGTTACTAATCGTATACAAGCGGGCTGGCTTAAGTGACGAGCAGCAACCGGGGTGCTTTGTGATAAAAAGTTTCCGAGGCGATTAAAAGTTAAATTTTACCGCGTTGCGATTAGGCCCGTAAAGAAGGTTTTCGAACAGAGGATGGAAGTAACGGAGATACGTATGTTGAGGTGGATGTGTGGTAAGACTATGTTGGATAGGATAAGAAACCAGGAGTTCAGGAGACGTTAAGGGTTGCACCTATCTCCGCAAAGATGCGGGAGAACAGGTTAAGATGGTTTGGGCATGTGCAGAGAAAGACACATGACGCCCCAGTAAGAAGGATCGAATGCATCATAGTGGAGGGTAAGAGAAGTCGAGGACGACCTAAGAGAACGTGGGAGGAACAAATCAAAAGTGATATGCATGAACTTCACCTCTCCAAGGACCTGACCAGGGATAGGGCCAGTTGGCGGCGCCTTATCCAAGTCCTAGATTAGTAAACCTGTCCCTTTACCCCCTCGTTCGTCTTTATCCTTTGCCTTTTTGTCGCTTTTTACCTGTTTCTTTGATCTTATCTTTGTTTTTGTTGTGTGTGCTTCTATTCTATTTGCCAACTGCAGATTCCTCTTGCTAGAAGACCGTTCTCGAGCCGGGGGACTCTTTGATCGCACTCTCCTTATGGGTATGAGCATGCCATCGTTCCTCCCTCTCCAGACCTTGATCATAGTTTTCTTTGAGCGGGATACACTGGGTATGATGATGATGATGATGATGATGAAATTCGGATAGAAAAGAGAGGAAGCGGAGGGTAAGGAAGGGAAATGTAGGAAAAGTATTAAAAAAAAGAGTGAATTTTTTGTTTAGAAAGAAATAAAAGGGAAAATAAAGGGAAATAAGTGTTTTTGCTCTAAATCTTTCAACTTGAACTAATATTGTATTTTTACGTTTTATTCTATATTTTCTCTTTCACAAATTCTTACTTGAGACCGTTTATTGTAAAAATGACTCTCAAAAGCCCAGTTCAATTCTAAATATATATTGTTACAACTCTAAATATAGATTTAGATTGAATTTTTGAGAGTCGTCTTTATAAAATGCGCTCTCTCAAGAGAGCACCTGTTTCTCTTTCTCTCAAATCCTTAGCCTCCCTTATTGTTATCCAATAAGAACTCTATCTTCCTTCCAAATTCAATTCATTTATATTCAAACACAGTGTTAAAAGATAAATAAGTTACATATTAAATTTTTTTATAATGGAGTATCATTTATCAAATATTTTTATTATGATGTCATATTACACTTAAATTTGGACAAGATTAAGTATACTTTTTTATCGCAACATATATAGTTATGCAACAATTGTTCATGTTAGATACAATTAGATGATTAATTGGCCGGTTAAACCGTCTAATGTATATTCGCTAAATTAACTAGTTAAAATAACTTGTTATTACGGATCAGTTGATTTACGATAAATGGCTGTCACTAGTGTGTTCAAAACCAGCTAACATATCAATTATTAAAATTAATTGATCAAATTAGTTGCTCCATATAGTTGGTCAAATAAATCACACCGGTCTCCAATTAACTATCAGCCATTTTATTTATTACTCCCTTCTATTCATTTTAAGTGTCTTATTTACTTTATGCACTCAATCTAATGCACTTATTTAATCCTTAATACTTCTTCTGTTTCATAATATTTGCTACATTTTACTTTTTTACGTAATCCAATGCATAATTTTGATCATTAATATCTTAAACTACACTTATCTAAAAATTATAAAAATTTAATATTATGAAAGTGTGCAATTAGACGATTCAAACAAGATCCCACTTGACTATATTTTTACTTACACATTAATCGCAATATGTAAAATAAGCTTGAACGATGAGTAGTGTACAAAATCGAAATGTAGCGAGTATTTCGGAACGGAGGAAGTATACTTATTATATTTAATTAAAAATTGTACAAAGTATAAATAAACTTTATATTAAAACGAATCAAATAAGATTCCACATAATTATGTTTTAACTCATATATTAATATAAAACACAATTTAATAGTGATTAATAAATAGTGTCCCAAAAATAAATGAAACAGCTAAATTTTAATCGTGGGAGTTTTGAGAAAATTGTTACCACTTGAGTACAACTAAATTTATGGAGAAAGTCTTGGTAAATAACGGTTATTTGCGAGGTTAATAAATCACCCTTATGTGGTAAAATGTGATAGGAGTAGAGTTTTGTTGTTTTAATTTATCTTTTTTAATTTTATTTATTTTAATATTATTTTTTTGTCTTTTTGTGGTAATTTACAAATTACGAAATTTATGTACAATGTAATGATTATTGGAGAGTTAGAGACCCGTTAATTTGGGATTCTGTGATAGGCAGCGCCGCCCTTGGCTGCATCAATTCTTACCGCAAAAAAGAGGACATTCTTCATTGGGACCCCATGAATTGCAGCCAATTAAAGCACAAAATAATTTGTGAAACTAAACTCAAATAATAAATAAATAAATAATAAAAAAAAAATCAATGTCTAAACTTTTTTTAGATGAAATCAATGTCTAAACTTAGTAGACCTTAATTGTCCACTACTAACATTCTAACAAGTTATTAGAGTTTTTTTTTTTCCCTATTTTTTAAGATATTAGAGTATCTTATTTATTTATTTACAAGTAATTTATTTATTAGCGATGGATGCATTAACCCAAAAGTAGAGGTTGGAGTTGTAGGAATTCCTTATCGGAAACAATTCCTTTGTCATTACAATGGTAAAATTGTATATATCTAACAAACATGTTCATTTAAGTGTTTACAATGATAAAATTGCGTACATTTGATCTTCATACTGTTTAGGTAGGAGTAGTCGTTTTTGTTTTTGTTGTTTGAATGTAGGAGTTCCTAAGTGAAATAGTAGTACAAAATTCAAAGAGTGGATGAAAGAATGAATGCTACAAAAGGCAAGACAAGGTTTAAGTTCCTCCTTGATCCTTAAATATCTTGTTTACCAACATCACTTCCTTGAGTTGATCAAAACGACTTTGTCGATAATCAATCCACATACATAATTGTCGTATCGCCTCCACCTTCTCATCGCCTAGTCTCGACAACTCTTCATCCTTCTCCGCAATGTCTTTCTCCAAATCGGCCACCTTCTTCTGCATCTCATACACATTTCTCATTAACTTCAACTTATCACCCTTCTCCTTATTCACCTTACCCTCTAACCTCTTCACCTTTTCCTTCAAAATTTTATCTTGTTCCTTCTCATCCAATTTCAATGTAAAGGGCGATCCTTGATGTTCGTTCATGCACAATTTCATTCGGTTCTTTACAACTTGAATCTCATCAGAAACTCGAGATAACCTTTGTAGGAAACACCCTTCCTTGGTCTCAAATTTCGTTATCAAACACTCCATTCCCTTCATCATTTCATCGACTGCTCGAGAAACTGTTCGTAGCTCAGCTTTTCCCAATGACATAAATTGAGACAATTTTTTCTCAAGACCGGGATGTTCTTGCTTACAACGCTCTTGCATCCTCTTCGAGGTCTCCTTGATCTCGCCATGAAGTTGCTCAGCTACTCTTATACGCTGACTCAATATACGAAGCTTACCCTCGAAATTCTTCCTAAATTCTTTTGCTACTTCATCCATTTTCCTGTCTGCAGCCTGTAATAACTGTCCTTTCACCGATTTACAATCCTCCTTTAACTTGTGTGCGGTTTCTTCATGCTGTTTTAAGACGATTTGCTGATCTAAAACCTTAGAACTCAGCTCAGAGTTCAAATTTTCGAGCTGGCTAAGTTTTTCCGAAAACTTCTTCCTTTCGACAGACAATTCTTCCTGTAAGCAACTTAATTCATTCTCCGCGATTTGATTCTTTCTCTGAAGATCGACAATCTGATCTTCTCGTTCAGTCAATGTTATTTCGAGCTCCAAAACCTTTGCTTCGAAGCTTTCTTTCTCTTCTCCTAACTCGCTAATCTCTCGATCATGAAAACTTATCTGCTCGTCTAGCTTCTTTTCCATGTCTTTCTCTCGCTGCAGTTGGCTTACCTCTCGAGTTAAGGCGACTATTTGCGTAGACATATCAATCGGCGAGTTTGAAAACTCATCTCCTTTATCTTCCAGCTTCTTCTCTAGTTCTGATATTCTCCCTTGAAGCGACTCCTTCTCTTCAATTAGCTTACCGATATCATTGTTCTTTATCTTGATCTCTCTTTCAAGTTCGTTCTTCAATTCAAGCTCCTGCTCGATATGGTTAATCTGAGCCGTCAAAGCTACAATCTGAGCCGACTTATCATCATCGCCATTCTCAAGTCTCGTCTGAAGCACAACAAATTGTTCTTCTCGCTCTTTTAGTATCTTCTCCATCTTCGTCACCTTCTCTTGCAACACCTCAATTTCCAGCGATAACTTAAAATTTTCTTGCTCTTTTCTTCCCATTAACTTCTCTCTTTCACTTAACTTTCCACGCAAATTATGAACCTCAACATCTACATTCTTCATTCTCACGAGCAAATCCTCTTTCTCCTTGTACATTTTCCGAAGTTCTTCAACCTGCGACACAAGCTCTAAATTTTCTCTCGTTTTCTTCTTGATATTCGACTCGAGTTCTGAATTCTTCTTTCTCATGAACCCTAGATCGCGCTTCATTTTGTTCACCTGATCCAGCAAGTTCTCATGCATTATCGAGCTGCTATTATTTCGATGACCCTTTTCTTCTTTTGTTTCATTTTTCCGAGCATTGATCAACCAATCAGCATTTTGCTTCAGATTCTTCACCTGTAATACCAACTCCTTTAGTTCAGGCGCCTCAAAAACCGACACATCCACTTCAATTACACCATCAGTCCCATTTGTCGTTACCAGTCGAGATATCCCATCGTTGATCTCATTCATCCTCGCTTCCAATTTACACGCCTGATCTTGCAGTTCTTCGTTCTCCACTCGCTGTTCTACCGCCTTTTCTCCCGACCACATTCCATCCAACTTAACATTGACTGAACCAAGCTCTGATTCTAATTTCTTAACCAAACCCGAAATTTCTCCAACACAAAGCTTCTGCTTCTCAGCAAGGGACGAAATTTCTCTTCCCTTTTTGTCGAATTTTTCTTTTAAATTTTCTATAATTTTCTCATTTTCCTCTATTTTGTTCATCAAGGATTCCTTATCTACAGATATGTGAATCGACTCGTCCACATCTGACTCCGTCTCTGAATCTGAACTAGAAGTGGCGGCCGTAAAGTAGCCTTCATCTTCTTTTGCTCCATTAACAGTTTGAGATAGGTGTTCTCTGAGATCATCATATTGGTCATAAACAAATTGATAATGTTTGTGAAAATCCTCAATCAGTTCAATAAGTTCTGATTCTTTTCTCAAATTTGCTTCTGAATTTCTGTTCTTCCTGCTGTTATTACGTCGCTCTTTTACGAGCTTCAAAATCTTTGGCAGTTTGTTCTCTACATCTGAAATGCACCAGATTTTCATGTGAGTCTTAATACATACTCATAATAGGTGCAATGTAAATTTTAAGAATTGGTCTCTTATGGACTTAGTGAAGACTAAAAAAGTACGCAACAACCTTGAATTTAAGGAGCGTGAGTAGAGGTGTTCAAAACAGACCCGATGACCCAATACTTATCCAACCTTGTAATCGAATTCGACTTTAAAATAATTTAAAACAATGTAAAAATCAATATAGAAACAAGACCCGATTTTGAACAGACTCGAAACACGTGACTCAAATCGACTCGATGACTAGAATGAACACCTCTAAGCGTGAGTTAGAAAGTGTGATTAAATAGAGTGGAGAGCGATGAATGTGGACTTGTGAATGGAATATTAAAAAAGGGTGCATAGTAAAAAATAGTGTGGACTATTTCCATTTTAGACTTACTACCAATTAGGTCAGTCAGAAATAACATGTTTATTCTCACTAACAAATGTACATCAAGAATACCTTAAATACAACCACTTATGGCATTGGAGCAATGAAACGTTGTGTGTTTGGTTACCATTTTTTAGGGAATTGGGAAGGAAAAGGTATGGAAAGAGAGGAGAGAGCCCTGCACTTGCATTTTCCATCCAAATCATTCTAACAAAGAGGAGAGAGCCACTTATGGCATTGGAGCAACATACACAACATTCTATTTCCTTAATGTTATAAATAGCTCCAACCTACCTAGGGTTGGGGTCGGATGTACGCAACCTTATCCATGTTAATGATAACAAAGAGGTTGTTTTGACCCTTGGTAGCAAACAACCAAACACCAACAGAAACTTTACATAAGTTAGAAGCACACATAATTTAATGAGTCATTTTAACATAAGCTATTATAATCTGAAATCAAAGAATTGTAAATCTTTGACTCCAATCAAAATAGGACACAAAATTTTCTAGTCGAATGAATAGTTGAATACTATTCCTAGTCCCTCCTCTCCATACATTCAAAATTTTCTCATCCACACAATGTAAAAAGTAAATAGACCTCTTGCATCTTAAATATCTTGGCATGTGTTTTAAGTTGCTAAGGGCAGAGAGAAATTTTCACCTATTTTAGATTGCTTCAACTCTTCGTCTTTTTTCGGATCAAAGTGATTCGCGTACAAAGCTTGCATTAAATCTCTCCAACGGCGCTTTGTCATTTGAACTGGTGCTCCAACAAAACTTAATGGCAACATCTGAACATAAAGTTGGAAACTAATGCTAGTGAAGAAATGAAATTTACTAATTGCAATTGCTGCTCACTCGGCCCTTTGAAATTGCTACTAATAGTGACATGTTGTGAGAAAAAATATCAGAATCACCAACATATTACTATCAGTCTATCAGTAGCAATCGCAAAGGAAGATGAGTATCACCGATAATTGACAATATATCAAAATTTTACTAACTCGTTTTAATAATATATAATTGACAATATATTAGGCAAAAATTAATATGCTTTATAGGCCAAATTTTCTTGATGAATCATGAAACAAAAGTGACCCTTACCAAAACCAAACCTAACATATGGACAGTTAGAGGGGAAAAAGGTGGCTAGAAATGAACAAAAAGAAGACCATACATTCAGAATGATCCTCAAAAGTTTTGGTAAGGAAAACTATCCTTTTCTCACCAAGGAAAACACAAGCAGAAAATGAAAAATAGATCCACTAGCTAGAGTCAAGAGGGACCCACATTATAGATTTTAACAAAATCAACATCACATAATATTCTAGTAATAATATAATTCTACTTTTCAACAGCCTCAAACTTCAGAGTTCAATTTGTACATAATTGAATATGGAAGAAGACAACTTGATTAACATTACAATATGATGATCATGAAAAAGACCAAGATTAACAAGATTATTCCATGTTCCTAAATTCAAGAAATTCTAGTACTTTTAAAATACCCAACATAATGCAACATCTAACAAGCCCCCATTTTATGTTTTGTGACCCCAACTTTAGGCATTAGATGAATTTGAGAATTGAGAGTAATATTACATGAACTCGAGACCATGTAACTCTACAGGATTTTCGATCTTTATATAAATCAACGGTTTTGGAAATGGGCAAAACTAATTGGGATTTCGTAACGTTTCTCAATATAGTGAATATGATAACTAACTACAGCCCTATCTCCTAACCCCCTCTATTTCGTTAACAATTTTAGTCGTTTTCACTTGAACTTCGAGACTATGTTACTGTGACTCAAAATTATACTCGTTCTATGGGTAAATAGAGTTTTGGGAAATGGGGAATAATAAGAGGTAATTTGTAATGTTCATTCTCAATATAGTAAGTATGATAACAAGAGTGTAACTATTAGTAAACAAAAATTGATTACAACCCACCTTAAAAAAATAAGTAAAAATACTCATTGGCCTCCCTCTAAACATAGAAAAAGTTTTAAATATCTTGTAATCATGACAATTTTTTTACTCACTTATCTTTCTATATAACAAATTATTGTTTTACACTCGTGTGTATATGGGTTAATTAATCCATTAATACAACAATTATAATAGGCTGAACACGTGAGAGACGATCTCACACCATAATGGCTTATATTCCTGACCCCTCATCACCTAATATCTTGTCTTTGCTTCATCCTCAAAGTTGTGATTTGTGAATATGATAACTAGCCTATGCCCTATATGATCTCGGATTTTTTTTTATTCCTCCTAACTTCCAAATTCTTTTCCTATAAAACAAAATGTCATGAATAAAATTTTGTAGTTTTCATAAATATAATAAGTTTTTAAAAATGTTTTGGCATCCATAAATAACTTATTTTCTTAAGAATTGGATTTTATCTAGGCATGAGCATGTGCCTCAGGTCATCCAAAAATATTTAAAAAAAAACATTTTAATAGTTAATAGTTAGAGCCCCTAACTCGGCCCGTCTTGTATGAGATTGTCATAGTAAAATGATCTAAAAACAAAAAGTTCATAATCTCACATAAATTCTTGTGAGAGAAGGTCTCTTTGAAAGTCCAACTCTAATTGGGCTATTTAACCATAATATGATTTGCCCAAGCCTCACAACTCTTAGGGGCCCATATGTTTTGCCCAAGCCTCATAAATCTCTGGTAGAGGTGTTCATTCGAGTCATCGGGTTGATTTCGGGTCAGGTGTTTCGGGTCGGTTCAAAATCGAATTTTGTGTTCACATTGTTTTTTACATAATTGTAGATTTTTTAAAATTGGGTCAAATCGGGTTCGATTTTAAAGTCGGGTGTCTATCGAGTTATCAGGTCTGTTTTGAACACCTCTCATCTCTGGGTCAGCCCTATGTCTGACAAATCGGTTAGATCATTTTCCCATTAAAGTTTCTTCTGACAGGTCATCTTTTAAAGAGAAGTCGCGGTTATGCCTAACTCATTAAAGCTAATTAAACTAAAAGTTGATTAATTAAAAGTTGATAATGGGCTCATCAAATTAGAGATCTCTCAACAAGAATTTGCGTAAAAGTTTTGATTTATTCTCACATAATCGTCCCCTACCCACCTATCCTACAATAATAAATTTATTTTCATATAATAATTGAGAATCTGGGCTCACCAAAACCACCCAGATTATGAAAAGGAAATCAGAAAAAAAAAAGTTTCCATCAACTTTTTGGGCATTGTCTTTCTTATAAAGATGTGGAAGAAGTAAATTAGTATTGCTTTCAAATACACATCAACAACCTGTAATTACAATTTGAAACGCATGTGGGAGAGAAAAACAGAGATCTAATCACAAATATAAGACAAAATCGCAGAGACAAAATATGAATTGTAATCAAATTATATAAATCAACAAAAAAAACAAATTCAAAAAGCAAAAAAATAATTAAAAAATATTAAAATCATTTACCCTTTTTACCTGGAATAATTGACGGAGAAATTGCAAACACTTAAATTAAACGCATAAACATTCCTCAAAATTCATCACCTAAGAAACTGCAAATAATCATAAAATGAAGAAATGAAAAAATTAATGTTGGGAAAAGGAAAGAGAAAAATTTAGAGAGGAGAAAGCGGAAATTATACTTGTAAAGACAAATTATAAAAACATTTTAAAAAATGAATCATGCGGACAACTTTGTGTTTTTACCAAGGTCCAAGTATACTCCTATTAGTAGGTACTAGTATAAAAGTACTTGTGGAAGGGTGATTCTATACATAATGCCTAATTGTATTTTTTTTTGAAAAATAATGCCTAATTAAAAATATTGCCTAAAATCTTCAAAAAAAAATAAAAAATATTGCCTAATTAAAAATAGGAAAAATTGACATTAATAATCCAACCTTTTGTTTGTCCGCTGTGAATAATTCAACCTTTTGATTATTTTTTAATAATTCAAAGTTTGCCCTTAGTTAGCTATCAATAATCCAACCTTTATTTTAATTTGCTAGCAGCATACTCTGTTATTACATATTATTAGTAATAGGGTATCTTGTGGGCAAATTTTTTACAAATGTTGGATTATTAGAAAATAATCCAAAGGTGGGATTATTCATAGTGGATGGGTGAAAGGTTGGATTATTGATATCAATTTTTCCTTAAAAATATAAAAATTACTTTGAGATTTTTATATGTAGCAAATATAATATTTTAAATGGGAGGAAGGGAGTAATAAACTATGTTATTAATTGTTAATTTGGTTAATTAAAGAAACTATATATTTTTTTTTGAAATGAACCTAAGAAATATAGGTAATTAAAGAAACTATAGGTACAGTTAAAATAAACTTTTTGTATAAAGAATTGCAAAAACTAATTTGAATAAAATATTGGAAGGATGAGATTTTATCCAAAATAATTCTTATCTTGTACAAAAATTTCAAATTTTTTTATGACTTATTTATTTTCCAAATTATTGATATAAATATTTGAGTATTTAGTATTTATGAAAATTTAAATAACCGCTAATAAAATTAATTGTTTGCGGTTTTATTTATAATTAAAATGAAAAAAAAACAAATATAATCTATTCGACATAAGAATATTATTATTATTATTATTATTATTATTATTATATAGGAATTTTGGACAAATTCAACTTAAGACCTTGGAGGGTATGTAGTATAGTAATATCACTAATATGTATGTGCTTCCCTATATGGCTGGATCACATCAGCCATTAGCAAAATGGTCCGCCACTATTTGAATAACAAACTAATTGAAAACACAAATCTTTGTGAGAAATAGTCTCTTTGAGAGATAAACTTTAATTGAAAAACTAATTGTGTTTTGGTGCGGAAAAATAAAAAGAATCCAATTGATAGCATATAATTGGACATGTAATGATTGGTGAAGACAAATGCCATTGCATATTGGGTTGAATTACACGAATAATTTTTTGTATCACGGAATAATTAATCGACATGTAAGAGAATTCAGAATTTTACATGTGGAAAAGTGATACTTACTTCAACTTAATTAATTGACAATTTTAAATCTAGTGTTGAAATTTTGAGATGGCTAAAACCGAAACTTTTGAATTCTTTACTTTATGGATTTAAAATTTGATTGAATTTGCCCCTACTTTGACATAATCTTACGGTCCGCTTGGCTAGTGAAATTTAGAACATCCCTAATTTGATAGGGGTTATGTAGACGAGTTAGATTTTGTAATTTGTATTCAGCCCAAAAAATAGTATCACCATAATGGTTTTATTTAAGAATTTGTGTAATTTATATGCATTGAACTATTACAAAAACTTGTGTAAGGTCGTCCTATTCTAAGACCATAACTGAGTCGGCCCATTGCAGGCGCGTGTGCTGCACGCGCCTTCCAGAATTCCATTTTTTTGTTATTTTCATTTTCTAGGCATTTTTCAATTTGGTCCTTAAAGGTATCAATTTCAACGTAAAATAGTACTTAAATATATCAATGAAAGTAAATTTGAATTTGAACCTATAAGTGATCAATTGTGGCGTTTAACCGATCAATTTCTACCTAAATTGAAATTGATATCTTTAAAGTCAAAATTGATACCTTTAAGAATAAAATTGAAAAATGCCCAGAAAATGAAAAAAAAAGAGAGAAAGTAAATTGAAATTGATATCTTTAAAGTCAAAATTGATACCTTTAAGAATAAAATTGAAAAATGCCCAGTAAATGAAAAAAAAAAAAAAAAGAGAAAGCGCGATGGACTGAACTATAGACCGTCTTATTCTAAGACAATCTCTCCCAAGACCGCCCGTTGAACTATATTGAACGTAGTTTACATTGATATACAACAATTTGTTTGCAAAAATATACGTATTGGCATTGGCACATTGTAATGTAAGCCGGGTAAAGTTGGACTTGGCTCACACCCACTTATCCCACATGATAAAAAAAAGTAGACTGGGCCGAATCAAGATAACCCACACAGATTATTTTGTTTAGAATTGTACCCAAAAATTATTCATTTTACGTGGCAAACTAGTAGTTTGAAAAAATTTGTGCTCATGTATGGGCTATATGTGAGCAACTTATTTATATAATAAAAATTAAGATTAATAAATTGAATTGCATATAAAAATTAAGTCACAATTTAAAATTTTTTAAAACAATCCTACATATTGTACATAATGTATCGTCCTAAATGAAAATTAGTGTTTTCCTGATCGAGAAGTATTGTATAAGGATATCGATCGAGGATAAAAAAAGGAGGAGTTCAATGGATAAAATTTTGTTAAATAGATGATGATTTACTTAAGCCTGTTATGTTTATAAGTTATACATGTAAATGTAATAGGTAGTATTATGTAAAAATCTAAGATGAGTTTAATTTCAACTAATGAGCAATATATAGTGTTTATAAATGAGTTGTGATTAAGGGCCAATTCATTATTGTTTTTGGTTTTGATTTCACTTTTTTTATCAACTAAAAACCAAAAATATGAAACCAATAAAGCCATTCTCACTTTTTAGAATTATCATATTTTCATTAAATTTGACTAATTTTTTATTCATTATAGATCATTTATCATATAATTTCAAAAAAAAAAACCTAAAAAACAGAAGACCACACCGAGCAAGCCCAACCATCTATAGTTGCTCTAATAACAAGATCAAGAAAACTAAATAATCTTATTGTCTAGCAAGTGAAAATATACAGCGCATAGTCAATAAAAAAACTCTTTTATCCCTATAAATTTGTTACATTGCAATTTATTTTGAGCAATTTTAAACGCAATATAACAAATTGAGCGTGTACAAGTTGCGTTTGGGAAATTAAGATGATACACAACGTTACAATTAACAAACATAAAATGTTACAATCAGAAAATACATAAATGTGGGAAGATTAAATTGAAGTTATACAATCCAAGTTCTGATAATGAGTCCTACTGAGGATTTGGAGGGCGACTATTGGCAGCAGAAACTCTGGAACCCCATTCCAGAAGTTCTTTGCTTGTATCATCCTTGTGCACTACAACCTCGATGAAGCATAGACAATCCGACTTTGGTCCAGTCGCAATGTCGATTGCTTCCACGAGTTGCTCTTCATTTACAACCTGACAAAGCAAAAATACACAAATTTTACGGCTCCTTTATTTTATATGTCCGACCTTTAAGGACCAGACACGAGTACGTGTAGCAAAATAAAAAATCCGTTATATGTCCTAGATAGATAATGAGTTGATGACTGAAGTTCATAAATATTTGTTAAATTGAGTTGAATTTATTGTAAATGTCAGAATATAATTGGGATAATGACACTGTTCCTAAACCATATAGCAATGAGAGAAAAGGACTTCAATGAATTATATAATGTGTGCAAATCATTTTTAATTCATCGACGTAAGATAAATCATGTCAATAATATTGTGAGTTTCATTACAAACCTTAGCAGTCCAACACTTTCCTTCACCATTATGAATGGCATCAACAAGTGCGGTGTAGTTCCAATTTTTGATGACATTGTAAGGACCATCATGAATCTCAACCTCTATGGTGTATCCTCCATTGTTAATTAGGAAGATGATAGATTTTTGTCCACATCGCAACATAGTGGATACATCTTGTGCAGTCACCTAAGCAAACCAACAACTTTGATGAGATCAGAGCCGACCATCCACACTGGCCGAAAGGGCTCTCGTATACGGAAGCGTGATAAAGTATAAAACATATCTCACTTAAACTTTTGATTAAGTTAGTCTCTAGACATGTACTTCCTCTGTTTTCTTTACTTGCACCAAAACAGCTTTTTACGCAGTCCAATATGTTTGACGGGTTGTTTATAATTTAAACTATACTCAACTTAAAATAATAAAAAATTGATATTATGAAGTATGCGACGAGACGAATAAAAGAAGATCCCATATGACTGTGTTCTTTTTCATTTAATAGCGGTAATATGTAATATACTATCGAATGATAAATAATGTAAAAAATGAGTTTGGTGCAACTATTAGGGGCAGGGTATATGTGCTTTTTCATTGAGGGCACCTATTGTTTTGTAACAAAACTTCTAAGATCTGCTTCATTTGATATCTGAGGCCCCTCATTTTCGGGCGCTACCATTTAGAATTATTGAACATGCCCAGAATCTCCTCGGACTACAATGGAATATGCATGTTTTAGCTAGATACAAAACAGACTTACAAAATGAAAGATTGTTTTTTACCTGAAAACTTCCATCTCCAATGAATGCAAGTACACGCTTCTCTGGTACAGCTTGGGCATAGCCAAGAGTAGCACCTACAGACCAACCAATTGATCCATATTGCATCTGAAACTCGTACCTGAAAACTCAAATCCATCTCTAAAAAGTCCAAAAAAAGAGCAAAAAGATCATTAACATTACAAAACATACCCACAACCCTCAGGCAACCTTAACTTTTGGCAATTGAACCACGAATCGCCTGTCTCGGCTATAACAGCAGTATCACTTCTCAACATATTTTGAATATGCTGGAACATTACATTCACTCTAAGTGGCTCATAAGGGTCACTCTTAAGGGGCTTGCCTTCGGGTATAAAAATCCTGCTGTAATTCTTATATGCAGTGCTATTCTTGTTGATCCGTCTAGCTAACTCCTGTAAGAAATCTTTCATCATGACACAACCGAATGTAGGCCCATTTCCGATCACTACCCTGTTAGGCTGCACGATGATTGCCTTTTCTTTTTTGAGAAGTAGTGAATACCCGACTGAGCTGTAGTCGTTGAAGATTGGACCAGCGAATAAATATGCATCAGCTGACTCCACAATTTCAGCACAAAATGCTGTGCTGACTGCTCCCCAGTAAGTGCCTATGAAATGTGGATGGTGCTCGGGGACTAAGCCTTTGGCGGACGGCATCACTGATAAGGCGAAACCTGAAGCATCGGCTAAGTCCACAAAGGCATCAGAAGCCTTTGCAACACGCAATTTCGGGCCACCTACCAACACTGGTTTTACAGCCTTGTTCAGAAATTCAGCTGCAGCTTCCACTGCAGCATGTAAGCCCATTTTATTACTCAACCTGCATCAAAGGAAATAGACCCCTTGTAAAAGACCAATTTACAGTATACACTACTGCATGGATTCCGGTTTCGAGAAGCATCTGATCTGGGTGGTTTTGGACATATGTAACGTGTCTGATCATACAACAACCCTTAAGTTAGTTTTTATTACTTTATTTTACTTGTGCTTTAGTTTAAATATTTGTTCTAGACCCAAAATATGGCAAAGTATAAAATAAATTAAGCATTAAAAAATTTCGTATAGTTTTGCTCCGTCCCTGAATTGATCATATGACAAACTACAAAGAGACTGTGCTAACAAAACAAAAGGGTTGACAAAGATTCTTATTTGAGACCGTCTCACGGTGAGACATGTACACGAGAGGGAGCCAAATTAATGCTTATTTTAATTATAGAAGTTAATGTTTTGATTAATTTAATTGAGCTATTTATCGCAATTTAAAACCGTCTCACTATGATAGTATTAGATGATAATTTGTGTAAAAAAAATATAATCATCAAACTATTTTTAGTAACTCAAAAAAGTTAAATAATAATACTCCCTTCAATTGTTTTCAATTGTCCTGTTTTCTTATTTGGTAAATTCATATTAATTGTCTCATTTTATTTTTTGCCAATGATTTTTTTTACCCAAATACTCCATGTTCACATAAAATAATGACCAAAACACCTCACTTTTACTACTTACAATACCTACAATCAATTTAATCAATTAAAATACCCAAACTACCACCTTTTTGGTGGACCTCATCCCACTCTTTAACACCCATGCCCAACCTAACTGATAGCTACCAAAAAAAAAAATACTCACCATCAAACTATTCTTATAGATTCAAAACTGAATCAACATAATAAATACATACCTTCTCTTGAGAGACCGTCTATATTACAGACGTTTCTCAAGAGTCTGGCCCATATCTCTCTTTTAACTTATAAAATTATTAGTCAGTTTTGTTTTAAATTTATCAATTAGATTAGCCCAAAACTTGAGAAATTTGTGTAATAAATTTATTTTTTCAAAAAAAATATACTTACTTAGAAGTAAGTGAATATGGTACGGGCTCTCGACTAAACGTTGGATGAGGAATCCCGGACAAATTACAACCAACTGAAATATACACCGGCTTACTCTCCTTCAATGCAGTCGAAATCGCCGTATCAATCAACTCGTGAGCATCCTCAAGATTGTTCACCACAGCCTACATTGTTCATCCCAAATTCACTATGGTCATCAACTCATCATCAAAAGTCAAGCAAAAATTTAAACTAGAAGAAGGGTCAAATCATAGTGTAAAAATAAGGTATCTGCATTGTAAAGATTTTAAAAATAAACAATAAATCAATATTTACCGCATTATAAAGGTCTAAAATACTTTCTCTACTCTCTGCACAACGATTTTTGACACTATTTATCATTCAAACTTGTTTTATATATTGTGGCTAACGTGGAAGAAAAAAAATAATCATGTGAGATCATGTTTGAATCGTCTAATGGCATATTTTCATAATATTAACTTTTTATAATTTTTAATTTTTATAATTTTTAGATTTATATAGTTTTATATATAAATGATCAAAATAAGGGAGTATCAGCGTTTTTAAGTAGTTTTAACCATTATCATCACTAAAACAATAAATAATAAAACCAAAACAATAAAAAGAAAAACAGAGGACCCTCCTAGATTACCTGGAAACATGTAACAGTCTGGAAGCATCGTAATTCTTGACTAAAATCTGGTAACCCAATTGTATGATGCAAAATCCGGTTAGTCCCATAATCATTAGAATTTGGCCCGCCAACGATACAAATTACGGGGAGATTTTCACTATAAGCACCAGCAATGGCGTTCAGCACGCTTAGCCCACCAACTGTAAAAGTCACCACACACGCGCCAACCCCACGTGACCGAGCATACCCATCAGCGGCGTACCCGGCGTTAAGCTCATTACAGCAGCCAATCAATTTCAGCTTCGGCTCGGCTAAAAGATGGTCAAGCAAAGTCAGGTTAAAATCCCCAGGAACAGAGAACACATCGTTCACACCGATTTGAACAAGTCGGCGCGCCAAATGGCGTCCCAGAGTAGAATCTGGTGGTGCAATCGGCGTGGCGTGGGGAGCTGAAGGTTGTATGGTTTTAACGTCGCCGTTTTGGGCTGGCCAACAGATGTCGTTGTTGGCGGGTTTACTTGTGTCGATGTATCCTATTTTTGTGTCCATTTTTGGGTATTTTGGAAGAGAAAAAAAATGGGTTGATTTTTATGAGTTTGTAATGGAGTTTTTTTTTTGTGATAAAGGGGAAATGTTAGGGAAGGGATTTATATAATGAATGGTTTGATGGTGAAAGAGGATACTTCATCTTGTAGGATAATGAATCAAACCGAGGGGCTAGATGCGGTTTTGGTTTTGGTTTTGGTTTTGGTTTTGGTTTTGGTTGTTTTAAGTTTTAACCATGGTTCGGTAATGATCAACAAACTCTAAGACGGAGATTTAATTCATTTGTTTTTGAGCTACTTTTCTGAGTGACCGTTTTTTTAAGAGACGTCTCTAAAGCCCAGTCCATTGTAGTTTAATGACTATTTTTACTTTACTCTTTGGATCCAATGGGTGCATTCTTATTTTATTATATTAATAAAAATTCTGTTTGGTATTGTTCGATTTCTTCGAGTATGTCATGGATGCTTAGGAAAATCTTGGATGGCAGACACATGGTGCAGCAGTGGCAAGGATGGCAAAGTGTGACTGAAAATGGATTTTCTTAATGGGCCGACCTAATTAAAGATGGTCTCTCAAAGAGATCGTCTCTCACTTTGTGTTTATTTTTACTTTTATTTATTTGAATATTGATGGTTGGCGCCAAATTGGTGTGAAAATTTCTAATCAAAATTGTAAGAATGATTTGCTTAGAAATTTTTACTTTTATTTATTTATTTGAATTTATTTTTTTTTTTCAACCCTAATTAGGCAAATTACATTTTAAATCACCAAAAAAAGACAAAACAAATTTCAATAAAGTAAACAAAAAAAAAATCAAATTCTAAAAGTCTCACCCTATGAAATTCTTCTACATATAGGTGATTTGCATATATTACAAATTGCCGTTATTTACCTAGACTATCTCTAATTGGTGTGGGACGTGGGTTGTTGGCTAGTGTTGGTAGTGCCTACTGGTATTTGTCAAACGAACCACTCCGCCAAAAGTTTTAACTGATGCTACTCATAATAATTGTCTTATTTAGTTTTGGCACACTATTCAATGCACTAATTTAATTCTAAATATTTCTAATTGCGCATAATTAAAAACTATTAAAAGCTGACATTAATAAAATTTACTTTAAGACGAATCAAATAAGATCCCACTTGACTATATTTTGACGTCTAGATTAAAAATAAAATATAAATCGATAGTAATCGATGAATAGTGTTAAAAAACTAAATGAGATAATAAATGTGAATTGGAGGAAGTATATTTTAATAGTATTTGCAAATGCGCCAATTAGGCTAGTAAGCACAAGACTACTTGTCTACTTCACTTCCGAATACGATCCTCTTCATAGTTTAAAAGAAACGGGGAGTCCTCTCACCTAATTGACAATAAAAAGTTGGTATTTTGGATATTTTTTAAAAAATAAGTGTTAAAATATCAACATAGATAATAAAGAGAGAAAGTAATGGATATATATATATATATATTATATATATATATATATAATATAGTATATATATATATATATATATATAGTATATATATATATATATATATATATATATATATATATATATATATATATAATATATATATATATATATATATATATATATATATATATATATATATATATATATATATATATATATATATATATATATATATATATATATATATATATATATATATATATATATATATATATATATATTAATTTGGTTACTAATTAGGAATTAATTGATCAAGCTTAATTTTGTGTACCACTATTAATCGAGAGTTATTGAATTAGGTTGTTTCCCCGATCTTTTTCGATTGAATTGTCAAATCTAGATCATGTCAAGTCGTGTTAATAGTTTAAGCTTGATTAACTTCATTAAGTCACATTGGATGCAAGTCAAATAAATACCACTCTAACCCAAAATTAAATTTGATAGGATCAAATTTAGATTGAATATGTATTAACTAATTAATGCAACATCAATATCATTTAATTTTTATTTTTTTTTATAAAAAATATCATTTAATTTTTTAGTTAGTGTTGACTTTAGATATTAACATTATATTCACCAAGTACTTTAAATATAATATTGTTGCATTTCACATACATATAAATATATTTTCCAAAACCAAATAAAAAAATAAAAAAAAAAACGAAGCGAGTTACTCGCGAACATTAAAAATCTCTACAGAGATCATATACAACTCACTAGAATCCCCTCCTTTCATCAAAATCAATTTTTCTCTACAGTGAGATCAAGTGGATTATCATTTAATTTATTCGATTAAGTTGCGTGCTTTCATATTACTAAATGACAGCATATGACTTTTTCCCATTTATCACCATACTAGTATAAAAATCTGTGCAATGTATAGATATTTAGATATTGACATGTAAAAAAAACCATTAACTATAGTTTTTTATTTAAATTTTAACAATAAAAATTCAAGAGTAATTCATAACTAATTAACATACAATTAATTTTTTAAATACACCTAAAATAATCCAAACTTTAATAAAACAACTTGTTATATGGACTTAATTGTCACCAATGATTTTTAATAGGAAAACTTACCTAGAATAATCCAAACTATTCATGATTTTCCTACAATAATCCCACCTATTGATTAACCATGAATAATCCCAACTTTGAGCGGCATTTTCCTAGAGTAAACCCGGTGACCGGATGACTTGCTATAACAAGTTTTATTTTTTTAAAAAAAGATAAATTAAAATAAATGTCGAAAAAAATATTAAAAAAATACTTATAAAAAATTTATGATTTTTTTATTATTCAGAATTTTTTATGTAAATTTTCAAAAATATTTTCTAATTTTAAATTAATATTTAATTTAATTTTTTTGGTGAATTACCTACTATAGCAGGTCATCGGGTTACCCAAGTTTACTCTAGGAAAATAACCCTCAAAGTTGGGACTATTCATGGTTAATCAATAAATGGGATTATTGTAGGAAAATCATAAATAGTTTGGATTATTCTAGGTAATTTATCCTTTTTAATATGGTAATAACTATTTTTGTGTAATTTTATGTAGATTTTAAAATTCTAGTTGTAAAACTATTGCTACATAAACACAACACCTATAATACTTTATTATTTGGCAAGAGTGCTATAAATATGATATTTGTCATTTAGCAACTCTTTTATATGATTGTATGATTGATTCTTAATAAAAGAAATTTAAAAGTTTATAGCTATTTGGGTTTAAGATTATCATCATATAAATTGCATAATAAAAAATTTTAAAATTTATAAATAAAAAAATAAATAAATAAAAATAATACGATAAAATTGGTCCAAATCTAATTTTTGTAATAATATATATGATCACGGGTAAATTGCAAGATATTAAGTATAGGGTGCGATTAATCAATTGGGTTATCATTCTCTTGTGTTATAGAAGCTTTATGTGACAAAATGTAATAATAATAGCGTTTTTTAATCAAATCTGAATTTGTTGGAATTACTTACAATAGCCCATAAGGCAATAACTGTTTAATCAAAATGTAATATGATCACCGGTAAATTGCAGGATGTTCTTCATTTTTAATCAAATCCGAGTTACTTGCAACGTTTCTCTTTTATACAGTTCAATTTACTAATTTAAGTATTATCTCTAATAATATATGATAAAAAAATAATAAAAATTTGATATTAATAATCTTTGGACTGATGTTATTAGGAATCTAATTTGTTTTAACTTATAAATTAAAAAAAAAGGTGGCTATTCCTTCTTTTGGTATCTTAGTTCAAATTTGAACTCAAGTATCTATATGACTATATGTATTCTTTTCTTTATTACTTAAAATTCTGATAGAATATATTGAATATATTTTAAATCTAAACAATAGTTCAAAATTTTCAACAGGAAGTTTATCAATATTGTATTAAAATCGTAGTTTACAAGTTCAAATATCATTCATCTTGTAATTATTCTACTGTATCTATACTTCTAATCTAAAAACTATTGAATGAGTAAGCTTATAGTAGTATAATAGAACTATAGATGTATATATATCAATTATCATACTATTTATAATATTTAAATACTCGTTATTTCAAATTTGTTGTGATTGAGACGCATGGCCGTATCTAGTCTAGGGCGGGTGGGGCAAAGGCACAGGGCCCCATATTTTAAAAATTATGTAGATTTAAGTCTTTAAATTAAAACATTAATCAAATTTAAAAAAATAAATATGAAAATGTCATAGTAGGAATGGAATATTAATGACAAAGATAATAAATGTCTAACATTACTCTTTACAATTTCAAGAAAAAAAAAAAAGAGAGAAAATTTCAGATTTATTTGGATAACAAGAGAATTTGAAAGATTTCAAACTAATTGAAAAATTAGGATAAATTGGAGCATTCTTGATCTTTAAGTTTTTTCTCTCATTTTCTTCTACATAAAGCTTTATATTCAAATGGTGAGTTTTTAATCTTCTACATAAGGGCCCCTATTTTTAATTTCTATATAAGGGTTCCTATTCTTAATCTCGCCCTAGGCCATCGAATATTTAGGAACGGGCCTGCAGTGAGACGGTTGTTTTTTTAATCCATATATTCTCTAGTGTACATAGTTGCAATGGACTACAAAATACTGAGTACACATCCTCAAAAAAAAATTCAAAAGTACACATATGACATATGTGACATATACATTAAAGCATATCTTCTAATCTTCTATCATGATATTGCGGATCGTGCATAATGAAAATTTAAATTAAGCAACAAGGTGTAATAGAATCCATGACTTCAAGTATATTTTTTTTGAAAGCAAAACATAATTAGATATTTAGAACTTAAGGCATTATCAATTATCAAATATCAATAATATAATAATTTTTATTTTTTATTATTGATATTTTAACTATTTTATGATAACTCACTAATAACTCAAATACTTAGCAAAAATATAAATTAATTTAAGAAAAATTACCTAAAATAATCCAACCTATTCGTGATTTTCCTACAATAATCCCATCTATTAATTAACCTCGAATAATCCCAACTTTGAGAGATATTTTCCTAGTGTAAACCACGTGACCGGATGACTTACTATAGCAAGTTTTTTTAAAAAAAGATAAATTAAATTAAAATGTTGAAAAAATTGTTAAAAATTTGTTTAAAAAAAGTTTTATGATTTTTTTATTATTTAGAATTTTTTATGTAATTTTTCAAAAAATTTCTCTAATTTTAAATTAATTTTCAGTTTACTTTTTTGGTGAATAACCTACTATAGCAGGTCATCGATTTATCCAAGTTTACACTAGGCAAATACCCCTCAAAGTTGGGATTATTCGTGGTTAATCAATAGGTGAGATTATTGTAGAAAAATCACAAATTATATGTTAGATTATTCCAGGTAAATTTTCCATTAATTTATTATATCTAAATTAATTCAAGCTGTTAATATCAACCTCGTACATTGTTTTGTAGTGTACAAAAATTTTTTTTTTTAAAGAGTAGTAAGTTTAGTTATCATAACATTAGTAAGCTATTAAGATGATTCTTAAACATGATATCAGTTAAGTTAACGTGATAGAAGTTAACAAATATTAGTAACCAAATAAGTTTTTATTGGGCTTTTTAATGGTGTTAAAGAAACTATTTTTGTTGTTATTATTATTCTTGACAATATCAAACAGTGTATTTTCACATCATTTTCATAGTATCTGCCTATCTGGTATTATACTCCTATATCTATATGGTACTTTTAATTGTTTTAAACGATACTCCCTCCGTTCTTTTTTATTTGTCCAATTTACCTTTTGCACGCATTTTTTAGTAAATTTTAAGCTTTGATATCGCTAAGTACGCATCATAAAAAATTATAAAATATAGTACATATTAAAAAATTTTACATCAAGAAAAAACTAACAAGACCTCACATAAATATATTTTATCATCAATATATACTTTAAAAATATAATTTAAATTTCTCTCTCTTAAAGTGGACAAACAAAAATCATATTTGTAGTATGATTGAGTCTATAAAAAATTCAGTCACTATTTAATGCATTCTCAAGACCACGTTGGCACGTTCCAAGCTAATGGTTATCATTTTTTTTGGGATTAATGGTTATCATTGAATTGATTATTGGTACTAATTATAAGCTTAATTAAGTGCAAAGAAATTGATCCTTCAGCAATTAAAATATTACTTATTATACTCCCTTTGTTTTCGTATGCTTTTTTAGAATAGAATTTACAAATTTTAGTGTCAAATTTTGACTATGATTTCTCATCGATTGATATGAAAAAACATATTCATGTGAAATCTGAATAAATTTGTTTCAATATATATTTTCGATGTATCAACTTTTTTTAGAACTCACAATTAAAATTATTTAACTTTTGAGTGTGCATAGGAATCTGAGCACAAAATAAATGGGAAGATAAATGAAAATAGAGAGAGAACTATAAATTGACAAAATACAAATTCTTGTGAAAGATGGTCTCTTTGAGAGAAATCTCTTATTGAATCGGCCCATAAAGTAAAACGTCGTTGACAAAATCCTAGCCTAAAGCGCTGGAGTACCTTTCATTTAAAATTGAAAACTCGGTTAATTGATTAGGTTTTAAGTTGGTATTTTAAAAATAGATATTATCATATTTGTATCATATTGAGTCATTGTTTATAAATCTCAGCCAAATCGAATTAAACTCAATTCATATTACATGCGGATATGTATCATACTTTCTCTGTTCCATTATACTTGCTACATTTCACTTTTTATGCATTTTAATGCGTTATTTTTGTATATTTATAAGTTGAACTATATTAATCTAAAAATTATAAAAGTTAATATTATGAAAGTATGCGATTAGACAATTCAAACAAGATCCCACTTGACTATATTTTTACTTACACATTAGTCTCAATATATGAAATAAGCTTGAATGATGAATAATACTCATAATCGAAATATAGCAAGTATTTCAGAACGAAGGAAGTATATTCATATGTTGGGATTGTTTGCAAACAATAATTTGTAAAAATGTCAGTATATTAACTTGAATTTAAACCTAAAATTAATGGGTTTAATTTTGATTCAGGTTTAATTTAGGCATGGTTATATTATATGATTTCATGATTTGTGTCCAAGTCAATTGTAGAATGACTTAAATGGACCTTCATGAATTATGAATTAAGTCATTTAAAGTATTGATTTGAATTTAGTTTGAGTCATTATGTGTTTAAGTTGAATTTAGACCCAAAATTGATGTGTTTAGGCGGGGCTAGCCCTAAGGATGGGCAAAAGGGATCGTCGCCTAGGGGCTTATGTCAAAAAAGCAAAATTAATAATTGTAGAAGGTCTATATAGATTATAAATTATAAAGGAAAAATGACTCTAATTTGCTATTTCGCCCAAGGCCCCAAAATATATAGGGCCGGCCCTGGTTTTAGGCTCACTTGTAATGAATCGTTGAAAGTTTGAAATAAGTTAGTGTAAGATTAATTAGGGTTGGATTATTTTGAGTTTAGACCGACTTCAACATAGTCGACTATGAGTCTATGACATCACGAGGTCAACATGAGTCAAAAACTGGATAATGTTGATGGGCTTTGGTCTTAAAATAAGACCGTTGGCTACCTATTTAGTTTCTAGTTACTAGCGACTACACAAATTGCTGCTTATGTGCACTATGAAATTATCATACTTTCGTTGCATTAGCTTTGGGATATTTTTATCTCAAAAAAAAAAGCTTTGGGATATTTTTATTTTAGGTAGCATTTTCATCTCTTTTTTAATTTTTATACACACATAATTATTTTTTTTTAAGAAAAATTCCCTAGAATAATTCAACCTATTCGTGATTCACCTATTGATTAACCATGAATAATCCCAACTTTGAAACGTATTTTCCTATAGTAAACCCAGTGACCGGATAACTTGCAATAGAAAATTTAATGTTTTTATAAAAAAAGATAAATTAAAATAAAATGTCGAAAAAATGTTCAAAAAAAATTTATGACTTTTTTTTATTATTTATAATTTTTTATGTAAAATTTTAAATTTTTTCTCTAATTTTAAATTAATTTTCAGTTTACTTTTTTGGTGAATTACCTACTATAGTTGGTCATCGGGTTACCTAAGTTTACTCTAAGCAAATAATACCCCTTAAAGTTGGGATTATTCATGGTTAATCAATAGGTGAAATTATTGTAAGAAAATCACAAATAAGTTGGATTATTCTAGGTAAATTTTCCTTTTTTTTATTCACTTATTTTGGTTGTTCTTATTAATATTTAATATTTTTTTAGGAATCAACTTAAACAAAAACTTAAGTTTAAACCAACTCAATCAAAAACTAATTAATTTGTGGGAAAAAGTGTCAAAAAGTACCTAATAAATTTTTTTTTCCAAAAAGTACCTAATAAAAAAAAATTGCCAAAAAATACCTATCAAAATTTTTTTTCTTTTCTAAAGAGTACCAAGTAACCTTTTCCTTCAGTTGACCGTTAAATATAACGGTTGACCGGTCAAAATCAAAAATTCTTATTCCTCGTCTTTAATTTCTTTTCCAATTTAACTTCGATTTTGAGTAAAAAGTAGAAAAAGAAGACAATGAGGAAATTAAATTGGAAAAGAAATTGAAAATGAGGAAAAAGAATTTTCGATTTTGACCAATCAACCGTTATATTTGACGGTCAACTGAACGAAAATGTTAATTGGTATTAAATTTTGTTATGTATTTTTTGACAAAATTTTTTTATTAGGTACTTTTTGAAAAAAATAAATTTATTAGATATCTTTTAACACTTTTTCCAAATTTATGATTAAAGTCACAGAATATATTATATATTCTAACAATATAAAGTATCTTTAATTATTAGTGTTAAATGTTTGTCGCACATTGTTTTTATAAACCCGCATAACCAAAGTTCGGAATCCCCTCAGTCCGGCTTAAGTGAGTTCGATTAAAAAGTGACAAGTACTGGTATTGTACTGTGCCAAAGGGAAGACAGAGCAGACCCAAGGGCCAAGAACATGCCGCGGGCCAATGCACAAAGAAAATTTGGTGCAACATGAAGAATGTCATGATGTCATTCTAAACAACCAAGTACCCATAGTTCTTGCACAAACAATTTATATTATTACTAGGTGCCTAAACAGTACTACTTCCTATTTATCTAAAACGTCTCATTTACTTTTGAGATACTATTCATCTATTACTTTTAAATTCCATTTTATTATTAATATATAAGTTAAAATATAGTTGTATGAGATCTTATTTGATTCGTTTGAATGTAAAGATTATTAATATCAATTTTTTATAATTTTTAGTTTTACATAACTCGATATATTAAAAATCGAATAAGTGCATTGGATAGAGTGCATTAAGTAAATGGAACATTTTAGATGAATAGGAGGGAGTACTTCATATTAAGGCTTGATCAGTTATGTATAGAGATTAGAGTCTAATTTGAATTTAAATTTGTTATTTTATATTCGATAATAGAACGTACAACATATATTAGGACATCTATCTAGTAACACACGAGTTTCGTTTGGTTTTACATAATTTCAATAAATGATTATTTTAGGAATAACTGTCCTTAATAATTTCATTTATTACCCATTTGCTGTGAATAATTCTAAGTAATAATTATTTTTAAAAAATTCAATCTTTGTATAATTTTTATTTACAGACAACACCCCTTGCCATATTTTAACCAATTATATTTGTAGGTACGTACCATCAAAGAAGAGTAGGATTAGACCAACGAAGAAACATATAAGGAGGAAGAATAAGTAAGTGTAACGACTAGTAGTTACCTAAAATAGCCACTTAAAATATGGAAATTGGTGCTGCCAGCAAAAAAATTACAAAAATTGGATTGATTAAAAATAATCAATAGTATGGATTATTTACAACAAATGGGCAATATGTGAGATTGCTTAGAACAATTTTCCTTTTTTAATCGTGCGTATTTATAAAATTATATATATAATTTATAAAAGTTGGTATTAATACTAGTAGAATTAACGTCATTTGCTACTATACAAATGTGCTTATTTGCTGCTCAATTTCGGATTGCGGCAAATGGAGGGGCAGCAAATAATCAAAAGCTTTTTGCTGTTAGTTAAAGAACCACAACAAATAAAAATTATTATGTGCGAAAAGAATCAAAGTAAATAGATTAGTAAATAGCAGTGTAAAGTTTTTCAACTGAGAGAGAAAAAGAACTTAACGTGGGTGACTTGTGTTATAGCTTTTTGCTATTGTTCAATAAAAAATAACAATAAGATTTTTTATTTGCTATTAATGTTTAAATATAGTAGCAAAAAATATTTTTTTGCTGTGAAATAATCAAAACAGTAGCAATAATTAAATTATTTGCTATGTTTGAGATTTAAGTAGCAAATAAATAGCAGCAAATTAGATTTATTCTGCTAGTGTAATAAAAGGAAAAATTGAAATTAATAATCCAACTTTTTACCTATTCGTTGTGAATAATCTCAACTTTGAATTATTTTTTAATAATCCAACATTTCTCTTTAGTTTGCTGTCAGCATACTAATCGGGTATGTCAATAGCAAACTAAGGGCAAAGGTTAAATTATTATAAAATAAAAGGGGGTGCGGATAGCAAACTAAAGACAAATATTAGATTATTAAAAATTATTTGAAAGGTGGGATTATTCCCGGCGAATTAGTGAAATGTTGGATTATTAATATCAATTTTTCCGTAATAAAATTAATTATCATCAAAATTAATCAGATAATATCTGACTTGACTATATTTTAAATTATAAATAAATAATATCATTTATTATTGATATATACTGCAAAAAATTGAAACTCATACGCTGGTAGAGATGCTATATAATTTTAAATTTAAGGCGATATATTTCAAGAGGATTGGTTTCGTCTTTGGGTGAATCCACTCAAAATCAAGTCAATGTAATTTAGATATGAGTAAAACAAGTTTTGTGGAATTAAGTTATATATGAAAATTGTTTAAATGAAAAACTATTTGCGTAAATCAGCCAGTCTCCTGAGAGATCGTCTTTCTGATAGACATCTCTCATACCCAATCCATTAAAGCTTATTGCCTATATTTACTCTATATTTTTCCTAATAAGTCAACCCAATTAGAGATGGTTTCTCAAAAAGACCGTCTCTCAAAAGAATTTGTGTAAATTGAAAAGGGAGAAATGGAGATAGTGAGACTAATAGGGTGGAGCATCACAAGTAAACTTCTTTTGATATTAATGGAGAATGTTTAAAATGGAATGAGATTCTTTTGCACCATACTTGTCCTTTTGGCTTTTATATTTCTTTTCAAACTTAACAATGTATATATGCTACGGAAACAACTCAATCAAAAGGTATGCAAATAATGGTTAAGACTCCACGTTATGTTATATCCTCTCTAATTCTTTTTACTTGTCTAATTTTTTTATTGGATAAGTTTATCTTACTTGTTTCATTTCTATTTTAAGACCTACATTTATATGTGGTTCCCTCATTTTCTTAATATTAAAAATACTCAATATTGCACATGAGTCTATTATTTTAGGTGGTCCCCTTATCTTCTTGATATTTGTACCCAAACCAAATGGAACAACTAAATTAAATTGGAGGGAATATATTCTAACAATTCCTTTATACGAGACTCCGAGTGTGTGAATCCAGTAAAGGTCTTCCTCTAATCATGTTGTCGTTTGATATCATGTTAAGAAACCAAATCAACAAAATAGATAATTAATTTTTTAATTAAAAAATATAAATTTCAACAAACGATCACACCCTTAAAACTAAGTTATAAGATCCCAAACATTTCGTTGATCGAGTACATTTATTTTTTATACAACACATCTAAGCGTAAAAAAACAATTATTAACACAACCTTAACAATGATAGAATAATATTTGATTTCATAGAATATGATTTAGAGAATATTTAGATTTTAGTAAATATTTTGTAAATATTATTTTGTAAATATTAGGAAACATAATATTTACAAAATATTTACTAAAATCTAAATATTCTCTAAATCATCTAAATATATTATGACAATCAAATATTATATTATTCTATGAAATCAAATATTATTCTATCAAACAAATTAGTCCAAAATTAAAATAAAATGGATCTGTTACAAACAACTAGCAATCAGAGCTAATAACATGCTATAAAATCTACAAATTTTGAAATTAATTTATTAAATTCCAACTAGAATTTAATTAAAAGGCAATTTCCAAATTTAGAATCGACTATTTTTTAAGGTGTTGCATGCTTCTTGAGTTGAGCTGAGAAGATGATGGCATTGGAGGTATCCACAATTGGGCAGTCTTGACCTTGGAAATGCTTGATAAAACTTGTAATGGTGTTACATCTCCTACTACTGTTACCTTCTTTGCTGCAAAATCTATGTTGAATGATGTTACACCTGCTCACAAACATACATGTTCATATCACAAGTTAGAATCATAAATTAGAGGTGATCCAAATATATGCCGGTAAAACACCAAATGTATTATGTTATAACCCTAAATAAATGTTGTTTTAACCCCAAATATTTTGTTACACCTTGGAAATGCTTTGATTTCAGTAACAGTTTTTTTAAAATCAACATAAATTAGATTTGGACATAACTTTTGAGAGTCGTCTATACAAAAGACGGTCTTAAGTAAGAATTTGTGAAACTAAAAAGAGTATCTTTCTTAGGAACAGAGAAGATATTAGAGTAAGCAACTAAATATTCAATTAATTTTTTAACAAAAAAATATATTCTAAAATGCTTAACTAATTCTTATGTGAGACATTTCTCATACATGGGTTGAATAATTCAACTAATTAATTTAATTATTATCATATGAATTCATTTTTTTTAAAGTTGTCTCTTTAAAAAACGATCTCTCGCATGTATTGAATTTGAGTTTTTCATATTTAATTTCAGCAATTATGTTATGGGCCATTGGCAGTGCGATTTGGGCTCATTTTACTCGGATAGTCTGACAGTCACTTATCGAGCTAATTTGTTCAAAGAGAGGGTACTAACGATTAGGCGTGGGCTTCGGCACCTTGATTATCACAAATTTTTAAATGAGACAGTTTTATGGTAAGACAAAAATATTTATTAAATTGATCAATATACTTTTAGCTTGTTCAAGTGATCCCATGCAGTTTTAAAGGGATCAATTACATAAATTGGTTAATGGTATAAGCCTGTTTCGCGATAAGATAGTCTCACACAAAACGAGCTGGGATTTAATCAGTTTTGTATGACACCGTCTCACAATAAAACGACCTTATATAATCATTCAAAAATTATAAATGATCATTTTAATTCGTAAAGTAATCACTTAAAAGTTACAAATGATCTTAATTGATTATCGCAAGATTATAAAAAAGGGATCATTTTAAAATTATAAGCGATAACTTTAAAACAATAAAAAATTACTACTTTAACATTATAAATTTATAATTGATCATCTTATGATATAGATAACCACTTTAAGATCATATATAATAATTTAAAATAATTAAAAGTATATATTAGGTCAACTTAATAAAACTGTTTCATGTGATAATTTATGTGTAATTATTTGTTCTTCACAAATTCTTGCTATAGACTGTCTATAGCATATTTTGATAAACATGACCAACTCATTTTGCAAAATAAGTAACTGATTAGTCATCAGTGTTATTTTTAAATTTAAAATCATTGGGTTGGGCTGTTGGGAGAGCCGTCTTTGCCATATAGACGGTCTCTCCGGAGACCTTTTGTTTGTTCTTAATCCAAGCAATTTTTGTGGGCCTTTGGCCTGTCGTAGTAATATAATTGCTACAGTAACAGCTCGATTATGATATAAAGTATAAAAGCCATTCTGAAGTTATTATGTTTGGCCTCTAGTCGAATCTCAATCCATTTACATGATCTTCAATTTAATGATTTTAGTTGTACATGCGAGTTGTTACACATTCTAACGTGAAAGATTTTAACTTATTGAAAATTTAGTATGTCTTTTGGCCTTTGGGTCTATACAACTATACAAGTATAAAAAATCGTTTACATGTGTAGAATAACTAATTATTGATTTAAACCTACACTAATTTTTATTTATAAGACAGTCTTATATAAAAGTTGCTCATTTTATTTGAAAAAAGTAGTATCAGAGTCTAAATAGATCATAAATTATTGTATAATATAATCATATCGTGAGACATGCTTCAACATCTAAAATAGCTTATCTAGTATATTTATTATAAAAATAAAAATGTTTTATTTAAAGTCGTCTCATCCGGAGAAAATAATTGATTTAGTATCTTATGCTCTCTTTGTCCCGTTAAAATACCATCATTTGACTCTAAAAATAACTCTCACATAATTAAGACAAATGATACAAATTCAATATAATAAACATAATGGGGATGTTTGACAATTGGCTTTTGGCTTAGCTTTTCGGTTGACTTTTAACTTTTGGCTTTTGGCTTGTTGGTTGGTCAAACAGCTAGCTGCTCCAGCTAGCTTTTTGGGTTGACTTTTGGCTTACTTTTTCTTTAATAAACAGCCAACAATCAATATTCAAAATTCAAATTTACCAAACATCTCCACAAACAGCTAGCTTAAAAGCCAACATTTACGGCTGATCAAACAAGTCAACTAAAAAAAACCAATCGCCAACAGACAACAACCTATTGTCAAACGTCCCAACAAATTAAAATGATTTAGAAAGCAACAAAATAATGAATTGAATAGAGTAATTCATACCTGCCATTCTTGAGAGATGCTTTTTCATTTTTCTTTCACAACCTCTGCAGTGCAGTGACACCCTCAAAACCACAACCTGCAACATTAATCCTCCTTTTAATGTCCCACCACCACCAATTCTTTTCATAGAACATCATCATGAGCCATAAATGACAAGTACTACTATTCTTCTATTTATTTTAATTTGTTTATGGAGTTGTTTAGTAATAAATAGTTGTTGACTGTTATCTATTAAATCGAAAAAGGTAGATGATGAATAGCGAAAAGTCAATCAAAGTTATTCATAGTAGTTTTTGTATTTTGCCTTAACATTAGCTTTGCAATCGGAATAATATCTTTTTAAATATTTAATTAATCAAAAAGCTAAAAAGTCAATTGACAAAGGAAAAATTTATTGACTAACACATCCTTAAATAATTATAGAATAAATAATTGATTTATATTCATGATCTTTTGTTTGTAACTCATTCTGTCTTGCATGTATCCACTACACACTATTTCCATTAAGGAACATATTGGTTATACTTATATCTTAAGGTCTTAACTATCAGTTAATAATTAAAATCTCAAAATATATAGAGGAGGTTTGACAAATGACTAATAGTTGGTAGCTGATTATAATGACTAATTTGACTAGCTGATTGTATTAACTGGTTTGATCAGCTGATTTTGAGCTCGCTGCTATAAGCAGCTTGTTCAAAATCAGCTTATTTGTATTAATAAGTTGTTTCAACCAGCTATTTCACCAAACACTAGTATTTGCTGGTTTGACCACCCAACCTTCTATTTATACCAAAATAAACTAAAATTGCTAAATAAGCTAATTTGCCAAAAATACCCCGTAACATCGATTTATTTCTATATTCATTCATCTTGATGACTTGAGTACAACGGCTTAGCAGTTAACACCTTTCAACTTTCAAGTAAATAAAAAATTAAAAAATAAAAAAAAAAAGCTTTACTAGCCTTTTATTCAGTTCCCTTACAAGTTACTCCTACTAGTTAGTAGTTACAGTTTTTTGTGGTTATTATTCACTTAACCTACTTGAAGTGTCAATTTATACTTCCCTTTTTTATACGGCCTTTCAACATCCAATTAAATTTTGAATATTTAATTACATATTTGTATAATATTACATTTTATAAATTATTATAGTTATAACTCAACTACTCAAGATAAAAAACAATCATAATAATGGATTAATTAGATTGTGGTGCAATTATAATCATCATATCATCATCATACGTATAATATCAACTTGCTAAAATTCATTTATCGACTAAAGACTAATGATATGGCAATTGATCTTGAACAATATATCTACTATTAAAGTATTTTTTGACTAACATTTATTTATAGTTAATTTGAGTAAATTAAAGAATATAATAAACTGCTTAATATATTGTTGAAAATTTTAAATTTTACAAAGTTAATTCATACATATAACTGTCAAAATTGAATGTTTCTACTGCATAATATTTCTAGCTTTTTTAATATCATATGTTTATACAATAATAATATTTCTACTGCATTGCACGGGGTTCTACAATAATAATACTTAATTCTTTTATTTCTTTAAATTTGCATCCCATAATACAAAAAATTCTCACAAATTTAAATTTTAAAGTGTAAATTCAAAGAGACGGAGAAAATATCAATGCAATTTCATAATATTTACTTTTTACTATATTACTCCATATTAGTTATTAACCATGAACTAATAATATAAGTCATGCGGTTTTTTTAGGTGTTCGGTCAATTTTCAAATATACTCCCTCCGTTTCAGTTGACTCGTCCCATTTGACTTTTTACGAATTTTAAGGGTTGAGTGGGGTCCATTAAAAAGGTGGTAGTTGGGTATTTTAATTGATTAAATTAATTGTAAAGGTGGTAGTTGAATATTGGGAATTGGAAAAGTGGGGGTATTTAGGTAAAAAAAGGATAGCCAAAAAAGGAAATGGGACAAGTAGTATGATAATGCCAAATAAGGAAATGAGACAAGTAAACTGAGACGGAGGGAGTAAAATAGCAAGTCTAATTTTTTTTTTACATGTATATAAATTTTTTTATTTTAGAGCCATGTCAAATTATCTTCCAAATTAATATTAGTAATAATAATAATATTTCTATTGGGTTGACTCAACACTGATCACTTATCATTTTAAATTAGTCAATTAAATAAATGACTAATTATGTGAGTTCGTCTCATACAAGATAAACAGTTAATATATTAACTATATTTAAAACATATAATATATAAAAAATTGCAAACCTGGTCTGAAGATCCGGTGGAGGAGGAAGATTTAAAAGGTTTAGAATTCTGGGACTTAAGAACTTCAACATTATGATTAATATTATTAGAATCACGAAGCTTCAAAACAGGATCAAAATCAGATAAAACTTGGAGAAATGAAGTATCATCCAATAAATACCTAGATGATTCAGGTGGACTAATATAATCTACACCAGGCCTAATATTACTACACACTGCTGATTTCATGATCAAATCAGACGGCTTAGAAACGCTCTTTTTATTACCATGATCATCACCCTCTATCACAATACTTTTCTTACTAGATTTTCTAGTCAATGTAGGAAGTTTACTACTAATACTACTACCCTTCTTTTTAAGGGTACTACTTAGTGGTGTAATTGGGGTAGTGGGTTTTTTTTGTAGGACACTATTTGTACAAGGAGTCCTTAAAGGAGTACTAGTACAACTACTAAACCCACTTCTTTTTTCATCAGTTATGATTGGGTTGTGTCGATCGAGGGCTCGAGTTCCTGTAACGACAGAGGATGAGGATGAAGACGAAGATGAAGATGAAGATGGTAAAAGTTGATCCATGGTTGAAGAGATTATAGAAGTTGAATCATCTGAAGTACATGATGGTACATTTATGTTTAAGTTTAAGTTAAGTCCTTTCATTTTTGGGCACAAGATTTTGGTAATGGGTATGTATGTATGTTTGTATGTGTATGTATGTTTGTATGTATGTATGTATGCAAGTGAGTTTATGAATTATGGTAAGGAATAATTAGGGTGTACTAGAGTTGGTGTTTGTTTGAAGAAGGTGGGTGAGGATTGTATGAATTGAATTGATTATTGATATTGCCTTTATCATCTCTATGGTAGGCTAAATTAGGACCACTTTCTACACATTTTGTTCTCTTTCTAGTTTTTTGTAATCTTTAGCTAGAGATATTGATAATTAATTATGTATGGGATAGTAATAACACAAATTCTTGTCAAAAACTGTCATTTTGAGAGACCATTTTTAATTAGGCTGATATGTTATATATTTTTTAAAATATTGTAAGTAGGCATTAAGAATGATGTAAGTAGACATTTAAGATATTGAAAATAGACATTACGTACAAATACAATAAGTAGGCATTAAGTATACGATAATTAAGTAGGTATTAAGAGTACGGTAAGTAGGTATTAATCTATAATGAGTTGGGCTTGAGATAGTCTCACGAAGAGACGGTCTCTCATGAGACTAGTAATACCTTAATTGTTAGGTATTCCATGTCATATTTATTTTGTGACGTAGTTTGGTAATTTTAGTGGAATAGGAAGAATATTATTAGTTAATGTGTTAAAATTCATTGTTTTTTAATGAAATGACTTGGTTACTAAAGCAAGATGAGATAAAATAGATATTGTAGTTTAATGTGGGAGAAATTTATGTTAATAATCCAATCTTATTCATTCGTTGTAAATAATTTCAATTTTAGATTATTTTATAATAATTTAATTTTTGTTTTTAGTTTGGTATCAGCATATATTTATATAATTCAATCTTTACCCTTAATTTACTATTTTGTTATTAGCATATCTTATTAGTATGCTGATAGAAAACTAAGGGCAAATATTAGTTTATTAAAAATAATTCAAAAGTAAGATTATTTATATAGCGGATGGGTGAAAGATTAGATTATTAATATCAATTTTTTTTTGAAAATATCAAGTATAAGTGTATTACTAGCTATGGTTTGGCCGATTGATTCTTCAACTGCATCATCTTTCATGAGTATGATTTGATGTATTTCATTCATCCTCATATTTTGATCATAATTAATTTATGTCCTTAATCCTCAGAATACACTGAATATAATGCTGATATTAGGAATATGGCGATAAATTTGAAGTGAACCATCTAATCAAGACTAGAAAATGAAAATGCCAAAGGAATTAGATGCTCTTGTTACATTGCAAAACAAAAAAATGGTCCTTTGGGGCTCCATGGAATAATAGGTAAAGTAACTTTCTTGTCAAAGTTTTGAAGCTTCTTCAACACAACCGCAAGCTCAAGAATCAGATGCCCAAATTATACGTTTCTTTGGAATTTTTTCTTTTTCTCCTTTACATCTAATTCATTGATGCCACCTTTGTAGTTTGCACCATCCAATAATCCTTTCTTTCATCTCTCTAATTTCGTTTATTCTTTCTTTTTTATATATATTATTGTGTTGGTTTGTGGATTGTGGGGTCAGTCTAAAGTCTTTACGGTCCGTTTGGTAGATGGTAATAAATAGTGGCATGGAAATAAAAAACTAGTGTAATTTTAATTGGTTGAAAACCTCTCGGCTACCTTTATGAAGGTGCTTGTCCAAATTCAATCATCTTATTTTCTTCCTAAAATTGACTTCAGTGCATTACAATTGAGAGAAGCGGTATTAGATGGTAATGGAAATTTGTAAACAAAATAACTTTTTTGTGATCAAAGTTTCATTACCATGGGAATGACATAGAACTTTTGATGGAATTTTACAATATAAATCATTCTCATTACCATTATTTAGGACCACTAACCAAATGGGCCGTCAGTGCCAGATCCTGGATAAAAACTCATGGTAGCACCACTATATTAATATTGACGATAATTAAAAATTAATTAATTCAGTTGTATATATTTATCTTTCAAATTTCGAATTTTTTAGTATACGATCATACCCTTACAAAATCAATGTACAATACTCAAATTATAGATTGCCAAAATTAGAATCAGATTAAACTAGTAAAATAGAATACTGAACCAAAAGCAGAGCGTAATCCAATTTATAATTACTTATTTTACTATTATTAAACATATAACCCTTTATTTTAAATCATTCCAATATAAACACAAAAAATTTCTTTGAAACCCGATTCAAAACAAAATTAGAACACTAACAAAAAAAATGCGAAACAAAGTACCACGAACAATCATCGATATTTGTCGCATGTGATTCTTTACCATATTATAAAAACATGTAACATATCGAAAGAATATTCAATAACAAAAATTGCACAATTGATCAAACAAGCTTAATTTATACTACATTTCCATCTTATAATTTAAACATAGTTACATACTTACATACAATCTTGTTTAATTTGCTTTAGTGCAAATTAATAATTTTTAAAATTTTTAAAATTTTTGAAGTATACACATTTAGATACATTTAGGGTAAAATCAGTGCATTGGATAATGCGTCGAAAGAAAATATAAAATACTAATTCTTAAATGAGACGGTCTCACGGTAAGACCATCTTTATTGGGCTGGCTCAATGCATATTTTTTTGTCTTAAAGTGATCACTTATATCGTCAAAGTGATCATTTATAGTTTTAAAATAATTATTTTTTATAGTCTTAGGGTGATTGCTTATAACTTTAAAACGATCACTTATGATTTTAAAGTAATCAATTAAAGAAATGGGCTAATTATATGGTCTCATCCCAAGGTGAGACGGTCTCATACAAGACGAGCTGAACTCATTTTTTTAAAATTATGTGTTAGCTTAATAGTTGAGAACTTTTCTTTTTATCATTATGTTTAACAAATCAATAATACAAGTCATTTCAGAGCAATTTGACATCACTCGTGCGCATTCGTAAAAACTTTTCAGAAGGTCATTCATCTTAAGATTGTTCCTCATCCACTACACTTAACTGTTTCAAGGGCGATTCTGAGTATGTTCAACATGTTCGACCGCACAGGACCCCGCGGAGTTCTTAGCGAATGTTGCAACACCACAATTCTATCAAACCGCCGGTGATTTACTCATAGAAGCTCTCAGAGGCGGATCGATTAAATAATCATAGGTAGCACATGCTACCCTTCAAAAATGAAAAAGTTTTTTCAAGCTTAGGCTGCCATATCATCTAGTGCTTAACTGCTTGTAGAACACCAGGGTTGAAGAAGACTACGTTGTTTCTAAAAAAAGCTAAATTTTAACGGTTAATCTTTTGAAAGACAGTCTGTTTTGAAAGATGCATCTAAAGTCCAACTTATTAAAGATTAATGTCTACTTATATTATCCTTAATGCTTACTTAGTACTTATCTTATCCTTAATGTCTACTTTTAATATCGTAAATGTCTACTTACACCTATTTTTAAAATATGTTTAGAAAAATATATAATGAACCGGCTTAATAAGAGATAATTTCTCAAAAAGTCCCGTAAAATTTTAATTTGGGTTGAAAGTAGGGTTGACACTTGACAAAGTGGGCTTCTTGTTTATTGGGTTATAAAGAGTTCCATCGTTTTTTTGTTTATTGTTTGTACTTGTTTTAGATTGTTTTTCTTTTTGTTTCTTTTATCTATTTTTTTGTTTGTTTTTTTTAAAGTATTTGTTTGGTTTCTGTATTGTACAATGCGTATAATATTAGTATTTTATATACCATTTTATAAAGGAAAAATTACTGTGAATAATATGAACTTTTATTAATTTCCCTATAATAATACGAACTTTCGATTAATCCTGAATAATACCAACTTTGATGTGGATTTCCCTATAGCATCCTTAACTTGTTGGTAATTTACAAGTTACAATTGTAGGTCAACTTGGTAAAAAAATAAATAGAAAAATACAAAAAAAAATATTTTAAATGCAATAAAAAAAGTAAGGAAAATAAAAATGTACTAAAAAATTAGGAGAGGGTGGGGAATTAATTTTCTTACTTATTTGTCTTTTTTTCTATTGCATTTTTTATTGTATTTTCCTTTTTTTTCGAGTTAACCTACAATTGTAGGTTATCAACAAGTTAAGGATGCTAGAGAGAAATCAACATCAAAGTGTATTATCCAGGGTTAATCGAAAGTTTGTACTTGCTACTGAGTGTGACATGTTATGTGAGAAATTTCACAATCAGTAGCAAGTATTATGGAACACAGAAAGTATTATTGTAGGAAAATCAGTAAAAGTTCGTATTATTCACGGTAATTTTTCCTTTTATAAAATCATGTCATATGTGTATAGTTTCTTGTTATAATATAGTACCTTTATAATTATATATTTTTTTATTCACTAATTCTTAAATAAGACGGTTTGACAGTGAGATCATTTTTATTGGGCTGGGCCAATATATACTTTTTGTCTTAAAGTTATCAATTATAACGATAAATTATCACTTAAAATTTTGAAATAATTATTTTTTATAGTCTTAGGGTGGTTACTTTTTATAACCTTAAAACGATCACTTACAATCTTAAAGTATCAATTGACGAAATAAGCTAATTATATGGGCCCATTTCATGATGAGACGGTCTCATACAAGGCGAGCTGAATAATCAAACCTTCCCTCCATCCATTGTGAATAATCCCAATTTTAATTTGAACTGTTTTTTAATAAATCAACCTTTGCCCTTAATTTGCAGTACATATACCCTTATTTGGCTATTAGCATACTAATAGGGTATGTTGATAGCAAATTAAATGAAAATGTTAAAATATTATAAAATAAATGTGTGTGTTGATAGCAAACTGAAGTTAGATTAGATTATTATAAAATAATCCAAATGTGAGATTATTCACATAGAATGAGTGAAAAATTCAATTATTAATATTATTATTTTTTTATTTGGTTTGGATTAGATATGAGAATTCAAAAATTGAGATAATTAGGTTCAGAAATTCCTGTGAGAGACGGTCTTTTTGCGAGACAATCTCTAATTGGGTTGACCCATTAGGAAAAATGAAGACTAAATGCAGGATATAAGCTTTAATGGATTGGCACGAAAAGACGCTCTTTAGAAAGACGCCTTCGTAAGACTAGAATTTTAATAAACCCAAACCCCCCTCCCCTTTCCCTTTTTGAATAATCCCAATTTTTAATTTGAAGGTTTTTTTAAAAAATAAAAACCCTTTAGAATTTGCAATTTTCCCCTTTTTTGGCCTTTTTAAAACTCTTTAAAAGGGGGTATGTTGATATAAAATTTAAAAGAAAAAAATTTAAAAAAATTATAAAATAAATGTTTTTTTGATAGGTGAAGTTAGATTAGATTATTATAAAATAATCCAAATGTGAAGGTTATTCCATTTGAATGGT